>PPLP02000026.1:0-182433 GCA_003706525.2 Suhomyces canberraensis
TGGGGAATGCGACGAAGCAGACAAGCGCTGAGACGGCCTTTGGACCTTCTCACCGCTACGAATCTTCTTCATTTGACTGCTATCTACTAAACTATCTTAAACCCTAAATCAAGGACCTTTTAGGGGTCCCCACATCATTTTATAATCTGGGGGTTTTAGTGGGTAGTGAAGACTCTTTTGGTAAAGAGTTTTTGAGTCTCACACTGTTCATTATCTAGCTAGCTAGCTAATGTTCGTACGTAAACGTATTCCCTCCAACATCCACCCTCACTCTATGTTTAGTTCATAGTAAATACACAGATGTAAAAAAAAAAATTCACATTACTATTAATCTAGTTGTACGAACGATTAGAAACTTAAAGATAATTAAGAATTCTACTAGGATGATATTATCGCTAACTGGTTCCGTTCCCAGTCTATGTCCTTAATAATGTTATACACTACTCTATATCTCTTCGAATTGCCAAATACTTGGATAATTTTGTATATTAGAAATAATCGAATGAAGTTCTTTTACACGTACACTAATATTTTCATAGTTTAAATTTTGCATCGTCGGAGATTCCAGCGATTAGTGAGCTTAATCCAAAGCTTTTGAATGTCTTGAACTGAAAATTAAATATAGCTTCATCACTAAAGCCTTTTCCCGAACACGTACATGGTCATACTTACAGGATTAGACCAATTAACTTCGTTTGATTTGAAGTCGCAGATTATCAGTCCGTTTGCTGAATTAGTGAAAAATCTCCTTAAGAGCACCAGTTTAGGCATTTTACCAGCTGAATCCACTAAACACAAAAATAGCCAACAAAGAACAACCAAGCAAAGTGTACAAGTCTTTCTTTTCTCCCACAAGCTTGGTGGCCATACTGGTCTTGTTTCCAGTACTTTCTTGTCCATCAGTAGTACCAGTTGTGGTGAAATTGACAGCTGGTTGTTCGGTAGAATCCAAGGTACCGTCCCAACAGTATCTTTGGAAACATTGCTTACATTGGTCGGTTTGTTCCAAGCCCAATCTTTCTTGTTCTCTTCTGATAATAGCGCAACCAACACATGCTGGCCATTCAGAGTCCAAAGTAAGGTTCAATCTTGAAGCAACCTCAAATCCATTTTCAATCATACCTCTCTTTTCTTCCTCTGAGTATTTCATCTGGAAAGTAGAAGTGTTGGAAAAGTATGAGAATGGACGGTTGGCAGTGTAGACAACCAATGGAACATCGAAAATCGAAGCAGTACCGTTGTCACCATAGGTAGAGTTGTGCTTGGGTAACAAACCAGTCAAGTTTGTTGCGTCGCATCCAAAAAACGTAGGTCTGGAAGTCAAGTTCAAGTTTCTAAATGTTGCCTCATCTGGAACGTATGGGAACGTAGTACCATTGTCTTGACTAAGAAGTTGTCTGTCGTAAGTTTGGACCAATGAGGTACCATTTGGCCAAGTTTGATCGGTATCAGCAGAATTATCAAAAGCAAAAATGATATCCACTGCACGTTCTGGTTGAATCAATGGGGCAAATGGGATATTTTGGCCATCTTCACCACCATCAACAAGGAAAAGGGTTTGATTCTCAGAAATTGATGGCATGTCACCAATAGAAGTCTCAAAGAATGGATTAGGCTTGTAAACAGCAATATCAACTTCATCTTGAGAAGCATCTTGAAGAAGTCCAGAAATGGCACTGGTGATCTTGGAAGAAAAACCTGTGGTGTTGATTTGAAGTAAGAATTGGTTGAATAACGTAGAGGAAGTACCAATAATATATCCTGCGTTATCAAATCCTCCAATACAAGTTCCGTTATTATTACCATCCAGGACATCAGTTCCCAAGTATTTCACTTGAGAGAATTGGTATACTGCGGGATCCCAAGAACCGATTTCAAAGGCATTTGTTTCGAAAATGGTGGAATTACCGTTCAAAATGAAAGTATTGGGAGCACGGTTATCCATAACCACAATTGGGAAAGGCATTTGATGAGAGGTGAATTGATCCATTTCTTGAAGAGTGGACCAAGTCAACGCAGCACCATACTCGGAGGTGTTGGTGAAGAATTGGTGACTCAAAGCTCTTCCCCACACATCTGTGAAAGAAAGCTCAAACCCAGCGTCCTTTTTCTTGTCCAAATCTTCTCTGATGCCGTTATAGTACTCCAAAGTCTTGACAATATCAATTCCACCATAGTTGATGATGGAATCGGACAAGTCCCAGATGAAGCCGTCATCAAGAATGGCTTCGACGGATGTGAAGTTGTTGAGAGAAATGGATCCCACAAGCCAGTTACCACCAGAAAGACCCACCAAGTAGGTGGCAGCTTGAAGAAGACCTCCAAGGCCATGTTCCGAGGCACCACGAGTACGGTTATCTAAGGCAGAAAGCTCTCCGGCACCTGCAAGCATTGCACGGTAACCACCACCGGAAAATGCAATACCAATGGAAATGGAATTGTTGGACTGGTTGTGGAGGAAATCAGACACATCGAAGTCTGTCATGTTTGCATTGATGAGGAACGCCTCTAAATTGGCATCGGTGACCTGGTGACGGTTCTGGATCCATTCTGCTTCCGATTGGGAGATGGAGTCTGCTGGACGGGTAAGACTACCAGAAGGACAGTCTATGGTTCCTGGAGCATATGAATCTGTGGGGGACCAAGCAAGCGCCAGAGTGGCCAAGGAAGCAACAGAAGCAAATGTAGTGAACTTCATAATGCCTAGTATGTTTTGTATAAATGGCTCGAAATAATAGGATGGTCCTTTTTATAGATGGTCTTATAGATTGTCTCTTATAGGATAGTGAAGACCTTTGGTAGTTCCCTTGCTGTTGAGCCTATCGTGTAGCAGGATTGCAATTAATGATTTAGGCTGTTGCTTAGGCTGAATTAATCCAATGATATGCAAATTCACCAATTAGTGGATGGACAATCGTATAAACTCCAGCTGACAACGATAAGGGTATTTTTCCAGTAGTGACGGGAATTGCCGTAACCAATGCAGTGGAAGTGATTCTGAGGGTTTGGGATGTTACAACTGCAAAATGCGTTGTTATGGGCACTCAGAATTGAAAGAACTGGGGATGTTTTGAGAATAAAAACACAATAGTATAAATAAAATTTCGGGTCACTCGGTTATACCACTGCAGACGGGCTCAAACCGGGATGAGATTGGTACGACGGCTGCGACGGAATTTTGCTGCGCAAGTTCGTTGCTCTCCGAACAAATGGTGAGAAAATAGTCCAGGGGCAGTGACGGTAGATCCTCGTCGGTAGATCCTCGTCAGTAGATCCTCGTTGCAGTGGTAATGGTTAGTGTCCTGTTTGATTAGTGGGGACTTTACGTAGGATACGGAAAAGGTTGTAGGATGCACTTTGACATGTTTATGAATTTTACGCTTTTCGTGTTCCAGGAAGCAGGCTTTGGTCGCGGTCACAATAGCGCAAAGTAAATTATGGAGATTTCAATATGTGTAGGATTGGTGACTCACGGACTGGTGAAGTGGGGCGACCAGAAGAGCCGATCGGCAGAGCCAATCGGCATTTTATGGAGACACGGAACGACATTCTCGATCCATGGAACGCGTTGTTAATCATGGACTGGTGATAGAAAATGATAGTGGACGAGGCGCGCAGGCTTAGCGGACGAAGCTCAGTGACGGGTTCCTTACATGAAATCGCAGTGTCGCGAGGAGTTCGGTGCATGAGTGCTTGGCAGGTTTTTCCAGAAATCATAGGACGTCCCAAGGGAAGTTCCCAGGTTCCAAGGTAGTGTGGAGTAAATCGTGCTAGAACTTGCCGAGGTTTGCCGATGTTTGCCTAGAAATCTAGTGGGATGGGTTGATTGAGGTTGGTGAGTTTCACTCCACAATGGTTTTGGTTGCGACGTGAAATTTCACTTTGCCACGTTCGCAGAGCTACCAAAGTTTACTACTGGGTGCAAAATGCAGCTGTCCACTTGTTCTCGACAAATGGCCGTTAACAACCGACAAGGCGTTATGATTCATGTAGCGAAACCTTAATAGTATGACTGTGGTAGCGAGACTGCAGAGAATATGGTTATGTGCACAATCACTTGAATAGGATTGAAACTAGATTGAGCGGGGCACGCTTCGTACATCTGGTAAGGTATGGGTATTGATCCAGAGTAATAAGGAACCTGCTATGGTTAATTGGATTTAGAGTGTACTATATTATTGAAAATATGTTATTTATATGAATGCCTTAATTGCTTACTGAATTATATTCCTAGTTTTATGTGTTGAAACTGCTTTACCTAACTTATATCTTTAGTTTTATCTGTGGCTACTACCTTTCTTATTCTGAATAATAAAATGGATCAATCGGATCTGTTAATGGATACGTTGGAGTAACTAAGTTTTTTACCAGACCGATATACCACAGATAAGTTCAATTAAGACCGATACTGAAAGTGTTCCTATTAATGATTGCGAAGCATTGACATTTTGATTATTTTCTTTATATTCAATCAGTAGCTATGAGTGAACTTGGTACGAGATTTATTACTGCTTGTTCATTATCTTATCCACAATTCCTCGACTTTAGTCATATATTCTTTCAATGTTGTCAACCGATCTTTTTTCAGTCTCTCCAGTATTATGAGACTCTGAGATAATCAACGTAAATGACCCTACGCTGATTTCTTATTTTAATCTGACAAGATGACATAAAGGTGATTCTAATTGTACAGCTGGTAATGAGATGATGTCCTTTCATTATCAATTCCAACATTAGGAACGGCAAAGCCCATCCTCCTTTCCAGCTCTATTTCTATTGTTCTTCATCATTTTATTCTTATATACTCTCCTCTCACCGTAGGCGGCCTCCTATTCTCCTCCGAGTTCCCTCTCATTCTCAAAATCAATTTTTTCATCAAGTACCCTTTGACTTTGCCCTTTTTCATCAACTTTAGTTGCACTTGTACTGGATCATATTTGCACTCACTCAAAAACTCGTCAATTCCCTCCTCCAAATCGATATTCTGGCTCTTTAACATTACATCTACCTGGATACGCAATAACTCCCGTTTGGCAGTTTTTAAATCCATTTTTGTATCGACCATAACACTTAAACTAGCTCTTTGCGTGGACTTCACACTAATTTTTTCTCCAAAAAAGTGCATGAATTCTGACTTTTCCAATTTTTGAACTCTTTCAAAATCAATTTCGTCATGTCCATTCTGGCCATCGAAGCTATAGCTTTTGTTAACAATTTTCTCCCATACATTTCGGTGTCTTTTCACCGCATTCGTTTCATAGAAATTTGAACTGCTTTGCGCTGGATCAAGTGTGTACCACACGTTTTCAGGTATGCCTTCCTCCGTATCTCTCAGAGAATTTACAAATGGCTTAATGACCTGATCTCTAAATTCTTCTTCGCTGTATCCAACCAAATCTCTTTCAATTTCATCCAAGAAATCTTCGATTTCTGACAATATGAATAGAGTATTATGATGGCTCAGCACCGCCAAAGCCCATCCAATATTTGTTCTATGAAGTACACAATTTGCTAAAACTGCATAGCCTATCTGCTTCTTTCCCCGTAGAATAGAAATAGCTTTGTTAGACAAATGAAGCAGTGCCACTTCTCCCAAAATCCTAGCCCGCTCGTTTTCTCGTTCCCCAAATTGAATGTAATAGTATATGGCCGATAAGGGATCATTTTCATTGTAATTTTGACCAGAATAAGCATAATTGCAGCCCACAGGTATTTTTATACTGGATCCAAATTTAGCTGGATAATCTGTACCAGTTTTGAAGAACAGGAACAAGGTCTGGTCTAACTCCAGTGCTTGACTTTTTTCGCAATTTCCACTAATAAGGACCTCCACATAGTTTTCTCGCTTCAAGAACAATTCTCCAAAACGTGCAAGGTCGTCAAGTTCCATTTCTTCGAGAGCTTGCTCTCGCTGCTCAAGTGACCATATACCCTGCTCCAAGAAAAGAAGAGAACCTGCAATTGCTTGCTTTATTCCATTTGAATTTCGAAGCTCGCGGTATCCTTCACGAAGTTTAACCCTAGCCTTTTTTAGCTCTCCATACTGAATTTGGGCAATCTCTTGTTCAAGGAAAGTTTCAAAGTCCAGGAGTATATATTGAACTAGCTGCTTCAACCCCGAAATTATTCCAGTAACAGTGAAACATATACTTTCATTTCCTGAATACAACGGAAAAAGGCCCCAAGTAAAACCCATCATTTCTGCCCCATATAATTTGCTTTTGAGGCGAGTCCCATATACCTCGCATAATATCTCTACACACATGAGACCTGCTTTCATTTGCAGTTTCTTTATGGGCTGGATTTGAAATGAAATGGTGGAGAAGGTTGTATCTAGTTGCTGGAAAAGCCACGACTCGTACGAGGGCAGTTTTTCTAGGATAATGGGAGACGAAGGTGGAATATTTGGTGTCAGAAATGTTGTAGGTGCATTTGAAAGATTATAAAGTAATTCATTAATATGATCGATTGAGTGGAAAATGAAGGGAGGGGATGAAGGAAAGTAGTTGGACGTGTTTTTATGACTGTTTTGTCCATAGAGTAAGCTTTCTTTGTTCAAATCGAATTCAAATTGTGGGGAGGATGTTTGTGACAACGCTGGAGTTGCTATTCCATAATCTTCTCTTTTAAAATGCAGCTCTTTATCACCACTGCTCACAGTTTCAGTACTATATAGTTCCCAGTCTATTTCGTTTCCCTCAAATACGCTTATTCCGAGCTCCATCTTCGAGTATTCGAATAAGTAGTACTCATCCTTTTTCCATTCTGTTTGGCATACCATACCTTCTCTGATCATTATATCCTGTACTCTTTTATCTGAATGGAGTAAAATTATGTTTACGTTTTCTATTTTGAATACCTCCATAGCCTGGATTTTAATCTCACGAGCTTTTTGCACCCAAAAACTATGATCATTTCCGTCGAAATAATCAGTTATGTCATTCTTTCCTCTTAAAAAATTCTCTCCTAGATTCTCCAATTTTCCTATCCTAACTGCTAATTCCTCCAATTCGTCACCCAATGGTGTAGGGTCTTGATAATAGTAATTGATTCTGGAAACTAGCAAAAAGTCTGCCAAGTAAGTTGCCCAATACAAATCAGAAAGCTGGGATAGCTTAGCAACATAGGAAAGAACGCTTTGGACGAGAAATTTAAGTCTCTTGATTCCTAGTTTTGTGAGTTTCAACTTGATAATTATGACAGAATATGAGGCTGTAATTTCATCTGTGGACACATACAAGGAGCTGATTAACCCAAGGTGATTATGAAGTAGTTGGTAGAGTGAGTTTGGAGATTCGTCACCTAAAATATTTACCCAAACATCGTGAAAGAAGGTGGGGCCTTGTGGAAGTGGAAATATGAGTTGAAGATGAGACTGGGGATGTACTAGGAAGAGAATGTGAGGTGACTCTGGAACGAATGGAGTTGATTTTGGGTCCATATCCATTTTAAGCGAAGACGAAGATTTTCTTCTACTCCAACTATCTCTCAGTTTAGATTCCCTAATTTGACCCTTTTTAATGCTCTCTATATCAGCAAAATTTGCTAGCACTAGCTTTTCTAATTGGTTTACCAGTTGTGGTCCCAGAATTACAATCGAAATTCCATTGGGTTTAAATTTTTCTTCAAAATACTCCACTAGTGCCCGTTTTACATCTGTTCCGCCCACTGAAGGAGCTTCGGACAACGTATACTGGTTCCCTGTCCCAAATTTGCTAAAAGGATGGGATTTTCGAGACAATAACCTCATTCCATGGTATAATATTTTGTCCAAATCTGAAATATTGATCTGATGTTCGTGATTCACGACCTGCACTTCTTGTTTTACCAATTTTTCAGGAAAGCTTGGACATTTGAAGAAAGAGCTGAAGTTTCGGAGAGCAAAATTGAAAACCAACTCATTCTTATGGGTTGCCAGGGTAGCTGGCACCTCAAAAGAGAAGACTGTGTGTTCGCCTGTAGTATATGCATTGGTCTTTCCACCGTAAGTATTGATTAGGTTTGGGAATTGAGATGGCCCTGGAAAAGACTTTGTTCCCAAGTATAAGGAATGTTCACACAAATGAGCTAGGCCAGGAAGGTTTATTGGATCATTGAAACTTCCGGAATCAACACAAACACAGCAAGAAGAAGCGATAAATGTCGGTGACAGGATGAGAAGACATCGAATTCCGTTCGGTAGACGGAGAAGCTTGTGGGTATGTGTGGCATGAGCAAGGGACTTGATGAAGGGTCGATCTGGAATTGAAGAAATAGGTGATACTACCATTGAAGTTCCTGACTTGATTCAACAGTGTTTTGAATAATAGTAGATTTTAATAAAGTATGTTCAAGAATTAGAAACTGCTCAGTTTAGAATGATTCAAGTGGATGGGTGCAAATTTCCTTTTTGGGAACACGCAATCTGATAGATGTGGGATAAAAACGGTGGCTACTACGATTAGCAGGTTTCCAATCCAGATCATAATTAGTACGTATTAAGTGTATCAAGTGTGTAACTGGGTGATTTCATGTGAAATGTGGAATAAAACTACGCATAGTCGGTGAATTGTAGCTAGTGTATAGACGTGCAAATGCGACTGAATTGGGAACCATCAAAGGTGAAGCTTGAGAAGGAAAACAGAACAGTAACATATAACGATCTTTCAGATCTATAATAGTGATGAATAGACAAGTAAGTAGCACTTTTTAGAAGTTTGTGAATCTTCTTTCGGTAGAAAGTTATTGCTTGAAATTAATGTATTGCAGAGTAGGTGCAAAAGATGCATGAGTACAATCCCTTCTGTACCAACATTTTCTTTCGTTATAAGTGTAATTTTATACATTCGTAAGTTCGTAGCTATGTACTTGTGAATACAATGATTTTCATTGATTTCACACAATTTTAGAGTTCTTTTCGAGGAAAGATGTCCAGCTTTTAATTAAATAGCCTTAACTACTCTCCATTCAATATTTTTGAATGTTGAGACATATTTTGCCCAATTCCATTACTTTTGTTTATAGCAAAGTATGTACTTTGCGTTAGCTGGTGGATTTATTTTCGAAAAACTATGCTTTCTCGAGGCTTTGTCCCATAAGCACCGCATCATTGATACTGGATGGATGATGGCTTTTCACATATTGTTTATATTTGCCATTCAACCTACTTGCAAAATCATCAGCCTGTACTTCTGGTCTATTATTCCAGTATGGGGTCGAAGCAAGATAATACTTGTATCTTTGGAAAAAGTCATTAATAGTCTCGTTTGGTCTTTGCTCTATGTCAAACATTTCTCTCTCATTAGTATCATCAAAGTTGCTTATATCATCGGCAAAATCTTTAAATTGTTGCCAAAGGTTCCCCTGGTACGTGGGATCATCTACTAGACGTTGCTCGTGGTTTTCTCTGATATAGTCGAGAGCTTTTCTAGTAGTTCCTCCTACTTTGGACCCCGCATAAATAGCATAATCATTGGAGTTCATGCGGATTCTTTTCAGGGAAATGAAATCTTCAACACTTTGGAAATAAGTACTTAAGGTACACTTTTGAGGGTCCCAGTCCTCCATGGTCGCAAGCAATGGTTGAATTGACTGTGAGTACTTTAGGTTCTTGGCCAATGTGTCTCGATACATCTTTGTTGAATGTGACTTTTGATTTGTAGCCTTGAAATTTGTGGTTTCCTGGCAACAGCACTACAGCCTGAAAGTCTCTGAATACTTGCTTAACCCTTTAACATGCAATAGCCTCCTTCCTTGTCTTCTTGGGTACTAGGAAGTGTACACCCTTTTGTGGCCCAATATTGTTGACAATGTGTTTCTATCTAAGAAAATACTAAGAACAAATGGTTGTAGACTGAGTACGTACGAGGGCAACTATATTCCAGCAATGTCGTGAGTAGTGGCTCCTGCCACTACTACACAGTCACATTTGTTTGGGTCCCCCAGGTACCATAACCATTATACCAAGCAAAGCGCTAAAATTTTGGTTGCCTCATTCAAAGAGACATGTGACTACTGTCTAAACGAAATCCGTTTCTCTAGTTATATACTGACTTCATGGCTTGTCAGGTAAGTAGTATGAAAGGTCCGAATAGTCCTGCATGTTGTGTCACATGATATGTCGCACGTGAAGTCAGACCTAGGCACAGTTCCGGATGAGAGATCAGCTTATCAGGACATAGCTGGCTCAGGTCGTAAGTAGCAACTAACCACTAGCTGCCTGATATGCTTATATATCCTCGTCTTATACTCTCTCAGCCTGGGTAGCAATGTAATACATTTCGCTGAGTTCTATGATCCACGTGAGAGATTGTCACCTGACATACCAGGAAACCGGAACCGATAATACGAAACACATTGGCGCCGATTTCGGATCAACAATAGAACTTCATGCATCTGGACTGTCTCGTAATCACGGTTACCCGGTCTCTCGTAAATTAAGAAATGTTTATCGTTGCCGAAACCAAATCTGGAGAATATACGTACATATTAAATTTAAAGGACAACAATCATCAAAAGATTATCTACTTTAATAAACTGTGTTCATAGTAAACAGGCTAGTATAGAGATATAGCTGCCGAAACAGTCCTCATTATACAACACTAACTATATAAATACAATCCCCTGTGCAGTAATGTGTTTTGCTTGATAAACAAGCTAGTACAATTTAAGGCGCTAAGATAGACCTTATTCTAATAACATCTGGTTGCTGAGTCGGTATGCCGATCATAACCAAACCTCCAACCTTGGAATCAGAGTCCATATTACCTGTCGTCATTGCTGAGATTGCCCTTGCCCAAACCCCACAGGAAACAGCCGTTCTTTTGAAGCTTCTTCAAGAGTGTTCAGTTTGTTGCGTGATGCCAATTCTCTTATGTATGGGGTTCATCCTGTTGATACTTTTACGGGTAAAGCAAATACGAAGCCGAATCAGGTAATTAAACATTGGCAAAATTACATTGGTGCGTACAAAAGTATTGAACACATGGCAGCCGATGAAGGGATGATTGTATCTCCTTCATTGCCGCTGCAGTTGTTCTTTCGAGGCCTTCGCGAGGACGCGGTTCTATGGTTTGATGCACTTCAGAAAGAATTCGATACTGATTTGACTATTGAAGAGATCCGGACGCAATTCTTTAATTATTATCTTCCTTGCGATGCCCCACGCAAGGCACGAGATGCTGTTTACACCGTTAAACAACACGGGCCGGTAGACGTGTATATTCGGGTATAAAGCAAAGGTTCGTGTTGCTCGTCTATTAAATCCCAATCCCAAAATACCGTTCGATGAACTTACCCCATTCTTGGATGGATTGAAGGGGAAGTATAGAACGGCAATTCACCTACGTTTTGGTGATGATTTGAATGATACGAAATTCAAGGATATTGCTGATTTCGCGAGACGGTGCGGTCTTGGCGATCGTCTAGTAGCCAGGTAATGAACAGTGTAGGACTTGAAGAACTCCTTACCAAAAGAGCCTTTACCACCCACTTAAACCCCCAGAAAGTCGGATGATGGTGTGATCCAAAAAAAGTCCTAGATCTAAGTTTTAAGAGAGATCAGTAGATAGCAGTCAAATGAGGAAGATTCAAAGATTCGTAGCGGTGAGATTTTTTTTTTTTACAACGTTTTATTTACCATGTAAATTATTCACAGCCTATAGAAGGTTGAGAAGGCAATGCGTATACCAAAAAACCCCAATGATACTGTGGTTGTGTGATAACAAACTAATATAATATAGCCGAGAAAGAAGACCTCATTTCTCCAAGCAAAAAGAAAAGGTCCCTTGGCCCAGTTGGTTAAGGCGCGGTGCTAATAACGCCGAGATCACCAGTTCGATCCTGGTAGGGACCATTTTTTTAGTTATTTGCTGGAACCACGTTAGTCCAAGCGACGTACTACAGTAATGGTTGAATACGAACTTTTTTTTTTAGACCTAAAGGGTATGAAGCAGTATCATGTAGGTTTAAAGTAATAACCAATAATTATTTGTTAAAAGAATACCCTAGAAAATTTCTGATAACTTTTGTCTCCCACCATCCGTGCGTGAAAAGACGTATGTGTAGCTTGACTAAAAGGTCTGTTTAATATAATATTGAATTATATGAAATTATAAAGATTATCGAAATTTAAGCAATACTTGGGCCGTTTTGAGGAGTTCAACACTTTATGAAAAAGTCCCTTAAACTTATAAATTGGTCATTTTCCAACGCAGAGAAAAACGTGAGAGTTAAGTACTTGACTACTGTTCTTTAAGTAAGTATTTTCAATTTAGATTTGAACTGTTCTAGATGTCAAGGAAGGCAAACAACCAGAATTAAAGTCTAAGAATGATTCTACTGTGCATTTTTCCGTTATTTCGACTAATCAAGTGTGCTTTACTCACTGAGGACGCTGGCTAGCTGCTGCCGCAGATTCGCGAAATTAAGCATATCATATCTTGTTCTAATCCGCACCCAAGACTCACTATGTAGTATTAAAAAATGCGTTCTACGTAGGAACCAAGTGGGTTTTGAACATCTAGAGAACGATAGTAATCTTTCTGTATCTATTACATTCATTGAAAAGATCCAACTCTTTAATTTTTCTTGGAAATGGCAAAACATTTAGAAATTTGCAAAGTGTTTTTTTTAAGTGAGGGTGACGAGTGAAGAATAAAATCTTTCAAAATTATCACTCCCTTCAAAATATGACTGCGTTTCATAAGAAATCACCACCTTTTCACGTTTTTTTGTCTTCAGATCTTAGGTTCAACTTCAAGTCACTTTTGCAGAACACAACCTTCCCTAGCCATTTTTACTTCAACAAATTCCGATATAGTGTAACGGCTAGCACGGCTCGCTTTCACCGAGCAGACCCGGGTTCGACTCCCGGTATCGGAAAATTACTTTTTGATTCTCAAACGTCAACACACCACGTTTGATGTGCGAAGATAAGCTGCTTACGACAGGAACCCTTGCATAAGGTTTCATGTGCCAGTGTACGCTTCTTCGTAAGCATCAACACATAAGCGTGGCATTCTTTCTTTTTGACCCAACAAACGAACATCATTGGCGGATGCATTGCTGGCGGTCGTGCGCCCAGGCGTACATGACCAAAAAAGAAACGTTATCAGCGTGCACTTGCCAACCCCCTACGATCACCCCTCATAGTAGCATACAAGATTAAGTCCTGACATAAATACCACAGATAATTCCCCGAAAACTAGTGACAGCATCACCCTGACATAACTGACAAAACTGCCAAAAGTGACAAAAGTGATAAAAGTGACAAATCCACATATCAACATCCCCACAAACACAACTGCATTGCGTTCATTCACCACGATACCGACTCAAGTGACCCATCAGATTTGACTCCTGATTTCGTTTGAGATAGATTAGAACCTTCCGTGCATGTCCAACTACTTCCAGTACTCTCCCGACATGAGTTATTCGTCCAGCCTGAGCAGTCTGGGCAACGTGGGCAGCAGCAACACATCGCCACTCTTCAATAATGCGTACATTTCGTCCAGCAACTACTCGTTCCATACCCCCAGACTCCGGTACTATCTTTCCAAGAGCTTTGACATCGAAGATGACATGGAGTTCTGCCCCGATATTCCCGAGGTGACGGTAAGAAAGTTCAATCCATACACCGCTACTGTGTTTTCGCCTTCGGGAAGAGCTACCCCGAAACGTTAGCAGCTATCCGCTGGCGGTGAGTGGAGATAGCCAGTACGGCATGATGAGTTGACCCTATAGGACAGAGAGAACGGATTCCCAAGTGTTTGGTGCTGTTGTGTGCTTTCTGTCCTGTTGTGTTAGTGCATTCTCGATCTCACGCATATTAGAACAAGTGGCCCGGTGCCGATGTATTATGGACTGTAGCATGATTAGATGACTGTATAGTAGAATTATTAGTGTAGAGATAGTTACAATGAAAGAAAGAAGTTTAACTGTGTAGGATCTACTAATTATAATTTTTAGTTTTGAAGTGATAAGGTGTGGAAGAAGACCTATACTATTAGAAGATTCCAGTTTTGGGTATTTATTGATTTTGAAAGAACTCATTGATTTGAAAGAATTCATTGATTTGAAAGAACCCATTGATTTGAAAGAACTCATTGATTCTGTCGACTTGAGTGTATTTAAGGAAGTGAAATTTTACAGTTTGGGCCCTTGATATAATTAATCTGTCCAAAAATTAATTATAATAATTCTGTTCAAATTGTATCTAATGATCTGTCAAAGAGTTAATCCACACTAGTCCTTCTATTGTACCCCAGCTAATTATCTACTTCGTCGCTAAGCCCAACTCACGTTATGCTTCTAATTTGGATCTAATTAAGAAATATATCACTTGTATACTTGACAGTTACTCTGGATTTATGTTACCGGATATACAATACTGCGACGTCCTTCTATTAATTGAGGTCGTTTCCACTATATAATTGATAGGTTCTAGAATATCAGTTACAAGGGAAATGATACTAGGTGACAATATTCTATTTGAGAAAAGTAGCACGTGTATGATTCTGACTAGGCTGATCATTTAATGTCGAACTAATCATACAGCAGTACATGCTATGAGCTTCGAAATGAGTGAGTAAGTCTGAAAAACTCTGTAAACTGAAATTTGTTTACATGAAATGGGAATTGCTAGTAATCGTAAACCAACTTGAGCAATATTGGTAAATCCAATATAAGTATATTGCGGCAGTGACATACGAGACTGAGCCTCAAATTCAAGGCCAACTGAACCACTGAAATTCAAACGTCAAGTCGCTCATAGAATTAATTACAATTATGTCAATATAAGATGATCCGAGCGTCAAAAACCGCTCAATATAGACTCGAACAGACTTAGTTGCTGAGGTTCTCTAATCTGGGCGACTTAGAAACTGATAAAGATATATATTTATTTCTGAAGCTAATTATTCTTCATTATTATATCTATGGCAAGGGAAAATAAGTGGATAAGTCAAAAACTGAGCACAGAATTCTGGAAAGAGACAGACTAATTGAACATACTCATTTAAAAAAATTGGCCACATCACAACCCAATTTATCATAGGGCCGAACAATATTATAATTAAATAGCCTGTAGCACATAAGTCTGGGAAGAGACTGTCTATGGCCATATCACAACACAATCTATTGTGGGGCAGAACAATTACAATTAAATAGATGTATGGAGACAAACTAAACAAATAGAGACAGGTTCTCTGTGGATTGTTCTATGATTGCCTTATATTGTGTCTGAGAATCGCTGGATTTGCCCAACTCGAAATATAAAAGATACAGAGGACACATGCTCTACGGTACTAACCATGCTGAAGGAGTTTACTGTATTAAGTAATAATTCTATTGTTGGACTCCACCTTATTGTGAAATGCGAGATCGAGAATATTAGGGTTCATGACTGCAATTGTCTTACAATTAAAGTTCAGCTTAGTTCTATAATGTTCCCTCCAAATTGTTCAGTTGTTTACCTGCCCTTGCACCGTGTACCATATTTCCTTTAGAATCCGGAGGCCATCAGGAACAAAGAGTGTTTTCTAATGGTACCAACACTGATATAGAATTGACCGACTATAGAAAAATTACTTTGATCAAGAAGAGGCTTGATCCAAGGTCTACTTTATATCGGAAAAAACGGACAAAATAGTGATATTGGAACAGCGTATCCCCATGGTTGATGACTTCACTTTGAATATGTCAGATTCTCTAAACTCTACGCAGTTTTCGTTAAATTCCCTAACCGTTTCATGTCCCGCAATTCTATTGGACACCAATTATATTGGACCCATATTATTCTTTCGACACAATCAACAATTTCTCCAGATTACAATTGTTCGGAAGGAACGGCTTCATAATCCTTGACCTTTTGGCTAGTGCTCGTATGCAAC
This sequence comes from Suhomyces canberraensis, assembly GCA_003706525.2. NCBI lineage: Eukaryota > Fungi > Ascomycota > Pichiomycetes > Serinales > Debaryomycetaceae > Suhomyces > Suhomyces canberraensis. Next base: position 15,870 of record PPLP02000026.1, read on the forward strand.
TACAAAATCCGCACCAATCTGGTAAAAAGCCAGTGATTTTAGGTCAGAACTCGTTGTTTCCATTCAAAAAGCTTTGAATTGGAGCTAAAGCACTCCGATATGTCCCACTGATTTTCCAATTTTTGATTTAGGCCACCGGCCGGCTTGACAGGTGACAGGAACTACGTTTTCGCTAGGCTCGGTATAGCATCTTGTGATCTTTGGTCATATTACGTCATGCTTGTGAAGCTGCGTCCCCACTTGTTGTGAACCCTGCCCTGTTTTTTGTGTCCATACGGCCATCGATCATATAAATATCCGGGGATTTCTTGACTTTCCACATTTGTAATATCCCCATCCACAATAATGCATTTTTCTCAATTGGCAGTAGTTTTAATGGCCGCAGTGGCGGCCGCTGAATCCGTGGACCCTGAAGAGATTGCCTTCGTGACGAGATTGGTCCAAGACGCCAAATCAAATGCCAGAGACTACTTGAACTTCATACAAACCGCCCAGACTTCGATTCCAGCTCAATTCACTTCTTTGGCCAGAGTAGTGCAAACATACACCGACGATTCGTATACCACCTTGATCACTGCTGACAATATCAATGTTCCCCAATTGGAAAGTTTTGCAACTAACTTGCCATGGTACAGTAGCAGAATTGCCGAATACACCGATGGCTTTGGATCCGGTTCTGGTTCTGAAACCACTTCTGAGGCCAGCTCTAGTGCCAGTTCTAGTGCCAGTTCGGGATCTGGGTCTGGCTCTCAGTCTGCTACAATCACTTCGGTGTCCAGCAAGGCCAGTGGCTCTTCATCGCATACATCCAAGTCCTCCAAGACCCCCATTCCATCAGACTCCAAGTCTGCCGACACAAACACCAAGACCGGTTCCTCATCTGCTGGCAGTGCAGGAATGCTTGTGCCTGCCGGTGTAAGTTTTGCAGGAATGCTTGTTGCGTTGCTCTGATTTACTTCATCATATTTATTATAATACAACATCTACAGATTCAGCTTCAAAGTAGCGATGATCTCTTCACAATAGAAGAGGGATCAGTCCTGTACCTATTTGGGTATAATATGGCTCGATGATCCTATTACATGATTCTCCCCTTTTCGCCTAGTTATTAACGATGATGCACGTTCTAATTTTAACTAATACAAGAAACGTAGAAAGAGTGACCGCCTTAAACTTACAACAGGAACATCCCCTGTGAGTTTCCGTTGCTTTGTTAGCAAGAGCAAGGAAATGTTTTTTCTTGGATCCACACTTGATCTGGAGTTTAAAGCTGACACTTTTGCTTCTTCGTCACTGACCTCAGTTCCCTTTTCGAATTTAAGAGTACTTAGTTGCCAAAATAGTGTTCATAACGCCAAGTCCTTTTCACTAGCTTTCAACAGTTTATACTGCTTTCGGTAACAACTTGCACTTTTTTACTTTTATAGTATAGGTTAGGAGCCACGTTCTGGATGCAAAAAAAACTTCCTATTTGGGTATAGTGCCCTGAAACAAAAATAGTTTTGAGATGGTCAGCCTGAACAAAAAATAATGACTCCTACGCGATTCGAACGCGTGCATCTTTACGATAGTAGAACTTGAGTCTACCGCCTTAACCGCTCGGCCAAAGAGCCATTTTGTGGAGGTGTAGGTTTTCACGTGATTACGCATGTGACTGGGGATAGTAGGTGCTTCTACTCAAAAGCGAGGCCTAAAAAAATAGATAACGTGATACCACTGAGTCGTGGGCCATTTTTGCTGTTGAATAGTTGATGTTTTCGGGTTGTACAGTAAGAAGGTGCCTCTCACGTGAAAAAATGTTATATGACTATGTGGTACAAGTAAATTTCCGACAATGGTTACTTCCGTTCATAGTAAGTAAACAGTTGTAAAAAAAAATAACTAAAACCAACCGGGGCCTGTTTTTGAGTCCCACACTGTTCATTATCTAGCTAGCTAATGATCGTACGTAAACGTATTCCCTCCTTCATCCACCCTCACTCTATGTTTTAGTTCATAGTAAATACACAGATGTAAAAAAAAATAACTAAAACCAACCGGGGCCTATTATTCGAAATAAGCGTTGCAGTTGTGGTAGACATGTAGTTCATCGATAAAGTTTGCAACTTATAAAGTTTGTAGCTAATAAACTGGTGGGTGTTTAATAATTATCTTCTTATCTTGTTCTTGGCTTGGATCTCAAGGCATCTTCCGAAACAAGAAGAAGATGTAATTGGATGGCCACGAGACACCAGTTGTTTGGAATGACCCCAACTGCTTCTAATAATAAAAATTAAAAGGAAGTTCAATTTAATAAAAAATAAGTAGACTTTGCAAGCAAGCTGTTGCTCTTAACTGGAGTGATAATGTAGAGTGAAATAAATGTAGTAGTGACACTGAAAACCTGAACTATACAAAAAATTAAACAAGATTTGGGATTTGAAATATGGGTGGGATATATGATGGAATGGATAGTGCTTATTTCGTGAATAGGCCAATTAACTGCTTTCTTCTAATAATTAAATGAAACCAAAGTCTTGGAATAATTCGACCGAATGAATTATGAAGCAAATTTAGCTCCTTTAATTCCAAGCTCTGGACACAGAATAGACGGACGACAAGATAGATTAGCTCTAGTGTGAATAAAGTTAATTTTAATTGCTCTGTGCCCTCAAAAGCAGTCAATTCAAGTGTCTTTTCCTTTAACTACCTGAATTCTCTGAAAGCTCTTCGATTTGGTGCTGGTGATCAAAATTGTTGCAAGACAAACCGGAAGAAAATGATCAGATTGAAATATGAATGGACTAAAATACTGAATATAGCTTAGTTGAATTAAGTTTAAATGAAAAGCGGTGATATGTCCAAACTAGTTGATTCTACTAGTAGTAAAAATATACACTACGCTCTAGTGGTGTACTCAAAATCAACAGCAATCTTCATGACCAAATTGTTGTCTTTGTGTTTTCACTATTATCTTGGTTAGGGATTTCTCACTTTTCTGGACCAACTTCATGGTCCAAGATTCTAGTAAAATTTTAGTCAGAATGATGTAATAAATGATATGCATGGTAATTATGGTATTATTATCTTATCTTAATTTATTTATATCGGATTACTAGCATATACATCCGATAATATGATTTTATTCTAATAGTATAATTTTCTCTTACTTTTAGGTATTTTTGTCAGTACACCTTTCTGTTGGTGGTGATATTTCTTGAAGCCGGCAGCATATTCCCCGTAAAATTTTACGGAAGTTTGTACTTGTCCTCAAATATTTTTTGTAAGACAATACACATTCCAAATTTAGGTTTCACCGGACATAACTGGCAGTACTCGTGATGTACATAAGCCTTATGAGGTAGCATCCCCGGGCGGCACACTCGGCAGGGTACAAAAGCTATCGCGGGTATAGATCTTACCTAAAACATTTGAACTCTAGTTGACTTGCACATCTGGTTGCATTATAATGTGAATAGGATTGGACAATAATAAAGTCAAAGCGAAGTACTTGAAACACAAATTGATGCGAAAACGGCGTTTTCATCGGGTAACTGCACGGAAAGAAAGATCTGCAAAAAAAATATGATCATGAAATGGTCGCTGGGGAAAAATCTTTGTGAATAAAACCAAATTATTGTGATCAGAGAATTATTCCATAAGATAGATAGACAATATGTAACTCCGCTTCTTCTGGATTATATGCACCACGTACTATTTTCTAGGTATATTCTATAGGTATAATCAACTTTGATGTCATGTATAAGCAATAAATAAAATACAATTATGTAAATGCAAGCACCTGCAGGCCTATAACCAGATTGAGCATTTCCATGCATGCAAAACGCAGCCACAAATTTGATTATCTATTGATTTGGCGCATGGAAATGCATCCACGGATACAATCCAATGCAAGATGGCCTATGTAATGTTGCGGGTCGAGACAGATTATCGGTTATGGAATAGGAATTGTTTAAAAAATATTGAGACATACAAAATAATCATAAGAATGGATTAAGAGAGCGTGGGGGACCGAAAAGAAAGAAAGAAGTAGGGGAAAAATGGGGGCAGGGTAAAAATAAAGGCAAGGTAAAAATATAGGAAGGAAATGAATAGAGAAAGAATAAATTAGATGAAAAGAAACATGAAAGAAAGAATAAAAAGCGTTCGGCCCGTGTAATTGTAATGGACATTCTACCAGCGTTTCTTTTGTTGTACATAATCAAAGTGGACCACGTATGCCGCAGAGAATAACAATCTTCTAAGCCTTGATATCTGGTGCAGAGCCCTATTTTTTCAAAAACACGATCTAATGCAATTTGCGTCCGTGGGGGACTGCTTCTGCAGGTTTGCTTCCGGGGGCCATCGCTGTATTATACAACGCGTCGATGTACCAGAACGACATGCGTTTTGGTTGAAGACTGCGGCCACGATGCCATGGCCAGTTGATCGAAGCGCAAAATCACGATGCCATGGCCGGCAATCCAAGCGCAAAATGATCGGTATTCAAAATAAGAAGCGGAATCAATTTTGAAGTACAGCTAGACCTATATAATATTCAAAGTTGAAGTCTACCGGACATTAATTTGTAAGAACATTATAAGCAGAGTTAATTTTGGAGCCCGAATTGTTAAACTAACACAATTTGTGGGAAAGCTGCAAGACCAGTGACTCAATTGTACAGACCCGTGGTCCTACATCGGGTAAATTAGTCATAATTGTTCACGGAAACTGTAGAGGGGGAAGTTAGATTGTCACGAAAAAGGCTGAATAGTTTCTCTGTTTTTGTTCTTTTGGGTTTTTCAATGAAACTTTTGGAAGAGAACCTTTTTTCGTGGAGGTTCAATGACGAGATGAATAGGCAGATATTAGATTAGAAAGAGGTCATGAATCTTGTTACAAGACAGTTACTGAGCAAGGTGAGAATGAAGTCAATAAATTCTTAACCCTAAATGATGAGTACAGTGGTCAGTAGAAATCAGGAGATATGACATTATTGTTCTTTCTCTATTAAAATATCCAAGGACTCTTAATAAAATTGTCTGAGTCAAACTTTTTCAAGAAGAAGTCAGTTTAAGGTGCTAGAATAGACAATTATATGATATCTATCGGCCAACAAGGTTTTATTAATAATTTCCTCCAAATCAAACAAAAGTATCTAGGGTTTCTGGGAAAAATCTAGCGTTTCATCAAATTAAAATTAATGAAAAGCACATAGGATAACGAAGATAATAAGAAGATGATAAAGAGATTGAAGAAATTGAAGAATTTGAAAAGTCAGGAATATGATACGACAATTTATTTGATTTTTACCCCAGGCAGATGATGGGAATTTCGGAGTTGGCGGATAGAATAATTTTCACTCCTGTGTGCTTACCATGAACTAAGACATAGATGGACCAAGAGATAGATAAACTAAGACATATATGAACGAATGCATAGAGAGATAGTGGATGCTGGAGAACGTACGAATACTAGCGAGCATGCCAGATAATGAACAGTGTGGAACTCATAGACTTCTTAATTATCCTCTAAAAACCCCATAAGGTTAGCAGAAGTAGTTTAAAGTGTAAAGAAATAATCCTAAAGGATCATTAACCAAAAAAATGTAAGAAAAAAATGTAAGAGTCGAATGAAGAAGATTCTGTGGGGTGAGAAAAGACACAGGCTCTCCTCTGGCACACATTCTTCGTCGGTGGCCCCATGGGTCACATTTAAGAAATTTATCTACTTTTAACAATAATTGGTCTGGAACCGCGAGATTAGCACTAAGTCTGGAGAATTTAACTTGAGACGGTTGCAAACCTTAAAATTGTCCTTTAAGTACGAAAATTAGCGAGCAATGTTGGGACTGAAAGAACAGCATACCAAAAGAGTCTTAACAGCCCACTAATACCCTCAGAAAGTAAAAATGAGTGTAGACCCAAAAAAGGCCTAGAGAAAGGTATGTAGATATCACTCCAATGAAGAAGATTCATAATGGCTAGAAGAGTCAAAGACTCACTCTTTTTTATATCTGTGTATTTACTAAGTACCAACTTTTTTGTATTTTTTTAGATTTAAGATAGTTATGTTAATTGACATATCTCTCGTATTTTTGCCTGAGCACTTGACCTTCTCTCATCAGTGCTCACAACTCTCCTAAACACACGGCCCTCACAATCTCAAAATCGTCAACAAAAATCCGTGATAGTTTAGTGGCTAGAATTACCGCTTGTCGCGTGGTAGACCGGGGTTCAATTCCCCGTCGCGGAGTTTTCCTTTGCGCAAATGGTTTAGTGGTAAAATCCAACGTTGCCATCGTTGGGCCCCCGGTTCGATTCCGGGTTTGCGCATTTTTACCCCTTTTTTTATCTGGCTGTGGGGCTTACCGTTATTTCATTACATCACGTTCCTGAAAATCATCCCATCCTCTTTTTACCAATTGCCAAGATGTCAATCCAGTTCAATGACGTGCAACTCGAAACCCCCAACAGTCGTCAAAAAAACAGATTCGGTTGGGTCCGTCGCTTAATGCAAGGCCAAACAAGAAACGATGAAAGAACAACCAGAACCCTGAGCAGAAGACCAACCAATACCGCTCCAATAAGAGATGAAGCAAGAAGTTACTTGTCGTACGACAGCGATAGTGCCAGCGATCATACCACGGGTTCAGATAACATCAGTACCACACCATTGAAGTCCATAATATCTGCGCAATCCACTAAGCAGCCTTCCATCTTAAGTGGCCAGAACGACCAGGGGTCGCTAAATGCATCGACAGCAGAAACTTCGATTGCTCCTAGCATCACCACCAATTACGTGGCCTCAAGTCAACCAACACTCTTGCAGCCGGATAGGGATAGCGAGCTGATTGTGACATTGGCATCGTCTTCAAGAAGAATACGGAGAAGAAGTAATGATACCAATTGCAGTACTGCGGGAATTCCTCCAGCATCCATCATGGAGAGGTTGTCTGTGCATCCTGCTGCAAATAGTCTGTATGCCGTGAGTGTACGGACGAGCCAGAGAGAGGATAGCGATACAGAGGAGCAAAGCTTCTAGAAAAGCAATAAAACAATAAAACGAAGAAAAGACTTTGAGGGTTAAAATAAAGACAAACAATCCAGAGATACGGGGAGAATTAATTCATGAAGATAGCACAATAAAGAGCAATAATGATGAATCTCTAATAAAGCTGGAAAAGTTGAAGTCTTTGATTTTCGAATTTTTTGTACTATAACGAGCTCTCATTAGGAAGAGTGGGCTGAAATATTGATAGCAGGACCGGAAAATCCACTGTTTTGAGCATGCCAGAAGAATTATCTGTTTTATTATTATGAAGAAGGAGAAAATAGAATGTGTGAATGATTTAGAACTGGAAATCGAAATCTTTTCTCAATTTTTTTCTAGTAATTGATGAAGAAAAACCAAATGAAAAGAGAATGGCCAACCATGTTAAAATTTGCAATTGTGACATTCAAGCGATAATAAATGTCTCAGTGATGATATATCCAGCAGGGCTTATGAATCCCATGAAGTGAGGGATATTAAGTGAATTCAAACCTTTATTCTATTCTGTTACGAGACTAAGTCAAAGGTGGACAATAAATGCATTACTTCCCGTTCACCGTGAGCTTTCTGGTCATGATCCATGGATATTACTGGTGAATGGGTGATTATATGTCCAGTTGTGGAACCTATAGAAAACATTATACTAACGCAATCAATAAAATAGATTGTTTAATGAATATATGATAAAATCAGGCTGGCATTTAGAACATTATACTAACGCAATCAATAAAATAGATTGTCTAATGAATATATGATAAAATCAGACTGGCACTAAATGAAGTTATTAGTTGAAGAAATATCTTGCAATTAAAGATACGACGAATGGTCAAGTTAATTTGGCCAAATAGCCGATGATTATGATATAAAAAAGCGAATGACAAATGAGATATAAATTTAATGGCTGGATTCCACCAATTGGTCTTTTTTCTCTGGATTTCCGGATGGTTCTGGTACTGATCTAGGAAAAGCTTCGAAAATTTGACTCCCCTAATTACGAGCCACCAGAAAAGAAAAGGCCAATTCCGCTTGACTCTACAGAATTACGTCAAAATAAAATTCAAAGTATTAAAATAAAAGGGTACGGGTGGTATGGTCTCGAGTCAGGAAATACAATAGATCCACTAGAACAGTTATCAGATGTCAGAGAAAATATTCAACTTTACACGAGTAACGTAGTGGCATGATCCAGTTATTTAACAGAGAAACGGAGTGCGATAATGTTTGCCCGATCACATATGATTGGCTACGGATCTACAGTAGTTGATTTTAGCGAAGCACATATAAGAAAATAGAAGTCTAGAAAAAAAGTGCATGTATCCTTCTGAAGTAGCTTTAGCAACGCAACGATATTATAGTTGTTGTTTAACTGAATCTTAATGTACTACTAAGTTTAGGAGAATAATATAAAATAAATAATAAAAGATTATCCTTTGACAAACTCCTTATAAATGTAATGGTTATGAACTGAATTATGCGATGTGGAGCATAGGCATACTACCACTAGAAGTTGCTTATAACCAAGTTGAAGTTGAAAATAATTATGGCAAGATCGATGGGCATATTTTCTGGGTCGTTTCATTGATGCAATGTCCAAGATCGATTACTTCAAATTGAAACTATTGTCCACAGCCCTAGTGTGAGTTCCGATTTGTTATGGTATGCATTTCAGAGGGAGCTAGACGGGAGCTGGAGACGGTTAACGATTGTGATGAAAAATCGTCACAAAATAAAAGATCTACCAAGATTGATGTATCATGGCCAAATGTGGATAAAACGGTTGCACCGACGCACCACATACCGTAGCACAGTGATAGGAGGGGCGCAGTCATAACCATTGCCTTACGGATCTAAAATCGCCAGGGAGGTTGGTTATCGTTTTGCAATTACGATGTAATATTTTTGGACATATTAAAAAATAATTATGTGGGGGCACAATCTCAACGGCTCCGCAGCCCATAGCGAAGAAGAGGATAAATTGTTTTTACGAATAATATGCCACAAAGTAGAGTTAACCGCGATACTACAGTTGTTACCAAGATTGGACATGAGCCACGATTGTCGGAGGCTGCAGTTACGTTTGCCTATGCAGCCATAAACTGTTGTGAACAATAGTATTATGACAGAATAGTAGAGGTAAAAGTAGAGATATAAGCAGACGTAAATGCACACACAGAAAAATCCAGATACGGCTCGAATAGATGCAAAGATACCAAAACGGGGCTGTGAGGGCTTTGATACGGATGTTCCATTTTCTTGGAGGGGAATGTTACACTGTCGTCTTTTGAAACACTGAGTGTAGTGAGTGAATTATTATCCAGTGAAAGCGAGCAGATACGGCGAAAGGAAGATTGAGTAGTACAGTAGGAGATATATCTCCGATTTGCTGGAGTTACCTAACAATTTAATTGAATTTTATTGAGCACTGCTGTAATGTGTTTGTGTGAGCATTGTGAGCACTATAGCCGGGGAATGGTGTGAACCGTAAGGCAATGTACATGCCGGAGCAGCTTCGCAGAGGGGCTTCAACGGTTGCAGGTAGAACTGCATACATGCGGCAATGGCAATTTTGCATAACCATAAACGGTTGAATTTTTCACCAGCGATGTAAATAGGAGACGTAGAATTCAAATTGATGTGGAATAGGCCCAAACCGTTACTAAAGGTTCGAGATTGGCCTTGGTGGAACGCATGCAGGAATTGAAGCCCAAGTAGTCTATATGGCAATTCTTCAAAAGTTTATCTCAATGAATCTTGTGGAACACAGATTATTAAATTTTATTTCAATTTCCTGGCGAAGCCATATCAACAATTTTTTAGACTTAAACTTCTGGTTCCAGCCCATGCAAACCATATTTACCTGCTCACGCAATCAGCACTGTCTGTATTTTCAGTTGCTCTCTCAGTACCACCAATATTAAGCACCACCAACATTAAGCACCAATAATAAGTACCACCAGTATTAATATTGAATGAAAAATTGACCAACCGAACCAAATCCCCTGTGACAAGCATAACACCGAACCCTCTAACCCCCCATTCCCCCCACGCCCATCTCCCGTGACATATTCGCTTATTCTCCGGTTCGTCTAACAACTAATAAGCCGCGCCTCACTCCTCCTACATAAGACGCTTCCTACATACTTCCACACATCATCACCCATTTCCCCTAACCTAGACCCATTCTCTATCCCTTACACCACCCTGTGGCTCCGTTTCTCACCTGGACCATATTCTGCTGTAACACCGTTTAGGCTTTCGTTTGCCCTCGTTTGCCCTAGTCTTCTTTCTCACGTTATCTATCAAAATCTTTGTTCTATTCATGTTTGTTTTTTTACCTCGCACATAAACAACCATAGATGGGCACCTTTGGCTATAACGACACCATCGATGGGGATGTGTATATCCAGCGGCTTTCGACGTACATCCGGCGCAACGAGGAGGCGCTTGCCAACGGACTTCTTTGTTTCTCCAAAAACCGCAACTCCGCTGTCAAAGTCAAGCCTTTACGCCTAACGTTCACCATCCATCATCTTTACTATATCACCGAAAGAATCGAATCTTCTCCGTTGGGAGTGGAAGTTGGCCCGTTGAACGTTAAGCTCGACACTCCGAACCAGGAACCGACTTTCATTTCATTCATGGCCAATAATGCTCGTTCGTCAAAGCACTTTGATAGTGAAACCCGGTCCATTTCCTCGATTAATTCCATGAAATCCATTGTTTCCAGTGCATCGGTGTATTGGAGGTCGTTTGCGCTAAGCAAAGACCCCAAGGTCATCAACAAAGATATCAAATATTTGTATTCTTCCTTCACAAAGATCCCGTGCTTGATCTTGACTCCAAAAACAAAAATAAACAGCATCACTTCGTACGAAGAATACCCATGTGATACCTCGGTGCCTCTCAAAATGTTCAAAAACTTACAGGTGTTGGAGTTGGTGGATTATGATCCCAACGAAGTGTTTGGGTGGCACATCTTGAGTGAACAGTTGAGAATCTTGATAGTGAGAAATTCAAAATTGTCCTCCATAAATGAACTTTTGTTCAATTTGGTCATAGATGACGAATCCGGAAGATCTACTTTCAATTCCCACAAACAAAGAAAGTATACAGACTTTTTGCATGCCTCGGCTGCTGCTGATGATTCGTTCTCAGAGGAAGCAATACAACCCGGAAATAATGCGTTCAGGTACCCAAAACGTGAAAGAGCAACCACAACCTCAGGAGCTGGCTCCTTACCCAAAGATTCCTTTTTCACCGAACTTGCCAAGGACTATCAATCTTTACCTGAAAGCAAATGGTCATACTTGAAACAATTGACCGTTTCCGATACTTCCATAACCTCAATCCCTGCATTTATCTTTAAGCCCTTGTCCAATCTAGTGAAGTTGAATCTCTCGAATAATTTGCTCGAAGATTTACCAGACGGTTTAGATCAATTGGTGAATGTCAAATATTTGAACTTTTCTGATAATTACATTACAAATTTGGGCAAATTGCCTTCAAATCTAATTCAGTTGACTGCAATCAACTTCAACAATAACCGCTTGGTGGACTTGACAGGTTTAGAACATTTAAAGTCATTGGAAAAAATCGATTTGAGAAGAAATAACTTGGAAGACTTGACCTCGTTGAAACCTATCGTATTGCAGTTTATTAAAAACCCAAAAACATTCAATAATGTTTACTTGACCAACAACAAATTGCCCAAGACATATAGAAGTGATTTGTTCAATTTGATCAATGGTGTGAAATATAAAAATAATATGAAGATAGACGATTCAAGACCAGGGTACTTTGAAAGTGCCTTGTTATTGGATGCAGAACATGCATTCAAGGCCCTAGATAAATTTTTTAAAGAGAGTCCAACCACCAAATCTACAGAAACCACAGAAGATGTGCCTTTGAGATTTTCGTTACCAGCAGCTGCCCCTACACCTATTCCAGACTTCAAGAGAGGGCACCGCAGGGCCCACACACTTGAAGCTTTAATGGAACCGTTCACAGCAATGAGGTTGGGAGATGACGATAATTTGGAAAGACCAAAAAGGAGGTATGAGCTCTCCCACAGTGTATTCACCACATCTCCTACAATCGTTCAATCTGATGCTGCCAGTGTTGCATCCCAAAAAACGCCCAACTCTCCATTGAGCAATAACCACAATGTTACCAACAAAATGGAAGTCACATCCACATACTCGTCCAAAGCCACACTAACCGTGCATCTTAATAACTCCAACCCTTCTATTGGAAGTCCGTCAATGAGAAAATCGTCGACTCTTAACCAGTTGGATATCGAGACGGCTTCTATAAATACAACCGCTGCGCCCAATGTGGTGACACCTATCCAGGTGACAGCGAGAATGAGCACGTAAATTGTATAATATGTACCATTAACGAGTAAACGAGTCCAATTCAAGTGTAAAACAGTTGTCATAAAATAAAAAATGAATTGATACAGTAACTCAGAATGAAAATATTCAGGATAATATGCCTAATGCGAATTTATTCTTCACATAACATTAATAAAGAATAAAAATACTCACGATGATATAGCCTAATAGTATTTATTCTTCACAGAACAATAATAAAGAATAGAAATGTTCAGGAAGATATGGCTTAATATCACAGAACAATAGTCAACAAACAATTCTAAGCTTTAATCGACTATTAAGAACAATCGACTGAATAATCAAATCAGTGATTTGACTTTTTAAAAGACAAAGAAAATACGACATTTCCATCAAGCAGCCATTATCCCTTCCTCTGATTAGTTCCCTGTTTTCTAACGTAGTTTCTTTACTCTGCAAATAGACTTACTAGTTCTATTTGTAGCTTTTGAAATAGTAAATTGAACTGATAGGAGGGTCTTATAGTTCACCAAAGTAGACAGTTAAATCCAAACATTAACCAGTAGCGCTACGTTCAAACCATACACTTCAATTGTCACAAAATCACCAATTCCAAATCGAATTCATATCCTTTCAGACTTAGTCACCCTACTGTTTAGGACTTCTAACAGTTTATTTGACTTCTAGTTAACGTTGTATGATGAATCAAACCGACAAAATGAAGCATCACTATTGATACAAATTTGGAGACTAAATCGAATTTGGAGATTTACCAAATTTCCAGTACTAAATTCCCAAAGGGACTTCTTTCATTTCAACTAGACCCACAAACTCTTACCGACCATACAAATCCACTAGAGCCTGCTCATTAGGGTAACTCACTGAGTAGCGATGCTTTTCCGTGCCTATTTCCGCCTTCGCTCAGTTTCGCACTTATTTCTAAGATCACCAAACTTTTGCAGCCAAACAAATGAAGTGTTCTTTCTCCGTCGTGGCCCTAGTTGCCATATCTTCAGTGTCTGCTTCCTTCTATGACAGACTCGTTCCTATTCAGTTTGTTCTGAACGAAACGTTTTCTTCGCTTGCTAATAGCGAACAGGACCAAGAAGTTGTTGATCTCACCAAAAGAGGTCAACATGAGGAAGTTCCTCTACTTCGAGTGACAGAAGACCCAAACGCTCTTTTCAAGTCTCCAGGATATTACCCAGCTCGTGAGTATAGAGTTTCGATGTTGTTGATAGAATTGTCGTACTAACAGTAGCCCTTGGAGGAAGATTGGATAACGTGTGGCAAAAAGCATATTCTGCCGCCAGAAAGATTGTGGACAAGATGTCAATTCCAGAGAAAGTAAACTTGACTACCGGTACCGGATGGGGCAGTGGACCATGTGTGGGAAATACTGGATCGGTTCCCCGGCTTGGAATCCCAAACTTGTGTTTACAAGATGGACCAAACGGTGTGAGATTTTCTGATTTCGTCACTCACTTTCCCTCTGGGTTGGCTGCTGGGACAACCTTCAACAAAGAGTTGATTTATCTTCGTGGTAAGGCAATTGGCCGAGAACACAAGTTAAAGGGGGTTCACGTTGCTTTGGGGCCCACGGTTGGACCTATTGGTCTCAAGGCTGCCGGTGGTAGAAATTGGGAGGGTTTCGGAGCAGATCCCTATTTACAGGGAATTGCTGGAGCAGCCACAATCGAAGGGATCCAGGACGAAGGTGTTATTGCTTCGGTTAGGCATCTTGTAGGAAATGAACAAGAGCATTTCCGTCAAGTAGGTGAATGGGAAGAAAATGGCTGGGAAAAATTGCAACAATCCATTAGTGCCAATATCGGAGACCGAGCAATGCATGAAGTCTACTTATGGCCATTTGCCGATGCTGTTAAAGCGGGTGCAGGGAGTGTAATGTGTTCCTATAATACAGTTAATAATACTTACGCCTGTGAAAATTCATACTTGATCAACTACTTATTGAAAGAGGAATTGGGTTTTCAGGGTTTTGTTGTCTCGGATTGGGGCGCTCAGCATACCGGGGTTTACCTGGCCCTTGCAGGTCTTGATATGACAATGCCTGGTGAAATATTCAATGAATGGCTAACCGGGAAGTCGTATTGGGGTCCTTTATTAACCAGAGCCATTTACAATGGTACCATTCCTCAAAAGCGTCTTGACGATATGGCTACTCGTATCATTGCTCCTTTTTTTGCAGTCAATTCTGCGACATTACCACATGAAAATGATATTCCAAATTTTAGTTCTTGGACACACCATACATTTGGTCAACAGTTTCCCTATCAACATTTCGGACCAATTATCCAACAAAACTGGCATCAGGATGCACGGTCAGATTTTAGTGAAAGTATTGCTTTAAGTGTGGCAAGAGAAGCAGTTATTTTGTTGAAGAACTATGGCCACAATTTGCCAATAGCCAAGTCTGATGGAGTTAAAAGAATCTTCGTCGCAGGGAAAAATGCGGGTTTAGATCCCCAAGGAATCAATTGTAAGGATCAACGTTGCGTTGATGGAACATTGACATCAGGATGGGGTTCAGCTTCGGTTAAAAATCCAAATGTTATTACTCCATATGAAGCCATTAATGAAAAAGCAAAAAAAGAAGGCATCGTTGTTGATTTCAGTGATGATGTGTGGAAACAAGAACGCATTGAAGAGTTAGCTGATTTTGCAGACTTATCAATTGTTGTAGTTGGAGCTTATTCCGGTGAAGGATATATACAAGTTGACAACAATTATGGTGATAGAAAAAATCTCTCATTATGGCATAACGGTGACAGTTTAATTACCAACATTGCAGACAAATGTCGAAAGACAATCGTGGTTGTTAACTCTGTGGGACCTGTTGATATGGAGCCTTGGATTGAGCATGAAAATGTTATAGGTGTCATTTTTGCTCCACCTTTGGGCCAATACGTTGGTCAAGCAATTGCTGATGTTTTGTTTGGGGACACCAACCCCTCTGGAAAATTACCGTTCACAATTGCAAAGAAGAAACAACATTACATTTCAGTTATTGACAATCTAGGAGAGGTCACTTCACCCCAGGATAATTTTGATCGAGATATTTATTTAGATTACAGATTCTTTGATAAACATAATTTGAAACCAAGATTTGAGTTTGGTTTTGGTTTATCATACACCTCATTTTCATTATCAGAATTGTCAATTAAAGAAATTAATGCTCCAAGTGAATATCTCCCATATCCTGAAGAATTTTTGTCATTATTTCATAACATTGATGACGATGTCTGTGACCCAGAAGATGCCTTGTTTCCCCATGAAGAATTCGAACCTGTTCCAGGGTATATTTATCCATTTTTGTATAATGAAAACGTTCATACTTTGGAGGATGGAGATACTTTTGATTTTCCTAAGAATTATCATCCAGATCAGAAATCGTCTTCTGCAATTGCCGGTGGAGGACTTGGAGGAAACCCAGCATTGTGGGAAGTTTTGTACGAAGTTTCTGCAAGAGTGAAAAATGATGGAAAATACAAAGGTGGTTTTGTTGCACAGTTATACATTGAATTGCCAAGTACTATAGTTGCATCACCACCTAAAATTTTGAGAGGATTTGAAAAGGTATTCTTAGAATCAGGAAAATCGACAAAAGTCACATTCAAAGTGTTGCACAGAGATCTCAGCATTTGGGATACAGTTAGTCAAGAGTGGATTATTCAAACTGGGACCTACAAAATTTATGTTGCTTCATCAAGTAGAAAGGTGGAATTGTGTGGCGAGATAGATATTGGTGGTTGAGCAAGTGGCTCTCTTATCACAATCGCACAAGTGTAAGAATAACCGATTGCAAAACCCAGTTTCTTAATCAGTTTGTAATAAATAGGGGTGAATAATAAGGTGTTGCTAGGCTGTGCAGACAAAGAAACGCAAACGCTCACTATGGGTTTCGGATAATAGATTCTTGGTGAATTTAGCCAAGAATGCAATTGCTAATGATGAAATATGTTTCATGAAAACTGCAAATAAACTTGCTCCGCATTGACCGTAGAACGTCTTTCTTGATCCCAGTCAAAACGCTGATAGGGTTTACTGAGCTGATAAACTATAGATTCAAATCCAAGCCAAAGATTGGAATCTAGGCTGATAAAAGGGCTAAGTAAGAACACAATACCTGAAATGGATTAAAGCGCGATAAGCCGAAAGAGATAATAAACTTAGCAATAAGATGAGCGATATCAATAGAAGGTAGGTACACTCCTTGAAAACATGGCTTGGGTTCCAGTTCGAGGAGGGTATCAGGCCGTTGAACAAACGTTTGCCATAAAGTTCCTATTGAAGAGAACAATTGATGATGAGGCTTTACTCCGAATTTTTCAGCCGAATTGATAAAGCTTTCCGATCTAAAGATGTTCCTAAGTTAGCTAGTGATGTTAAAACTAGAAGAAAGCCCTTAAAAGTACGGAATCTCCGGGAAGTAAGCGTTGGATTTTGTGGTCAAATCTGTCTTCTGTTGAATGCGCAATAGACCGTTTTAGGTTCAGTACTGCCGAGAACCAATAGACTTATGGCTTATTATCCGGCATTGGAAGAAACGTGCAAACAGCACAGCCAATCTCAGGGAGGGCTGTCCGTTATATGTGGCTTAGCCAACCCTTTTAGTCTGCGTTTTTCGGACTATCAATGTTCCAAGCATTAGGTCGCATGCCAAGAAAATATGTCAAAACAGCGGTCAATTATTTGATCGAGCTGCTATCTTCAAAAGTCAGCTATATTGATCAACCTGATGAATGAGTGAATCTTCGAAATGTGTATACCTATTGGTTTACTATCAGATCGTGGACAACCTCAATCCCAAGCCGAGTGGCATCCCACATCCACATTTAGATGATATTGATTGCGCCTTGCGCCTTTTGAGCCTTTGTCAGGAACAATGCGCAGCCAACCGAAACGAACGGCTCTAAAAAGAAGAGGGGGAGGAGGGGCACAATGTATCAAGGGTTGCGAAGATATGCAAATGTTTTGTTTTCGGAATATATGGTCAATTGTCAAGAAATTAGCGTCCAGCAAACAGAATGCTACCAAGTGTGCTATTGGATCATTGTGACCATTGCTCGAGTAAACTCCGGCATTATAGTAGTTATGTTAAACTGAAACACTATAGGCTTGTTCCAGACCTTTTGTTCAGAGGGAGCTTTAAAATTGATTATAGTAGTTAAAATGGCAAAACGTATCTGCACGCAGAGCCGTGAGCCTAGGCTTAATCGGTTGGATGGAAGCTAGCAAAAGTTTAGTTGTGTTGCAGCCACTATAGGACAATACCGGAACCTCTGAAGTGGATATGTTGGAATGAAGATTGGAACAAATTATAAATATCCGTGGAATTTACCGGTTGCTTATAATAATAAGGTTGAATCCAGGTAAATCAGCTTTTATAACGATCTGAGTGGACGAAATACCGTCGGTGATTGAACTATAATTTATTAAGCTAACAATAATCTTTGAGAGATTCAATAATTACTACTGCAATTAATACTGGCTATTAATTACACTCCTGCTATCAATTTTGAATATTTAAACTATTTAAAATAGAAATGAAAGAAAAGTCAATCACCATCATCTCGGAGAAACCAATTACCAAGAGGAAAGATGATTTAGCTGAAAAATTAGGTGATGCTCACACTAACATCTTACCTACTAAGAAAATCATTATATGTCTTCTGGCTCTTGCCATGGCCAGCATTATTTCCTTTGCGGACCAAACAGGTATCACTGTTGGACTTTCTGAAATTGGTAAGGAGCTTAACGCTGAAAACTCAATCAACTGGGCAGGTACCGCTTCTTTGTTGGCCAATACAGTATGCCAAGTATTATTTGGAAGAATGTCAGATATATTTGGCAGAAAGAATGTCTTGATGACTTGTCTTCTTATCTTAGCTATCGGAGACATTGCATGCTCTGTTGCCCGTACGGGAGTTCAATTCTTTATTTTCAGAGCATTTGCAGGTATAGGTAACGGTGGTGTATCATCTCTTTCAATGGTTATCTTGAGTGATATTGTCACCCTCAAACAACGTGGGAAGTTCCAAGGGATCTTGGGGTCTTCTGTCGGTATAGGCAATGCTATTGGACCATTCCTAATGGCCGCTTTCATCAAGGCTGGAACTTGGCGCGGCTTTTTCTACTTTTTGGCACCCATGTCGTTTGTGGTGATGGTTGCAATTTATTTTTTGATCGATGGAAGAGAGCAGCAATTGAGTGGAGTCATTTCCCATAAAGAGAAATTCAAGAAAATCGACTACTTGGGTTCGTTGACGGTGACTGCCGGCTTGACGTTGCTTTTAGTTCCAATCAGTGGAGGAGGATCCAGTTATGCATGGAACAGCCCATTGGTTATTGCCACTTTTGTTCTTGGTGGTGTATTGTGCATTGCATTTATATTTGTGGAATGGAAAATTCCCCAGCTTCCCATGATACCTCTCCGGTTGTTCAAAAATCCTTCATTATGCTTGTTGTTTATGTGTAACTTTTTCTTTGGAGCCTCATACTACAGTTTCACCTACTATTTACCATACTATTTCCTGGTGGTTAAAGGAAAGGATCCCGTTCACACGTCTGTCTTTTTCTTACCATTGGTTTTGTTTCAAGCTGGGTTTTCTATCGTTGGGGGACAAATTATATCCTTTACCGGTCATTATCTCTATGTGGTTATTGCTGGATTTTCTATTTGGACATTAGGAAATGGACTATTGCTATTATGGAACAGACAAGTCAGCGATGCAGTGAACATTGGTATCTTAGTAGTGATGGGTACAGGAGTTGGTCTCACATTTCAACCATCAATGGTGGCTGTTCAGGCACAGGCAAAGAAAGCAGATCGGGCAGTGGTCATCTCCACAAGGAATGTGTTGAGATCTTTAGGAGGCTGCATTGGAATTGCATGTGGGTCAAGTATAGTCAGTAACAGTTTGATGACTGAATTTCGAAGATCCGAATCATTAAGTATTCTTGGTGAATCATATATTGAAGAATTGGAAAAACACATTTATGGAAAAATCTCGACCGAAGGATTAGATAAAAGTCAAATTAACTACGTTCAAGACTTATACGTCAAGGCACTTCATAATTACTTCTATATGCTCATTCCATTGTTAGGGTTCTGTGCATTGAGTATGCTATTTGTGAGGGATAGAGGATTGTGTTGCATAGATGAGGTTCCTCCAAGCTCCCAAGATTTGGAATCCAGTGCCAGCACCAATGATCCTATCAGCACCTCTACAAGTAGAACCTCTAGAGTTAATGTTTAACAGGCTCTAACTAAGTGGCAACTCTTGATGAGAAACTACAAGGAGATATGAGCAGCGATGAGCTTATCATGTTCTTTGATAATATATCGAATTTAATTGCTCGTCTGTTGAGCCACGAGAATGCAATTTTTTGGTAGAATCGCGACTTGTGCTACAAATAAATTATTACTTTCTTCTAATATAGTGTAGCATCATTCTCTTCGTAGTAAGTAGAGTATAAGCTTAGAGAAGACGTATTTTGAGACTAATTATTATATTTATTTAACGTTTAGACAAAATATCAGATATTTTCTGGATTATTTTTTGGTAGTTATTATTTCACGAGTTGAGATAATTGACTTGATAGATTATGCTTTAAAGGATAAGGTTGACATTGACGTATTTTAAAGGAGGTAGTGTTTTTTAACTAGAAGAGTATATGATGTCTTTTTTTTGCTTGAAACTTAGGACATGAATATTGAAACAATATTTTGGGGTTATGGATTTCGCAGCCAATTTGGATCTGTGAGCGCGTGCATACCAAGCTTGGCCAAGCTTGGTACATCGTACATATGCAGAGACTGTAAAAGAACGTTTGATTTCTGATGGAGACTATCCAAGCCTTTAGTATTCCAGTATGACTCTAAAACTCGAGGTTAAAGTCCTTTGGTGTCAACTGGGAAACGTAACCATGTACAAACCGTGCTGGAATTGTCAAGTTTGTTATAGGGAGAGCCTATATGTGCTATTTATTCTATATAAGCTATCTTTGCAAAAGAGCACATAAAAGTCATGCCAGGAATATGTAATTATGCACGGAAGATATGAAATTCAGCAACTTATAGATCCAAATGAATAGGGTTAAGAATCCGCATTCGGTACTTCCAGGATCGTTGTCGCACATTTGCTCCGTGGGAATTCCGATTCCGAGGTAATCAAAGTCTTGCCGGAGGGTTAAAGTTGTCGCAAGAGTACTTTACAAAGGTATATCTTGATTTCTGACTTGACTCTAGTCAATAACTCTCCATCTGTTAAAAAATAGCCATAATCATTTTATTTATTGTAAACTAAGTTTGCTATATATACGCCGAACCTACCAATTGAAAAATAGCCATAAACATTTTATTTAATTGTCAGCTAAGTTTGATTTAAAGAGTGCGAACTTAAGATTGAATCTCGCTAGAAATTCCAGGAAAGCCGTTGATTCAAGTCATTTTCTAGCGAAGACACGGAAAATACCTAAATTAAGTATTTCGAATAGTCGTGAGATAAATAGAATTGCGTGGTACAATGAGATCTGGGAAAGAGCTAAAAGAGGTTGTTTCTCTAGGCAAGTTGGGAAGCAATTCATGGAGTGTTGTATCAACTTGTTTTGTCCATCTTCGTGACTAAATCTATAGACATTGTCGTATATTTTGAGCTGGGGTAGCTAGTAGGACTTTACATTACTATCAAGAGTGACTTATATTAACGCAAAAAGACGATAGTTACCCTCAAGTTGGATATTGAAATTTGTAGCACCCTTCAATAATTGGATTCCAAGGCGACATTAAATTTTAGCCATTTAATTAATAGAGAGTCAATCACATTCAAATCATTCTGTAGCGGCGGAAAATAACTAAATTAAGACAATTAAAAACAGATTCTAATGGATTTAACAAATTATCTCTGCATTATTAGAAGTTTTTTACTGGAAGTTATTGACCTCTAAATATGATATTTATTGTGGTTAACTCGGAATTGAGATCAGAACAACTGCGATATAGATAGTAGAGGTACGACTACGATCCTGGAAATAGGGTACGATCAATACGTATGTGTTACGTGCCAAAAGGCACGTGCCAGAGGTCACATGATGAAGTATCAACGCGTTATCCTATTTGCAACTCCATCTCCAACATCTTCCCCAGCCCACCATGGCTGATGCATTCAACAAGTATCTTCCTCACGGAACTCCTCAGGACCGGCTGGTGTTCCACGGCTCCTCCAGAATCAAAGATTTTATAAACCCGCCACTTTCCACGCGTCCACATTCCTCGTCTGATCGCTATTTACTGCCAGAAAGAAGGCGCTTCACCGGCTCTACGGCCGCCAATTCAGCAGTTACGGACGGTGTAAAGTATGGATACAGAAGCTCTGACAGATCTGCTCGAAATTCTCGAACCAGAGACTTCAATGGGAAAGGATCTGGCCGCCGATGGGCGTCTAATGACCCTTCAGACGCGTATATTCATTCTGCCATTTCGAATAACCGCAAACCAATTCTTCGGAACCCCGCCATTTCTCCTATTAAGACTATTCCAGCGCGTAGTTCGTTATTGCTGTCGAGTCCACCTCGAAGTTCGGGCTTATTTAAGAGCGTGAGCACTCCAAAGTCCAGTTTCGTCAAGGAATCGGTTCGGGATCTGAACAGACTGGGACGAGTGTCCAAAAAATCGGTTTCTTCAGGAAACGGTGTTGGTTTGTTGGGTAGGCTTCGCAAATACCTAGGAAATGTGGTAGATCGATACGATTCGGATAGTGCCAGTGTTGAGAATGTGCGCAAAGTATTGGGAGAAGCAGATCTGTATCAAGCAGGGTATCTGTTAGGAAAATTTGATCGAGATAATAAGGATAAGAGAAATTTGATAAATCGAAAATTCGAAGAAATGGAAGATATGAGACCCCGTAACCCCAGCTATAGAGCAGAAAAGAGAGTATCTTTCAGGGACCAGGATAATAAATTTGTGTCTGATGATTTTTCTAAACTGGAAAAGATTTCGAATCTGAAACTCGAAGAAGCAAACAATGAAATCAGACAACTTAAAGCAAAAATAAACGACTTTGAGGATTTAAATTCTAAATTGAAAAATAAAATTGAGGATCAGAATCGGGAAAGTAACAGATTGAACGAAAAGGTCCAAGAGTTGATGGACGAAAAGAAGAGATTCGTCAAAGAGAATGAACGATTGGTAATAAATAATAAAGAATTGAATAGTACCCTTGAAGAATTGAGAGAGGAATACGAAATTAAATATCAAAGATTGGCCCAAGATGAATCATCTTTAGCATCCAAATTGATTAAACTCGAAAAGAGAAACAAAGAACTCGAACGTATTCAAATAGAATTGGAGTATAGAGCAAAAGAGTTTGACCAAAGAGAAAAGGAAATGAAAGAATTGGAACTACAAAATCAAATACGGATGAAATTGATGAGTATTAAAGAAACTCGGGAAAAGTACCGTTTTCAATTATCTCAAGAGGCTATTCAAATTAGAACCTTAATTGACAAACACACTGCTGAATTTAAAAGAGTACGCAAATTGTTGGGGTATACTATCGAGCCTATAGAAACAAATTCCCTTAACGCAATTGATCAATACGAGTCTATATTTGAGAAAATTGATAAGGAAATTGCATTCCTTCGATCGGCAAATAACGATGCCGATGTTACGGTGGAACACATTGATAATGTCAGTATTGAGTCACAGTTTCGGGACTTCAACGACGAGTTGGTAAGGACAAAGGAGTCCAAAGAAGCAAAATTGAGGGAATTGACAGAGACATTGCTAGTCATTAATCCTGCTGATAACGTCAGTCGAAACTCTGAAGAACAATTGCGCAAATTGTACTTGAAGAAGTACAAGCTACTTTTCAAATTGAGAGCAGTTAATGAGATATTGGGAAAGTTGAATACTGTGTTCGAATTGCAAGAAGACTCTCGGGCATTGCTGGTCTTTATAAGAAATGGACATGAAAACGTTCGCCAATACTACGGAAAAATAAAGAGAGAAGTGGATGAAATGTACATTTAACACTTATGGTTAATCATACTAATGGATGAGATTACATTTAACGAGTATTACGTCATTTTTAATCATACAAGTGGATAAGATGTACATCTTACGAAAATTACCTTACAGTAAATCGTTTAAGCGGATCCCATTTTCAGAGAATTAAAGCTCATTTTGGACTAACTACATCAAAAACCCTCCTAAGTAGCCAAATAGGCTACTATCAAACTAAACCTATAGTATACACTAATAAATCGCGTTGTATATACAGTCGGTACACGTCTCGTGATTACGTGTGCATCGCGACAAGTATACGCGTCTTTCCATTTAGTCATCAACACAGTTAATTCGGTTGATTTCGACTATTCTACAGCAATCTGGGCCCATCACTAGATCTTAACGCTCAGACACTGGAGCGCTTATGAATTGTTAGTTTGAGCCACAGATTTAAGCATTTTGAAGTTATTTTTCATCGTTATTTTTCATCTGAAATCATCACGTCATCGTTGTTCCTATACAGCCAAACTCATAAATGTCACTTCCTATCAAACTCCAGCCATCTAATCTCCGGCCCATAGCGTACCGGATCCTTTCCAAGAAGCACGGGCTTAATCTCAAGACAGATGCTCTTGTTGTACTCACAGAAACCATCAGCTACAAATTTGGATTCGACTGGAAAGGAGCCAAATCGCAGCAGTTTATCGAAGAAATCGCCAGAATATGGAAGCTTGAAGATCGGGGACTTTTCATTGATGGAGCGGGACTTAAATTAGTCTTGAAAGAATTGAATAAGAAGGAAACCAGCGAAAGTACCGAATCCACGGTGGTGGCTGCAAGAACAGATACCTTGGTTGATATAGAGGATGAAATAGTAGAGGAAGCGATCAACTGGAAAGACTTCTTCAAAATCATCAATCCTCCAGACCAGCCCAAATTCAAATTTGATGCTCATAGGAAACAGTTCCAATTAGTCCACAACACAACCCCACAGCATGCTGTTTTGGCCAAGTCGTTGGAGTCCACAATTGAGCTCTTTTACAACAGATACAATCTTCTTTTGGACCGTCTTGCTCGCCACGAAAACTTCCAAAAAGCAACATATTCCAGTGTCTCTTCATTCAGACGTCTGGCAGGCTCTGTAGAGGGTTTATCAGGAAACGAAATCACCTTGATCAAGAACGTATTGGGAAGAGACGGCCAAAAGTTTATTCTCTTTGGGTTGCTCTCCAAAAATGCCAATGGAGAATATATTCTAGAGGATTCCACCGATTATATAGAGTTGGATTTGACCCAGGCATATAAGGCGGGAGGATCGTTCTATTCCGTGGGGATGTTCGTTATAGTCGAAGGGATTTACTCAGCAAATGGAGGAACCATGAACCAAATAAATGACTATATAGGTGGGTGTTTCCATGTGAGTATCTTGGGCCATCCACCTGCAGAAAGACGAGATGTTGGCCATGATAACTACGGAAATTTGGACTTTTTGGGCATTCAAGGAACTTCAGCTTCAGGCTCCAAGGTGGAGAAGTCTGTGAAAATGAGTAAACCGTGGAAAAAGCGATTAGTGGCATTAGAAAAGACTCTTCTAACCCATAAAATCATAATGCTTGGCTCAGATTGTTTCTTGGACCAGTTGAAAGTCATGGACGGGCTTAAAAAGGTATTTGCAGCTATTGAAAATTCCATAGATGAAGAAGTTTCGGAGCCTTTAGCATTGGTCATGGTGGGCTCATTTACTTCCAAGCCATTAACCAGTACAAATTCGTCAGTTTCAACTATTTCCAACTCGGAATACTACAAGAGCAATTTCGACAATCTTGCTAACATTTTAAGTGGGTTCCCCAATATAATAAATTCCTGTAAGTTGGTCCTAGTTCCAGGAAAGAATGACCCGTGGCAAACCACATATTCTCTTGGAAGCTCCAATTTAAATTATTTGCCACAAAAGCCCGTGCCTGCCGTTTTTCTTAACAGGCTTGAGCGATTGTTCCCCAAAGGAAATTTTATCCAAGCCTGGAACCCCTTCCGAATCAGCTATTTATCCCAAGAAATTGTAATATTGAAAGACGATCTTATGAGCAAATTCAAAAGAAATGATATCACATTAGAGCACGATTTAGAGCTAGAAAAATTGAAATTGGAAAAGGAAACCAACGAGGATACAGATGAAAGAATTCACAACTTGGTTGCACAAAATTCTGTTCATGTTCCAGAAAAAATCAAGCAAGCTAGAAAGTTAGTCAAAACACTTTTGGATCAAGGGAATTTGCAACCATTCTTACGAAACCTAAAACTAGTGGACCCTAACTTTGATCATGTTTTGAGATTGGAGCCACTTCCCACAGTGTTGATATTAAATGATGCAGGGGTAGAAAATTTTGAAGTCACTTACAATGGATGCAAAGTTGTGAATGTGGGCCGATTTTTGGATGGAAGAAAGCTTAATTGGGTAGAGTATTGGCCCGGAAATAAGAAGTTCGAATTTAAAGCTATATGACCTATTTTTTAAGAACCAATGCATACGAACCGGCTTTGTGTCGTGTCATTTAGTGACATTCTTCTAGCATTCTGGCTTGCATCCAAATGCGGAAAAATTAAGTAGAGATGCTTCATAGAAAGATCGACTTGTTGAAGCGAAGTAGTGATGGAACCAAGAAATCGTAGACTTCAAAAATGTCCAAAAATCGTACATATGGTTATGAAATCTTTCGGGAAAGCCGAATTCTTATTTCCGTCCCGAATGAGCCCGAATGGGTGGTCTTATTATGGAATAAGAAAGTCCCTGTAACTCGAAAGACCAATCTATGGTTCGTAAATATTTCCTGATTAGGGCTCCGAACGATTCGACAAGAACTCTGATACTCAATATACAAACAGATACCAATCTTTAAAATTTCACGGATGTGCCGGACCTTCTAAATTGAGGCCTCTGTCTATAATTGTCTCCCTTTAAGTCACTTTGATGGATCCTTAATTAATCGGAAAATTTACCGTGTTGGGAATAAGCTTCTCTAGAGAGCAATAAGTCAGGAAGCCGTAATATTGCATGATAAGTCATGTGGAATGCTAACAGCGCCACGACCATTGGTTATGATAATTTGATACAATAATCATTTCAATAATTTAAATATAGTGTCACTGCAGATTACGAGAGACTGTAGGTAACCAGCAGTGGAAAGAGATAAAAATTAAGAAAGAATGCCGCAAAGTCTGGGGTAGAGCAATAAAAATTTGTTTTCCAGAGTCAAAACAATCAAAGCCCCCTAAGAAACTTCTCGGTAAAATCAAAATTTGAGATCTAGTCCTAATCCGGGCAAATTCTCAAACATACCTTTACGAGAGTGGTTTTATCGGAATACTATTTGTTTCCCAATCTAACTACCTAATTGAAACTTATTATGTTCCCCAATCTTACTGACAACTGAAACTTGAAAAAAAAAATGCTTCAAAGGTCACCAAGTTAAATCTGTAAAAACTTGCATTAGCTATACAGGATAGCGTAAATATCGCTAAGATAACTCACGGTTAATTCTATATTTGTCATCATACAAATCGTACCATCCGCTTCTTGTAGTACAGGAAACTAGGACAGAAACACCTATCACTCATAGTATTGTTGCCATCTTAACGTTATGGCTGGTTTTTCTGCTAAGAATTAGAGCACTGACCTTTTCAGTAAATCTTCACAATTGAACCGAACGCCTCAGGGTCTAGCTTGAGCCCTTGGATAAGTTGTCAATCTGTCTTCTTTTAGCGGCTCACCTCTTGGTAGTGTCTCAGTTCAATGCGCTTAGAGAACCTTCGGTTTGGAGCTTGGCAGCAGTCCCTAGTCTTTAGTGTCTCTTTAGTGTTCATGTTAGTGCATTAGGCCCACTTTTTACCGTTTCATGTGTTTTAGCTTTTCGTTGGTACCTACAATCTTTATAGCCCCTTAGAAGTCACGCTCGCAATGAGTCCATTCCGCTAGGTTTTCCATATATCTGGAGGGGTAGTTTAAATCCAGAATAGTTTAGGCAAAAGTAAGACCATAAATCCGCAGCGTTACTGCAGTTTCCGGTCCTGTCAGAAAGATAAGACCACCTACCCTTTTTTATTCAGCACTCAATAATTAGTTCATTAATCGCACCAGTGGTATTTTTACGGTGGTTATGTGTTTAGGAGAAGACATACGATTATGATTAAGGCTGGAGATTGTGCGGCGGTTACAGACCACTGGTGGGTTTAAAAAAAAAAAAGAGCATACCCCGAAGGAGGGCTGGTTGGTTATAATTAGAGTAAAGTGGAGGAGTTTATGTGAAATGTTTAAAAAGCGTGGGCTGGTGGAGGGATCGGAAAAAGTTCAGAATTCTCCGGCATTTTAAACTTTGCCATACATAAAAAATATTGTTTATGAAAATTTTCGGATATTTTCGGTGAGTAAAAAATAGTGGAATGCGTTGAATGCGCATTTTTCCAAACCGCGAGAATTACAGAAAATAGTGGGCATACTCAAAAAATAGTGTAAATGCATGAAAAGAATACAAGTGAAAACGTTGAAGCACATCCGATCCGTTGGGTATATTTCTAAGTCTCTCTTAGTCCCACTGGCTCCTCTAATATTGTCTTTTTCTTCTGTGATCCCCAAAATTATCAAATGATAGCCTCAGCCCATCCTTGATGGATAAAGAGCCACTTCAACCTCGAATAAAATATCGGAGATGTATGCACGATATTTTTCCCATATCCGTTAGTGGATGCAGCATACTTAGCTACAAAATAACTAGCAATTGCAACCGATTCTACTCACGTATTCACGTATTCTTGTCTGGTATGATCGTATCAACCAAGTCCCTTCTCTTTTGAGCCTCCTCCACTAAGTTGGGCGGAGCCCTTATTTTGAGATCCCTTTGAAATCCCCCCAATGTACGACTACCGATCCACCGAAGGTTCTGGCTCAAGACGCGTTCTATGCGTTGGGTGCTTCCCACCATTTCCGGAAGGATCCTAAAAGGGACTACTGCCATTCCAGAAACAGAGCCTCTCGCAAGTACAGGCTAGTACAAACGAACCATACGGCGTTGATAATTCACTCTTGTAGTTTGGTTATGGGTGTCAAACTCGTTCTTTTCTCCATCAATACACACACGGGTCTCCTCTTATTAAGTTCGTATATGTCCGTATCACATCCGTTTGCTGGCCCTTGCTGATCATTGCTATCCCTTTAAAGTCCGGATCCGAAAGCCTACCGAACAGATCCGACTTTATATCGCTGTTACATGCAGTGCAATACCGTTGGTTATGAAGCAACAGGGACTGGGATACCGGCCAAAGAACAAAAAAGCCGAACATCCGAAGATCGCCAATCTTATGGAAAAGTGGAGTGGAAAGGAGGGGAGGAACAAAAGGAAATTGCGTGGATCAACTGAGATAATGGGAATAGAGATAATAGGAAGAAAGGACGGAGAAGATCGTCTGAAAGTGGAAGAGAGGCCGATTTTTTTCTTCCAACTTGTCTTCCAATTTGTTTTGCAGTTTTTTTGTCTTCGATTTTGGCTGTTTCTCATTTTCTGACCGTAGCCTTACGTGATTGGGATAGCTTAGGTTAGGAGTCAGGGTCCTAGGTTGTTGATATTATTCCTTATTGATCTTGCAAAACTAGCAAAATTATTATGGATATACGCTCTAACCATTTGGTCCGTGATAATATCTGCACCACCAAAAGCATATCCCTTATTTTTGATGTCTGGTACCAATGCCCAATAGGCTGGTGCTGTAAATCATTGTCGTAACACCATTAGGCTCACTCATGTGTGGTCTGCATGATGTGAAAATATTCTTGCTGTGGGCAATATTATGTGAATTATACGCAGACTCCCCAGGAATAATGCAAGATCATGCATCCCAGTCGTGGCCTGACATCATCGGCCAATCCTCTGTATCTGCAATTTGCAACGTTCTTAGTCTATGGCCCCGGCTCATACCAATGAACATCACGGCCCCGTACGATTGATCTATGCATCGTATGTTCAATCCTCGTAAAATCGCAAGTTGTTGCCAATTGCCATCTATGCACAAAATTATAACGTTTAAAGCGCACAAAATATTTCATAATTGACTTTGCATAGATAAGACGTATGACTTTATGTGGTAGTCCGAGAATGCAGTCCGGTAAAAAATAACCATGCAAAAGTACTGGGGCTACATATGCTAATTGTTGCTTTGATTGGGGGTTGTTGCAGGTAAGATATTGAACAGCAGTGGGGGACAGAGTCGGCGATAAGTAAATGTCTCGGGTGTGCATAACGCGCGGATATGCATCCATGATCGAAGATCGCGTGATACGTGATCACGTGATGCAGTTTATACCTGGCACGCCTGGTCCAACCTTTCAAAACGGTCCCATTGCACTGTAAGCGCCAGCAATGCTGCGTCTCTGCCCCATTTATCTCCTCTTAAGCATAGGGGGACATAGTCACTCGATATTTATGTTGGTCACGTGATATGTCACGTGATGCATTGGCACGTGTTAAGTGATCACGTGTCCATATATCACGTGACGCCATATCACGTGACACTCTCCTACCAAGACGATCTCTGCTATACACGCCAGATCCAACCTTTCAGATTGGTCCCATTGCACCACAACCCCGTCCCCATCAAACCGCACCGTTCCGCTACGTTCCCACCTATCATATCCCCCCCACATCTCCAATGGCGTTCCTCCGCGACAAACACATCGACTACATCGTCTCCCAGGACACCCACCACACGTTCGAGTACTACCTCTCCGAACATCTCCGGATGAACGGGTTGTACTGGGCGGTGGCGGCATTGGCCACCATGGACCAGCTCGAGTCCAAGCTTCCTCGCGGTAAAGTGGAGGAATACGTCATGAGCTGCTGGGACGAGACCCAGGGCGCTTTTGGAGCATTTCCGAAACACGACGCCCACATTCTCTCTACGTTGTCTGCTCTTCAGATTTTGGCGATGTACGATGTGGCGATGCCAGCGTTGGACGGGTCCAAACGGACCAGTATCACCAAATTCATTAAGGGTTTACAGCAGCGCGACGGGAGCTTCCAGGGCGACCAGTTTGGAGAAATCGACACGCGTTTCTCGTACACGGCGCTTCTGTCGCTCTCGATTCTCGGGGAATTGAGTCCCGACGTGGTGGATCCCGCCGTGGATTTCATCATGAGATGCCAGAACTTTGACGGTTCCTTTGGCTTGGTTCCCGGTAGTGAGAGCCACGCGGCGCAGGTGTTTGTGTGTATTGGCGCGTTGGCCATCACCGATAAATTGCACTTGCTCAAGGACGACACCAAATTGAGCAATTGGCTCAGTGAAAGACAAGTGTTGCCGTCCGGGGGGTTCAACGGACGTCCGGAAAAACTTCCGGACGTGTGCTACAGCTGGTGGGTTTTGAGCAGTATGGCCATTTTCGACAGAAAGCACTGGGTGGATTTGGCCAAGTTGGAAACTTTCATCTTATCTTGCCAGGATCAGGTGGGAGGAATTAGCGACAGGCCAGATAACCAGACGGACATATACCATACGTGTTTTGGGATCGCGGGCTTGAGTCTTATCGACTACAACAAATACGGATTTCGCGAAATCGATCCGGTATATTGCATGCCCAAGGACGTTACCAAGAGCTTCCAAAAGTGGAAGGCAGCGTAAATGGGTCTACTATCCATGCACAAGGTGGTCTTACAATTATTTCCTCCAGATCAAAAAAAAATCAATTGAAAATCAATCTAAAAATCATTTAAAAATTCAAAACGATACATCGGATCTACTTTCACTCATAAATCCAAATTAGGGCCTCTGGTGAATCACTGAGGATTTCATTTAATATTTCCTTGAAAGATCTATTTGGTGGTGGTGGTGGTTACGAAATTAATATGCCCTAACTCGGGAGACTGGCCACATGTGGTCACGAAGTTAATGGTGATCAACTGCCTCGTTTCTCGTGATTTCTTGCTTGTATGTTTTTTCTTTTTATGGTTGATGATAATTGCAACTGCAACAAACAGGTTTGCAGAGTTTGTGAGCCCGGACGGGAATATTGGGAGTTGTTTACTTCGAAAGAAAATTTCCCAAAGCGGATAATTTAAATGTGATCCTACGTAAAATACCGTTGAGCGATGATTTATGATTCTCATAATACGATATTTGTATTAAAATAACCGATTCAGTGTTTGTAGACATAAAAAAAAAAATAGCATTATAATTTTGGAGCAGCCTTCACAAAATTATGTGCCACGTGACGCCGCGGGCTCGCAACGCATGCGTTTTTTTCGATTTATTCAAGAGTGCGCCCCAGTTAGTGCGCGTCTCTGTTAGCTGCATGGAAATATTGTGAATAATACCTGCAGCAGTATCGAAAATCATGCCACTCCTGCACGTCCTATCTAGCAACGCATGCGAGACTAACAGAAATCAGACGCAAACTTGAAAGGAGTCGGCATGGAGGGTTTTGATGGATCGGATCGTACATATCACGGCTTTTTTATGTACTCTGTCCGCAATCGGAGTTCATCGCTGACTGCATTTACGGTCCGCGTGCAGTTCTACTACTCTGTCAATCTTCTACACACCGTGATTGCCAGTGGGTGGACACATTTAAGTCGAACTCTCTTCTCGAACTATAAACCGCACCTCTGTCTTGCACTTAACTCTGAGCAATAATGCCCGGCTTCTAAAATCAGTCTTGCAGAAGACACCCCGGATAAACCTCCCTAAAAACGTATTTTGCCCTACCCGCAGTATCCCGCAGCAAGTTATGCAGCCCAGCGCGGTCCAGTGCAGTTTTACATGCACTGCGTCTCGTTCGTACTTGTTTTTACGATTCCCATGCATATGGTGTCTAATTGTTTGACTCAAGCACCGTTTTGCAACCCTCCAGGATCCCATACTCTGTCTCCTTTTACGGGTTTACACACCACCGTGGCTCTGCAAGCAGTATCTCCCCCACGGAGCTCATCGAGCTTATTATCCGCAGTCCCCTCCGCCAAGTTTATGGCTTGCCACGGCATCGGAATTGTCGTGGATAGTTGCCCTAATTAATGCAGTTGCACTCTCAACCTTCGCTTCGCAAAAGAGCCATTTCGGTTGGCCACTGATGAGTATCATGGCCTCGGTAAGATGCTGCCTTGCTATGGATGACGTCTGCTGATTGGATCAGAATTTTTTGGCTAGAACGGCGAATTGTTGAGTACGGCCCTCTGTTGGGAAGTATTAAGCTTGGAGCGGTAAGGTCGGGGAACACCACTGGATTTGTGGGGCAAAAAGAGTTCCAATAAAACCGAGCAAGTATCAGCCAGTAAAATTGGGTGCAGCTCCAAATTCTGAGACATTTTGGGGGAAAAAGCTGGAGGACAAATGCCCGAAAATTACAATTAATGGGGCTCTACCGGAGTACTTAATTTTTGAAGTGACTGTGATCCCCCAGATCTACGTAGAACATACTTTTGGTCTAGTATGACATCCCATAGAGTATCGACAAGCACTCTGGGGAAGTCTACAAAATCCTTCAGACAGATCCAGAATTTGGGCTGGCAATTCCGCTTTTACGGAGCGCACAATTGGTGTCATCGGAATTATTCCATAGACAGGTCGGATCGAGACACCCAAAGAAAAGACAATAGCACGGCCAATTCTTCCTGACACGGCGATAGCGAGATCGGACACAGCTTGGATTGTTCCATGCTGTCCCATCCGGGGCTATTGTTGAGCTGTGGGGCACAATAGAGGCAATCTGGGACACATCACGTATATGGCATATTCAAGTTAAAAAGTAGCGAACAGAGCATGTCTGCAGTGTAGCTTAGCTTGGAAGTCGGCAGCCCGTGCTGAAAGTAGCACTGGCCAATAGAACCGTGCAACATAAGCAAGAGAAGCATCAAGCGAAACACTACAAGTGTCCCCAAACTTTAAGTGACAGCAACCATGCATGTCGCAGTCACTTGTATCATCTGCATTCCTTGCCATGCTCTGACAGATGACCTAGCCTAGATTTCGATACTCATCGCTTGTTTGAATTAGGAATGTGGGAGATGCGCAGCGATCCACACCTTGATTTATGGTTATACCCGTCTGTGCGCAATTGAGGAGACGAGACACATATATTTCCCCAGAAACGGTCACTTTTAAGGTACAACTTGGCCTAGGCACTCGGTGGGAGTCCAGCCTGTCATCTGTCACCTCTTCGTTTCAAATTCCACACTCAGATCATCGTACGTTTATTCCTGGTTGGTTCCAGAAACAATCGTTTCAGACTTCTGGAGACGGTCCAGACACAAAGAAACTCAAACAATGTCGAGACTCGAGTTCGCCTGGAAACGATATACAAAAGGGGAGAAGGAAGAGGAGGCGCAATGGCTCATCTTATCGGTGCAGCTGATGCTTTTCGAGACGCTTATCCACAGTCTATTTCAGGTACGGTTCCAGGCGTTGCTCCAGACTCTTTTCTGTCAGACAATTCCGCAAGGAGGTGTCAGACACACAGATATACAGATATACAGATATACAGCAGACGCTTAGAATGGATACACTTCAGTATCGGACAAAAAGACACTTCGAGTATGGGTCTGTCCGATCACCTATTGTTCCTGAAAGCCCTGTCGGACAGACTCGACCGTTAATCTGACATTATTGTTTCAACACCTGCGATCATATTAACAATCCTACAATGCAAGTCGTCCAAGGGCCCCGAATCCTCCAAGATAGCAATTTGTGGACTCAGTACTAATTGTGCCTATATTTTTGTCTGTTTTAGCGGTGTCCATAAAGATATCTGTAGAAAAACGTGTAATTCTCCTTCTAGTATTCAGGCACACGGAACACTCTAAGCCAACCGGACCGGAAAACCCGCCCAAACCGGTCTAGCTTGCAGAATTTGACCAAAGAAGCTACAATTAAGTACACTATCTGAAACCGCATTTAGGCGGTTTAAACCTCTCTACACTACTCCCCAATCCCTTCATCCTAGTTATCTGCCGAATGTGAAATTACAAGCCCCTTTCGAGTGTTAAGCACAAATTACGAGAAACAATTACGTGGTGGAGCAGATCATCGTTCTTAGTAATATTTAGTAATTTTTGAGTAATCGTGATCCGGCTGCACTGACACAATAATCACATTTACGGTGGGGAACGTTAAAGACAGAAACAATTGCTCCATCTTTGGCGGACACAATAACCTCGAACATCTCTAATCTTGTCAAAAGCCTCCATACCGATACTTCGCTCTGGTCGTCGTAAGGAAACTAAATTCTTTGCAGAAACTGCGTTGACAGAACGCAGTTCTGACAGCGACTGAAGTTCAGGTGTTGGGGCTTGGCCGCGAGGTTTTAGGGAGGTAATGGCCCGCGTTGGCTACTTCGCGGCTAGCCAGGGCCTGGTTGTATGCAATTAGGCGGAAGAGGCTGGGCAGCATATTATCTCTTATTATGCTTAATAAGCGCAAAAAAAAATCGAAGACTTCGAATAATACTAAACTCAGCTATCGTAATTCTACAATAGATAGGATGAGCTGATCGTGGAGGCTTATTAGAATTTTGCCTTGAGAATTGGACCGTAGAATGGTGCTGTGCAATTTATATAGATGGGCCTCGCTATTGTATGATTGCTATTGTGGGCCAACGTTAATGGCACAATTTTATTGTGTGACTTCAAGGGCAATAGGACTTGGGGAATCCGAACTATAGGCCCCGGTCGACGTTTGTACTATTGTGCGGTTCATATATTAATTGTCGGTTATCTCTGTTCACTATTGATCGGTTTCATTATAAAAATGTGTAGCATGCATATACGCTCCCTTCAGTATGTACTATGAGACACATCTAGTAGGAGTAGTAATCTTGGCCACGCTTTAGGGAAGCATACGTGGAGAATGGCAGATGACTTGGAAGATGACTGGTGACGTGAAAATAGTACACTTTTGATATTTGAATGGTAGAGATTTGACTGTTGGAGATTTGACTGTTGGAGATTTGACTGGTAGATAAAGTATTTATTGCGGTTCCTTGTTGAGAATAATGCTAGAAACTCGAAATAAATCAGTCAGATCAGTCACCGAATGGTAATTGATGGACATAGAGTTCGTATATGGAGTTAATGGAGCCAGATCGACTCTTTAAAATTCTATTCAATTAAAATGCATATAAAAAAGCCATTCATAAAGAAAATTACAATATGAAGATCAAATGATAAAGCAGACATGAACGTCAGAATGTCAATAGCCAGTGCTAGAAAGGAGCTCATTAACACTAGCCAAGTATAAAGACATGTATGCTAGCATTCCTACATTAATTGTTAGAAGGAGAATTTAACAATTCATTCGCACACTCTAAACAATATATACCTCTACAAAGGACATGCGGTGTTCGTCACTAATGGCAGTCAAACCACTCTTTATTTCTAGGCATATATACTGCGCTATACAGGTCGTAATCATGATATAATACATTGCCGAAGCTAGTTCAACAAAAAGTTGATGGAGTGATGAGATTTCTTTTTATCTGCATTATGCTGGAGGTGCAAATTATGAATGCTCGTTCCAGTACTGGTGCCACTTATTATTCTTCTCCATCTAAACTGGCATGCGTTGGGGGTTCTGTCCTGGAAAAATGTGGAGATTTCTCTCCAGCCAAGCTTCTGTACTTCTTTGAGTTCACGAAGCAATTTGTCTTCTTTGGGTGACCAGGTAGTAGACTGCTTGGACTTTCTCTTGGTAGGAATCCCGGGAGTTACGGCCATTCCTGGGATGTAGGACATGGGAGTCATGGCAGGTTGGATCTGCATGGGTCCGTAGCTATGCATTTGTTGCTGGTAATAAACGTACTGGCCATTGGAATATGGCATCATTTGCGACTCTGTCTTTGGGGGAGCGTAGTAGTATGGAAGTGGGGGAGAGGTACTGGTAGACAAGCTTCTATGGGTGGGAAGGTTGTGTGTATGCGTCTGTATTTGTGCTTGTGTCTGGTAAAGACTTTGTGGATAGAAGTACAGGTCTCCTTCTCTATACCCAGGAGAAACGGAATCTTCACTCAGAATGGATGGAATCGAGTAATTCCGCGAACCAGAAGCAACATCGTACCTTTCGTGAGGAGGAATATGGTTGGTGTTGGCCATTAAGGAGAGCATAGCAGAATCTGTGGCAGAAAATGTGAAGGAATGGTAAGGTATTTGTAGAAAATAGTTCAAGATCAATTACAATCTAGCACCGTTTAACGAGGAAGCAGGAACCTGGGAAACAATCGATAAGGCACTTATTGTATGGGATGCCGTTTGGTAGACCGTTTGGGACGAAAGTATTTGGAGAATAAATATGGATTTAAAAAATGATATGGGGAGACGTGGGTATAAATATGCAGACGTAAATAATTGTAATTAGGCCTAGATAGCTATCTTCAGGGCACATACTACGCTCCTTGGTTCTCCAGCATATACCTGCGCTACTTGCAAGTTTTAGTCAATCAACAAACCTTGATAAAATAATCGAACAGAAATAATAAAAAAATAATTATTCTATGCACGAGATTTTTTTTGCATCCTAGCGCCTCCCCCCTCCAAAAAATATGTAGAAGCTTTGATTTAGAAACAAAAAAATTTCTAAATAATAATTCAGCAAAACTCAAAAAAACAATTTTTTTTTATTTTTTTTGCACCTCAAAATTACATTACGTCCGCCACTTTTGTGTCACGCCAAATATTTTTTAAACCTACCCGCTTTTCGCACTAATTGGTATCACTAGAAAAATAATTTCAATCATCAAACTAAGAATTTTCGCCGCCCTAAAAATACGTATACACTGCTAAGCACACACCAACGTCTTCTGTAGCTTGTGGTAAACAATACGCCATGCACGTACACTGGACGCATGCTCCAGGCAAGAAAAAAAAAATACTTCGAGACTCGCTGCTGGTGGCCAGATGCATCTGGTTCCCCAAATGGGTACCCAATTGGGTACCCGAACGGGTACGATGTTAAATTTGCAAATTTGCAAAGGGAGCTTCCTGGTATGCATACTTCCTCTTCGGCCTTACATTATCCCATTAGGGTTCGCATGGTTTGTAAGATAACAAAACCACGCAGTCAGAATGGTTGTCATCAGCATCAGCGCTGCAGCACATTGGACATGGGGCGTGCCCCAAATGTCCTGTGTATTTTTATATGCACGCAGAATGGTGCAGCATGCACCACTTGAGCCCAAATCTACGCTTTCTTTTCCGTCCCAGATTGTCGGGAGACTATCCGAAGGCGATCTCTGGATGAAACGACCACATCTGATAAGTTGAGCAATGGGGATCAGGAGACTTTATATCAAGGTCGCTTGCACTTTGTGCCTGTCCAATAGGAGCCGTTTACGCCCCGATTCAACGGCTGGGCGGCCTCCGGCAGACGCGAGTGTGTCAGACATATCCACATGACGTGCTGCTGCATGCACTCTTGAGCTCCCACATCGCGGCCATGTTGAAACTTGGATCTAACTCCATCATCTCCAGTAAGCCCCTTCACTCTCTGGCTACGTATTGTCTGTCTATCTGGACTCTCTGCCAAGTTGCTGCATTATTTATCCGTAACGGCGCTCGCACATTTCCTCCTGCTACACACAATAGCCCGACTAAAAAGTTTAATTGTCTGACATCTTGACAATAAACTGACTCAATCTAGTGCTGCAAGTGCTAGACAATAGATTGCCAATTCCCATTGCGGTACTATTTGTATCGCAAGGCTAAAATCCGATTCACGTATGTATCCTTTCCGTGGACCCCGTTGTTCTGTGCTTCAGACGGAAACTCTACATTGACGGAAACTAGGGATATATTACTAAATGCCACTAAAGACCACTAGATAATAGACACTGTAACAGTCCTGGAAATTAGAGCCGAAATCCACAGATCAATTTGACCAATCGACCAATCGACCAATCGACCAATCGACCAAGTCTAACACTATTAGAAACTAGTCTAAAACTATTAGATACTCGCTTATCCGAAGAACGTAGTATATCATGTCATCTATAATACGAAGTCATCACCGTCAGAACTACCGCAGTAATCAGTAATCACTAATTGTTGCTGCCGATAACTCCTCATACCGCACTGATACACTCGCCAGGGACAACGGCCACAGCACCTCACTATTGTGTACGCAACCACACACTAGTTCGCTGTGGATGCCGCATCGCCTCCATCTTCGTCAATCCTTCACGACAGCGTTGGCACATTCAGCGTCAGTTCCCCGGATTCTCGTCTCATCACCAATTTGGTAGACAATTCCGCTGTTGTCCGACCTACACGAGGGCCGAAGTGTCTATGATGTACACGGCTAGGTAGAATGACACATTGATCGATACATGCATTAGTTGCAGCACGTCTAGCCTCACACACTGACACACTGACACAAGTCATCTATGAAAAGTCGGCAAGAACCCCGTGCTCCGGATTTCGGGGTTTCCGCGGACTTGGACAGGAAACCTTGACTCTTTGGCCAAGTCCATGAATGACCCATTTGCTCCGATCTGCAAATACCTAAGCACTCTTGGCCCTTGCCAACTGATAAGCAACGATCCATATTATTTCTGGCGAATTCTCCTTTCTGACGACCGTCTCACGTGGATGAATACACAACCATAACCACGTCAGTTCCTGAATCGAGGAACGCGGCAGTATGACGTTGATCGTGGAAAATTACGAGGGCATCGCAGTTACGATGATTTTGACTTTCTTTTTAGTGGGGGGGAAACCAAGAATGTCTGCCCAATGCACTGGGTTCTAAGATCTGCAAGATACTTCGGAACAATAGGTGCTAAGATTTCGTTTCCTTATTCGGGTCCTATTTTCTATCGATCGTAATATGCCAAGTATTCATGCGTCAACTAATTTTGTGCATGAGTTTTTCACTCACTTATGCTTCTACACCAGAACTGGTTCTTGGCACGTCTTCACACCTCTTCGAATAGCACACAGGATTGCTTTTCCCACGTTGGACTATTCGGGTAATGATTTCCTCGATCTTCTTATCCGACAACTCTAATTTATTTCTCGCTTAGCCGATCTTTCAAACTAACGTCCGACTCTTCATTCTCGCTTGCTTAACTTGCTCCCATTGCTCAGCTTTCTCAGTTTTCTCAGCTTGCTTACCTTGCTCAACTTGCTCACCTTGTTCGGCTTGCTAGCCGTTTGACTCGGGTACTCTAAGCTTGGCAGCATGACCATCATGCTAGAATCCGTATATTCTTACCCAACAACCTTGGCCCAGCAGATCATCAATTCGTATGCTCGATCATCATGCGCCAGAACTGCCGAATTTAATGGCCCATTTCTCATACTCCTCTAACCCCTCACTAGACACGCTCGGTCTAATGTACTTCAAACTGCTCTTGAAGTCATCCAAGTTAATTGCTCGAATATTTTCTGTTGCTGTCAGCAACAACGCATCCCCCAAGGCTCTCAATGGACCCATTGCAGAGTCCTTGGCCAATGCAGTAATATCAGAACCACTGAAGCCCTCGGTCAAAGCCATCAATTCTTCGTAGTCAGCCTCACTTAACGTGTTGTTCTGATACTGCAACAATTTCCGGATTTGGCTCATCCGAGTCTCTGCTTCTGGTAATGGAATGTATTGTCTACGCACAAATCTTCTTCTTGCGGCCTCGTCGATGGACCAGGGCAAGTTTGTAGCCCCTAGAATCAAAACTCGCGATACATCCTCGGAGTCTCTTCCAGCAGCAGCACTAGACAACTCGGACCATTGCACCAAAAATTCGTTTTTGATTCTTCTGGAACTGTCGACTTCTCCTTCGGTTCTGGAACTTAATAAAGAGTCGATTTCGTCCACAAACACAATTGAAGGTGCCAATTTTCGGGCCAAAAGAAATAATGCCTTGACCAATTTCTCGGATTCCCCCAAGTATTTGGAGGTTAAAGATGACGCACTAATAGAGAAAAAGGTGGACTTGGACTCCGTGGCAACCGCACGGGCCAACATCGTTTTACCTGTACCTGGGGGTCCAAAAAGCAACATTCCTCTGGTGGGCTCTCTGAGTCCACGGAACAAGTCTGGACGCAAAAATGGATAAACCACCGCTTCCTTGAGTGAATTCTTTGCACTTTCCAAACCCAGAATGTCTTCCCAATAGACTTCGTCTCCTTTGACCACAATATCATTCAAGATTTGTCTAGCAGCCTGGGGATCCACTCCTTTGATTGTACTGATGAAAAGCTCTTCTTCTTCCTCCAAAGTTAATTCTTTGGGCTCTTCCTTCGCTTTTTCTTCTTTGGCTTTCTTGTCTTCTTTTTCGGGAGACGCTTTTTCTGGAGACGGGCTTGCCTTGACCTTTCTGGTGGGAGAAACACCTTTGGTTGGTGCTGGAGGTTTAATGTAATTGTATGAAATATTATTGTTGGACTTTGGCTTGACCGTAGCCCGTGGTCTGGCCTTTGGGGCTGGTGCTTGTTTGACATTCACGGCTGCTTTGGCAGGTTCTGCCTTTGCAACGGTTTTTGGTTTGGGTTTCGATGTATTTTTCATCAATGCATTGATGTTAAGTGGCTTGGGTTTGTTGTACACATAACGAGGAGTACTTGTAGCTGGCGGTGGAACTGGGGCTGGTGCTGTAATGGGAGATGGTGCTTTTATGACTGGTGGAGGAAGCAGCGGAGCCGGTACTGGTGGTGCTGGAGCCGGTACCGGAGCTGAAGTGGCCCGTTTAGGAACCATGGTTCCCTTGAGAGATATTTCGTGAAACTTTGCAACTGGAGAATCTTCTTCACTAGCATAATAATCCAGTAACAAATCGTGTTCATACGATTCCGGAGGATCTTCTAGATCAATTAAATTCTCTTCCGATAATGCAGATATTCCCGAAGAGGTTCTGGATCCATTGATTTTTTCCCAGTTTTCTCCGTAGTCTAACGAGTCCTGATCAAAATCATCAAAAAGACTATCTGAGGACATTCTGGGCTTTGTATCTTGAGAAGGTCTTTTTGGAGCAGGTTTGGGCCATGAATGATTTGCTGCTTTGGATGCTTGGCTGGTTTTGGACTTGGATAAACCTGTGCTTGCGCCAGATGCTGGTCTCAACGATTTAAGCATGGACCGGTTATTATTGGTGTTTAGTGTCTGTCTTTGGCCGGTACTTCTAAGTGAAGGAACCGACATGGATGAAGGTGTAGATTTGCCTGTAGGCAAAACTGTTTGCGGAGGTCTTGGGGCGGTTTTTCTACGATTTATCTCATCAACTCGCATTTGCACTCGGATTAAATGCTTGACGTTTTCGTCTCTGATTCCTTTCAATTCGTGCAATAAGAACAACTCGTCGTTGGTGAACTTGTAGGCCTGTTTTTCAAAGACCTCGATTTTGAAAAGAAGCGAAGTATGGAGACTTTTCCATCCCTTGAGCGCCTCTACCATTTTGACTTGTTCTTCCAAATGAATGTACTTGATCGAAAGATTGCAGCAATCGTCGTAGGTTTGTTGGAGCTCCTCAAGGAGCGACAATTGGGGCGGTTTCTTTCGCAGAAAGAGCTTGGACATTGTAATGCAGTGGAAGTTTCGGTGGTGGTAGCACTTTGAGCGCTGGGAACACTATTATTTGATTGGAAAACGCAGACCTTCTTTTTCTGAAGGAGCTATTGATTGAATAGAACACTTAAGAATGGTCTAGACCAATAAATTGTAATTTCGGCGGTAATATAAAGCCAAATGGTTCAATAGTATGACCAAAGTGTTCAACGAAAGAAGATGACACTAGAGCGTTTAGAATCGTAAAATGGCAGTTCCAACACAGAGGAAATTGACTATACTCAGCAGCACGGCGATTGGTGGACTTCAAACGGATTTAATGAAGGATTTGGCCGGTGAAAACGGTAGATCTGTGGACTGGAAATGGCAAGGAACACAGATAAGTCTATGGAAAATGCAGCGATATGATTGGCTGGGACTTTGAACGATGGATTTGCT
Organism: Suhomyces canberraensis; assembly: GCA_003706525.2. Lineage (NCBI taxonomy): Eukaryota > Fungi > Ascomycota > Pichiomycetes > Serinales > Debaryomycetaceae > Suhomyces > Suhomyces canberraensis. The sequence goes on from PPLP02000026.1 coordinate 58,239, forward strand.
CAGTGCGGCGCGCGTGCAGATGCAGATGCAGAAACAGACGTGGATACCGGGAGGATTGGGACGGCGGTGGGTCTTGTCTGTTGGTCCCTGAACACTTGTGTCAAGAGACAATATGCGTCGGTCGCGTGATTTCTGGTCACGTGATATGTTATCGCGTGACTTTTGGTCACGTGACATCAAACATCTGCACAAGTTGTACTGTGCGCGGCTCTACGTTCTCAATAAGAAGGCTATGACGTAATGAGGAAAGGAATCTCACACCTTTCAAGTACAATTAAAGTGGAGGGTATAATTACAAAATGTTGTGACGTAACGGGATACTCCAAAGTTTCAGACCTTCAAAATATTCTTTGTAGCCACTTTTATCTAACCGTACTTCAACAGCCAAGTCACAAGGACACCGCCCGCTGAGACCACTGACCGAGGCCCCGCCTCCCTAAGTTAATAGGCAAGACGGATTCCCGATGTAAACGCAGCAACAACGAACGAGGCCATTACTATTGGTGCCAAATTTCCGGAGTCAACTTTCTGGCGTCCAAAGATGCGAATCCCAGCCTTATATAGTCCGCGCAGCGGGTGGCCGGGTAACCTCCCCGTTCGGCAGGCTATTGTGACTAGTACCAGAACAAACCCTAGCGATTTGCAGTCACGTGCGTGTTGCCAGAATTCATTATACGTAGCCTTAACTCTTCCAATACACCATTACTTACCACGCTAGCTTCAGTCATGGGCGTATCGGATGTCTTGGTGCCGGTAGTGTCGATTGTGGCCACGGTTCTTGAGTTTGTTCTCCGTCATACGATCAATTTCCTTGCGTGGGCTGCCAACGCGTACCCCAATGCCACCCGAATCGTCTTTGGTCTAATCATCATCTATCTCGTGTATAAGTTCATCAGAAGGATCATAAGACTCTGGCTCGACTTGTTCATCGCCACACTTAAGACAATTGTGTTTTTCACGGTATTTGGGGGCTTGTTTCTCATGTATCTTAGGGGGTTTAGCCGTATAGTAAACCAAGATATCCCCTACTTAAAGTCATTATGGGAGGTTTATAATACGGATCCGGTGGAAATGGTGGCTACAGGAAAGACGGGGGTGTGGTTTCTTGATATTTTGTCACAATTGACAGACACGAACTTTGATCATTTCTTCGCTACGGTCAGAGAACCTTTGAACCAAGCAAGTACCACTGCTGCGCCCGAGTTTGGGTCGTTTGACTACGATCCGGAATATTTCAAGTATGCAGAGGACCATTTCACTTCTACGCAAGGATTTTTCGATGGTTGGACCATGAACTTCAACTTCAATTGAACGAACAATTGAAAGAAATTCAACTTCAACTTCAATGGAATAGTTGTGTCTGAGTCATTCATAGTCCTCACCTTTAACTGAAAAGTGGTGTATCTAAATCATTAACTTCAATTGAAAGTGATGTATCTGAGTCATTCATAGTCCTCACCTTTAACTGAAAAGTGGTGTATCTAAATCATTAACTTCAATTGAAAAGTTGGCGTATCTGTGTCATTGGTGAAAATGTTGCGCAATTATTCTCTCCTTCGAACCATTGAATCATTTTAAAGGTATAACATACTATTTATATTGTTACTAATAATAGTGATACTATTTGCTCTTAGGCAGAACTCATTCATTTTATTTTACTTCATACAAGACGTGTTTACTTGTCTTCGGAACTTTCAAGAATATTTAAGTACTTTGATTTTAATCGAGATCAAAAATTGAAATTGGATCACTGTACACCATAATTGATCTAAATCCAAAAAACATCGGATGTACACCTGATCAAATAAGACATTGATTCACTCTACACCATAACCGCAAAGTTATATCTATGACAATCTATTAATTAGTATTTTAGTGCATATTTATGAGATTTTGTAGTCAACTTGATCGTCTATACTTTATCTTTATTCTTCTTTGCCTCGGGGATTTCATCTATACATTGCAATCCATTGTCTCTCAAAAAGAAGTGACTGACAAAACAAACTCCTATCAAAGGAATTGTCAATATGAAAAAGTTACGAAGAGACTTCATGTACATGGTCTCCACCAACTCAAGCTGTGCTTTCAGTAAACCAGTAGGGTCAATTCTGGTATAAATGTGTGTTTTCATGTAGTTCAAATAGGTCTGAGTTAAAATCAGATCAGTACCTTGCTGTTCAATTTCTTTCAACAAACTATTGGAAACAATCAAAGAAGCGACAGCCACTCCCACGGCACCACCAAACGATCTCAAGACATTTCTGGTTCCAATGACAACAGCTCTTTCAGCCTTTCTTGATTGCGCTTGAGCTGCAACCATGGTAGGCTGGAAAGTCCAGCCTACTCCGCAACCCATGACGAGTAAAATCACGGCAATGACACCGTAATTGGTGGTTTTATTAAATATCAATAATAATCCACATGCTATAGTCCAGGTTCCGTATCCCACAAGAATAACGAGTTTGTAGTGGCCCAGTCTAGACAAGATTTGACCAGCGACAATCGACATTCCCGACATTGACAAAACCAAAGGAAGAATGAAAATTGCAGAGTGGATCGCATCCATTTGGCGAACAATTTGAAGATAATATGGAAGGTAATAAAGAAATGAAAAGTAGGCCATTCCATAAAAGAAATTGGACACAAGAATGATACTCAAGGAAGGTCTGCTGAATAAACCCAAAGGAATCATAGGAAGCTTGGAAACTCTCCATTCAATTAACAAGAACACAATCAAGCAAACACCACCTACAATAAACATGGCAATGACAATCGCACTACTCCATGAATATGTAGAGCCTCCTCCACTAATGGGAATAAGGAGAAAAATCAAACTGGCAGTGGAAAAGAATAATCCCAAATAGTCGATTTTCTTGAATTTCTCCTTTCTGGAAAGAACGCTGGAAAGCTTCTGTGCATTGGATCTATCATCTATCAAATACCAAATGGTCACCATGACAACTGCGATCACCGCAGGCATCATATGGTAGAAGTTTCTCCAGGTTGTTTTTTGGGCAAACGCAGCCATAATAAAAGGGCCCGCGGCATTACCAAAACCCACTTGGGAACCCAAGATCCCCTGATATTTCCCTCTTTGTTTGAGAGTGACAATATCACTCAACATGACCATAGTCATGGACTGAGTGCCTCCGGCGCCTATCCCGCCAAAAGCTCTGAAAACGAAAAATTGGGGACCAGTTTGCGCAAATCCGGCAGCCAAATCGGAAACCGCCAATATCCCCAAAGATGCAAGTAAAATGTTTTTTCTTCCGAAAATATCGGCTAAACGCCCAAAGAGAACCTGGCAAACACAATTGGCCATCAAATAGGCGGTACCCGCCCAGTTGATGGACGTTTCTGCGTTCAAATCCTTGGCTATATGAGGCAATCCGGTGGTGACACCAGTTTGGTCGCAAAACGACGTGAAAAGACCCAACGAAAGCGCGGCTAAACAAACCATAAGCTTTTTGAATGGGAGAATGTTCATATGGGCGTCTCCCAAACGGTCTGCCAATTGGTGTTTTTCTGTCGGCGATGCCACTGGTGTGATAGTCCCAGAGTCTCTTGGTTCGTAATGGGTGTTGTTGTGGATGCTACTTTCATCATAGTGGTGAGGGTTGCTTTCGGATTCGGAATTTGCGTCGGGTGTCTGATCCGATACGCTGAGTTTATCGTTCGGGAGGTTGGGAATGCTGTGTTTATCGTCCGGGTGGTTCTGGCTGAGGTTTTGCAACTCCGTGGAGTCTAATTTTGCACCCATGGTGTTTGGGGGACATTTCTTGGCAAGATCTGGGGGCTTTTATATATAAAAATTTTTCGGAGCCCCCGTCTGCCGGAGTTGCAGCAGAGCCGAAGGCGCAACTCCGCACTACCAATTGCGCGGGTCATACTCATCGCCGTTTTGCAGTACGGTGAAGCGATCCCGGAGGTTAGAGAAACGAGTGGGAAATGAGAATTGGGGACTGGGGAAAAGGAGGGGGTGAAGGGGGGGTGCTACGGGGTGTAAAGGGTGGAACAACGGTCTATTTGGTGGTATTTGTGGTGCACTTGCACTGCCTTACCACTGTTATCTCAGATCTCTGTTTTCCGCATTGCGAAAGCTGAGTAATGCATCCGTTGTGGTGACGTTCGGAGCCGGCATACGGACATCGACGGGTGAGAAAACGGGTCAGGGGTCCTAATACTGCGTGGAAAGTATGAGGGGACAAGGTCTCACGAGTGATGACCGGAAACAGACAAATACCGTTGGATTTGCGTTGAATTGCAGGGTAAAACTGGAAAATAGGCGCAATTGGCGAAATGGCATGGATCCTGTGGATCCATACTGCCATCAGTGAGAGACATATCGTACAGATTACCCGTTTTGTTAAATGGGTTGCATAAAATGTTGGAGAATTAAAGCTTTCGCGGGGTGTGCGTCGTCCCGGCCGTTGAACCCATGCAAGCCGAGAAATAAGGTTTACAGCAATTGCGCCATGTAGAGGGAGGACGCGAAACCCTCAGTGATAATAAAACAAAGAGAGTGTGTGTGGGGTATGATGGTTCCGGGATGGTAGGCGATAGTTCAAGCTAATACAACCCCACAACGTGATTGTGGCCGATGTTGCATTGCAAAACTCCACCAACAACCTGAGAAGCATGTCAATTGGAGAGAAACTGAGTGTATGGGTAATATATGATTGAAATAGTGTAGAATGAGGTGAGTGGGGTTGGCCAGATGGGAGTGGTGAGATATGTGGAGTGAATTGAATGGGAAAGAGTAGACAGTTGGGTTATAATCGGTTGGGTCATTGAGCCATTGAATCGAATGATCCATTGAGCCATCGAGCCATGAATCGGATGAGCCAGTTGGACCATTGAAGCATTGAAGCATTGAACCGATTAATTCTGGGCAATATGATTGGGGCAATATGATTGGGACAATATGATTAAGACCATTGGAATCATACAGTGGTGGAATGAACAATTAAACCTCGAGAAGAGTTTCCGTAGCCCATCAATATCTCTTGGAGTTCAAAGTATGCTACAATTATAAAACCACAGTTTTATTAAAACTTCAAAGAAAGTAGTAATTGGGACTCTCCAAGATCATCTAAATCAATTAATTATTTTGAAAGCAGATAAGTTTTTAATTCAAAGAGTTTGATAACAATTTGCATTGTTTGTCGCTTGTCCGCAATGGGGCTTTAATGATGTAATGACTGTATTTGAATAATTAGTTATCGTTTCCTTATTTATTAGTACATGTGTAGAGGCTATACGAACATATTACAGTTTTGTCACAAGTGACCCACGAACAGGTTCCAGCTAAAAGCTTGCCAAAATACTGGTAGTATAAGCCATGAGATTAATCACTCCGTGACTTCTCCACTTCAAATTATGACTCTGAAGTGATCTGCATCTGGCCACATACGAACAATATTCTCGCTAAGAACTACCATCGCAACCATCGGATCCTTTTGCAAGATATATTACATCCTTAAAAGCCACCTTAGAAGGAGGTTTTAAACAGCCTAGAATACAAAAAAACAATTACTCACTTCGGTTAATTACGCGAACTTGGCATCAAAGATATTATATGAGCTTTTTGCTTGGAATAACCCAGTGAATTCTTGGCCTCCTCGTTCCATGCAGTATAAGTGGTCGAAATCCTAATCTCTACAGAACGGTCAACTAAACGTAATTTAGACAAGAAAAACATTATTATGATGGGAGTCTAGACCCAGCTTTCTTGTAGGCACGTGCTTGCTGTACTTGGCACTTTTGCATTGGAATTAGTCCCTTCAACTTTTGCCAAGTCACTTAATTTTCATGTAGCTTTTGGTAAACCTTTCCAATTTTAACAAATTTTGACTTTTTCAAGATATTCGCGGCTTTCCCAATTAGGAAACCATCCCGAAAAATCGCAAGTCACATGACCTGGTGGCTTGAACCAGGGTCAACATTTTCGCCAGAGCAAGACTTCGTGGCCAAGTTGGCTAAGGCGTAAGACTGTTAATCTTAAGATCGTGAGTTCGACCCTCACCGAGGTCGCTCTTTTCAAGACTTCGTGGCCAAGTTGGCTAAGGCGTAAGACTGTTAATCTTAAGATCGTGAGTTCGACCCTCACCGAGGTCGTTTTTTGCGGATGCTAGCAAAGATTTAAGCGAATATTTTTGATGGGAGTTAAAGCATATTTTTGACTTTGATAGTTAAGAAAATAAAGGCTTATAGGATTGGCCACCATTCGAGGCTGAAGGTGATAAATTGAGTCTAAAAGATCTCCGATACATAATTCTTTGGTCATGTATTATGACATAATAAACTGGGAGAAATGCAATAAGAAACAAAATATTCAGACTATTCGATAATAGTGCACTGCGAAAATAAAGCAGTTACCATGAATATGATCTTCGTTTTTGGGTATGTGATTTTTATTGCCTGAGGCTTAAAATTCTCAGTTCTCCTAAGTGAGACGATTGTTCATTACTAGTCACAGCTGTGACAGCTGTCAATTCTGTCAGCTGACCACGCTAATCTCAACTGTCTGGATCCATTTATTAAGAAATCAATAAAATTCAAACCCTTTGGGTAAGACTAGTCTCCACTTTTCAGTTCTCTTCAGAGTCTCTAAACACGTTCACATAGTCCATGCTCAAACCCCACAGATCCAAGTAGCTTCTACACGATGGTATTGGATCCGATTGGCTGCGTCCGCATCTATTAAGATCCTGGCTCATACACTACGCTACGTTGCAGAGTTCCCGTCCATGCTCTCAATGGCTATTGTCCATTGATCGGTGCATTATTTCCAGAAACTCCGATACTTGGCTCCGATTTCGCCAGCTTATCGAACTCTACTAAACCCCACTTCTACAATAGTGCAATCAGTCGTTTATTGGTACTTACTTCTTACCACTCTTCTTGATTCCTCCACCGACCAAAGGTCCACCCTTCTTGGCCTTGTCAGCCATTTGCTTTCTGGCAGCAGCATCGGCCTTTTGTTTGGCCTTGAAAGCGGAATCTTCTTCATCTTCATCAGCAACCTTCTTCTTTGGAGCCTTTAAAGGCTTGGCCTTACCACCTTGACGTCCGGACATGGTTGTATAATTTTCTCATCTCAAATGGGTGATGGTATATGGTTATGTTGGGTGTGTGCAGGACGGGAGTATGTGCAGGACGGGCTGATGGAATGGATTCGATAGGAGAAGATGGATTCATTTGTGTGATGTAGTTATTGGTATTGTAATTATTGGTATTGTAATTATTGATAATGGAGTAATTTGAGTTGAGGATTATTGAAGAGTGGAAATTATTTGATACATGTGCTCTTAGATGAGTAGTATAAAATGCCATCATACTTCAACTACAATTGGGGTATGAAAAGCATGGAATTGGGATTTACTTGAAGGGATTCCAAAGAATTTGTGCAACAATGCATAAATGTAATAAATAAAATACGTTTAGAATCGTGAAAGATAGAAAATCTGGAGATAAATCAACCAGACTATTTATCTTTAGATTGATAATAATTACATACCGTTTAAATTATTTAAACTGTTATTCGTAATAATATCTTCAGATTGTTAAGTATTCTATATTAGATAAATAAGATCTCTCATGTACCACCAAATGATACCACAGTAAAAGTAATGCGTAATACAAAACTATCTAAATAATTGTGGAATAGCTGTGCAATTAATTATAGTAGTAGCTATTGCTGTAGTTGTAGTATCAATTGTAGTGTTGGTGTAGTTGTATTAATACTGCAATAAATGTAATAGATGCAATACTAGTATAATGGTGAAAGATAGAAAATCTGCTCTGAATTAATCAGATTATCTTTAAATTGATGATAATAATAACATACCGTTTGAATTATCAAAACTGTTACCTCCTAATAAATTCTTCCGATTGTTAAGTATTCTATATTAGATAAATAAGATATATTAGATCTCTCAATGTACAACCAAATGACACCACAGAAGTAATGCGTAATACAAAACTATCCAGATAATTGTGGAACATCCGTGCCATTAGTCATACTTTTAATTATAGTAATAGTTATAGCAATACTTATTGCTATAGTTACAGTTATAGTTGTAGTATTAATAGTAGTGTTGGTAGCTTCATTATATGCAGTCCACTAACTCACTTTACTACTTCCCTAAACATTCCTCCAATCATCAATCACCATGGGGATCTTGACCACGCCCGATAAAGAGAAAATCAAGCGGGCCATACCCAAAGCAAACAACAAAATCATCGATGCCACCGTTGCCAGACTATATATAGCTTACCCGGATCCCACAGCGTGGATTTTCACCGGATTGGTCGGGGCAATTGCCTTGGTAGACGACCTTGTGGGCCATACTTTCTTTCTCAAGCTAGTGGATATCACCGGCGCCCGAGGCGTGCTTTGGGACCAGGAATTGTACGTCAATTTTGAGTACAATCAGGACAGAAAGTTCTTCCATACGTTTGAGATCGAGGATTGTTTGGTGGGATTGTTGTTTGAAGACACCAACGATGCCACCCATTTCCACAAGAGAGTAACTACCCGCCAGAAACACGGTTCCAAGCAGACTGTCAACAACAAAAACGCAATTGCGTTGAAGGACAGAGCGGATCCGGTGGGACACCTGGCGCCGGGCCCCAGAGGAGAGTTTGTGGATGTAAATACCGCCCAGCGATCCAGAAGAGCAAAGGGAGTGTTGTACTATGACGATGTGCCTCCACCTGAGTGGAGATCGTTGTATGCTGAGTTGGAAGCAGCGGGTATTACTGAGGATATGATTGCTGACAATAGAGAGTTTATCAAGGATTACATTGCGCAACAGGGCGGACCATTGGTGGGCTTGGAACCGCCGATTCCCCGTAAATTGAAGAGAAAGGAAGAAACGCCTACCAGAATAGCATCTGTGGGCTCTGTCAAGCCTAAGAAGGCTCCCCCACCTCCCCCACCTCCATCGGGGGCACCAGCTGCAGCAGCTGCAGCTGGTGGTGGAAATACTGCATCTCGAAGTCCTACCCCCACGCCTCCACCTCCATATGACACTGATAGCGATACTTATGCCGAGTCTCCAACATCGGCGTCTCCTGCTCCGGAAGTACCAGCAGCACCAGCAGCACCAGCGCAGCCAAGGTTCAGATTACCGCCCGCCACTGCTGTTGCGCCGCCAGTAAGAAATTCGCTGTTGCCCCCACCACCTTCGCAACAGCAGATTGGTGGGGGCGGTGCTCCTCCCCCATTGCCTCCGCTGAACGGTAGACCTGTTCCAGGGCCTCCACCAGGCCAAGCAGGCCAAGCAAACTCACCAAGTCCACCAGGCCCACCGGGAGCAGGAGCACCAGCGCACCAAGTTCCCCCACCATTTGCACAAAATAGAGCTGTCCCACCACCACCTGCAAGAGGAAACAATACTCCATTTCCTCCACCAAGAGCGGGTGGGGTGCCTCCTCCACCTCCACCTCAAAGAGCTGGCGGTCCACCACCTCCTCCCCCACGTGCTGCAAGACAGGCACCAGGAGGAGGACCTCCACCACCACCTCCTCCAAGAGCTGCAAGAGCTGCTCCTGGTGCAGGAGGTCCTCCACCACCTCCTCCAGGACACCCAGGTCAAAACTCGTACGTTCCTCAACAGCCCCCACAACCCGCATATCCCCCAAGTGGTGGACCCCCACCACCACAGCGTCCTACAGCACAGCTTCCCTCAGCGCAGCTTCCTCCTCCACAACGTCCTACAGCACAGCTTCCTCCACCACCACCACCTCTCCCACCAACTTCTACCGGGGGACCCCCACCACCTCCACCATTGCCCCCAATGTCTACCGGAGGCCCCCCACCACCACCTCCACCTCCACCTATGCCTAACATGTCAGCTGGAGGACCACCACCACCTCCGCCACCTATGCCCAATATGGCAGCTCCAGCCGCAGCACCACCTTCAACCGGCGACCAAGGCAGAGACGCCCTTTTGGCATCCATTAGAGGTGCAGGTTTAGGTGCGCTCAAAAGGACCGACAAGTCTCAATTGGAAAGGCCCAGTGTGCTTTTACAGGAAGCAAAAGGTGAGCCCGTTGCCCCTAGTGGGCCTGCTCCAGGCCAGCCAGCCACAATGGCCGATGCTTTGGCTTCTGCTTTGAGTAAGAGAAAGGGCAAGGTGGCCCAAAGTGACGATGAGGACGACGATGATTGGTGAGAACCACAGCTATAAGAGTACACAGGAATTGGGGAGAACCAGACCGGTGAATTAAGTACAGGAAACTGGGGAAAACGGAAAACCAGAGCTATGAATTAAATGCAGGAAATTGTTTAAACCGGAAAACCAGAGCTATAAACTCAAATGAATTGAAATACAGAAGAATGTATTTAGTTTCTGTGGATTGAGCAAACGTGATGAGACTCATTTCCGAGACATTAACCGAGGTCTGCCCAATTAACTGCCATGGAATTAACTCCCAAAGTAGTCAGATTGAACGGACGATTTGGTTTTTTGACTACGAAGAATAGCCGCTCATTATTATGAAGTCAATGTGTATCTTTGCATAAATAGATACAATGTATGTTGCAAAGATGAACAGGAGAGAGTGTAGGTTAAAGAAGGAGAAACTGGACCGATCCATATCAGTCCACGTGATTAAAGACCACGTGACGACAAGCCACGTGACCTATATCACGCGACACCCAAACTTCAGTCACGTGATATAACACTACCCACCACCACATGACCCAGATCACGTGGGAGGATATGCACGTAATTTAATATCACGTGACTCACATCACGTGACACACCATCACATGACCTATACCATCAAAAAATTATACCATTCTTCCTGATCTAACATGTCCAAAACCAAAGAAGATATCAAGCAGCTTCTTGATTCCTACAGAGAAGCGTTGCAGTACTGGACCAACAGCATTTCCGACGTTCAAAGTTCGTCGCAAATCAAAGCAGCAAAGGTCAAAGATCCACTCGATGAGCTCAAGAAACTCGCCAAATTGACCAGAGCACACGCCACAAAGGTGGGAATCATCTTCAAGCCACAGAACTTGGCCAAGGACGTCAGTCCCGCGTACAAAGTGGTGCAAAACTTGTCAGAAACGTCCGTTTTGTTGATTTCGGTGGTGGTGCAATTGAAACCCCAAGAGGTGTCCAAATTGTTCTACAGTGAAGCTTTGGCTCGGATAAAGCATTTGCTTGTGTCCCACCTCGGTTTTGTGGACGAATTGCATGCTGTTTTGGAAGATTTGGACGAATTGGCCAAAGAAGAAGAGGTTTCCAAAAGCGATGAAGTTAATGGTAGATTGGTTGCCATTGGTAAAGTATGGACAAACTGTGACAATATACATGCATTGGTTGAAGCAGGAAGTCTTGGGCTTTTGACGGACAAAATCAAGGACGGAATTTCAATGATTGACGATGGTTTTGAAGAGTTTGCGGAATGGAGCGAAGATCCCCAAGAAATGGATGAAGATCCATTTGGTTTGGACAGCGAAGACGAAGAAGAGGAAGACAGCGATGGTGCTAACCCTCCAAGTGAAGAAATCAAGGAAAACAAGGAAGAATTGGTGGTTTACGCTAAAAAATTGTTAAAGAAAATCGAATTAATTAAATTATTATTGGCCTCATTTAAGAAGTCTTTGCCCAAGAGCACCAACGGGGAGCAAATCGACAAGATCTACTCACACCAACAGCATATAGTCAAGCACATTGACCAATTAATTGTGGATTTAATGTTGAACGGAACTGTTGATGAAGAGTTGAAAGAAATGGAGAAAGACCTTGATGGAGAAGCCAGAGCATTGGCCAAGCTTGCGATTTCCATACACGGAGAAGGGAAGAAAGGAAAGTGGTACGAAACGTGGTTGAATAAGTTGTAATGATAATGTCAAACGGATTATTACGGTGCGATCGAAGATCGTACGTATATTTGGTACAAAGAGCGGAATGAAACGTTTAGTTGGTGATTTGAGCCTGGCAATCAATTCTCTGTCAATTCACTCACTAATAGAAGATCTTGTTTTTCAGAGACAAGAAATGGGTATAAATTGATAGAGCAATTGGAATAGCGTAGAAGTGGTATTAATCGAGGTAACAGGCCAATAATCTATAAGATTACGAATAAATGGTAATTTTCAACGGGAACTTTCAACTGGTAATTTGATTATTGAACTTTTTAAATTACAAGACACTGGATAAATATAAATTCATAGAGACAATTGGAATAATGTAGAAGTAGTATGTATTGAGTCAACTGGCCAACGATGTAATAAAATTACGATCAACTGCTAATTTTCAATTCGATTTTCAACTGGTAACTTCATTATTTGGACTTCTTAGATTACAAGAAATTGATTATATAAATTGATAGAAGCAGGCATGATAATTATCGAATTAACAGGCCAATACTCTGATACTACGATCAACTGGTAATTTCAACTGGTAATTTCAACTGGTAATTTCATTATTTAATTTTCAACTGGTGTTTTTAACTGATAATTTGATTATTGGAATTTTCAAATCACAAGATATTGGGTATATATAAATTCATTGAGACGATTGAACTAATGTAGAAGGGGCATTCTTGGCCAGAAATCCGATAAGATTACGACAATTGGTATTTTCATTATAGAAAATTTTATTATTTACTTCCATCTGGTCCTTTCATCACTTAATTTTCAACGGTAATTTCATTATTTACTTTCATCTGGTACTTTCACTATTTACTTTCAACGGTATTTTCATCACTTACTTTCATCTGGTACTTTCACTATTTACTTTCATCTGGTAATTTCTACAGTTCATTAGAAATGGCCTTTATTTATTTTGTCCGTAACAGTTCTGTGCCACTATCACAACTTGAGTCCCAAGTACTTGGCGTGGAACTGCGCATGTTCCTCAATAAACGAACTGATGAAAAAGTATGAATGGTCATACCCATCCTCGACTCTCAAGTCCACTTTTCCCTTATAGCCAGTGGAAGCAGCCACAAGGTTCTCCGGCTTCAATTGTTCCTTGTAGAACGAATCCAGGCCACCTTGGTGGATCAAAATGTCTGGTTGGTTTTCATGCGTATAGCTCTTGATCAACACTGTGGGATCATATTTGGCCCAATCTTCCTTATTGTTTCCCAAGTAGTTTCCGAAGGCCTTCAAGCCCCAAGGACACTCCAGCGGGTTAGTAATGGGCGAAAACGCAGACACAGACTTGTACTGTCCGGGGTATCTGAAAAATCCAGACAAAGCACCGTATCCTCCCATGGAATGGCCAGTGATGGAAACATTGGAGAAGTCCAAGTCGGGGAACTGCTTGTGCAACACGGCAGGCAACTCTTTGTGCACATATGTGTTCATTTGGTAGTTTTTGTTCCATGGAGCCTCGGTAGCATCGACGTAGAAACCAGCACCGGTTCCAAAGTCCCACGACTCGTCTTCGCCCTCAATTCCAGCACCACGGGGAGAGGTGTCTGGGAACACCACGGCAAAGCCGTATTTAGCGGCAAAATACTGGAGAAACGACTTTTCGGTGGCATTATTGGGAGTACAAGTGAGGCCTGATAAGTAGACCAAGACGGGAATCTTGCCGTTTTTTGGGGGAATAAACACATTTACGTCCATTTTGGTTTTGGTGGAGGTCGACTGGTGGTCGAGCTTGTGGAGGATCCCTCCAAACTGGTGAATTTGGGCTGTGGTGTTCATTATGGAGAAGAGCAAGCAGATCGGAGGAATTAATATATGGTGAGGAATCCTGGGGAGAGAGTACGGAACGGGAAAAGAAATGCGGGCCGGATTAGGAAAAGAAGTCCTGACTGATGGAGCGAATGGAATGGAGGTGGAGAGATTGGAGAGGGAGAATAGAGATTTATAGGGCTGAAACTGTTGGGACTGGAACGATGCAATTGAGAGAAACAAGTGGGGGACGTTAAAAATGCCTGGAAAATTAAAGTCCTGAATATAAAACAATTTTGCTGGTATAGAACGAAGCACATTAATTTGAAATATTTGTAGAGTTGCAACGAATTGACCAGATTCACCGGCTATAGGGTCTACTGTGATTCAGCGGAACCCGAAGGTTTTAAACAAAAAGTAGCCCTAAAGTTATCAATTCAACAGGATCAATCAGAGTGAAATTTACGAAAGGTTTCACAGAAACATATGAGGTTAAGTACCCGAAGAAAAACTACTGGATTCAGCTACAATCATAATCAGTTTTTTTTAACTGATTAAGAAATCGCTAAATTGCTTATTTCTATTGATATTTGGGTATTATTTAGTTTCAGACTGCAATCATCTCACCCTTTTTTTTTTGCAAATACAGGAATTATACGAGAATGGCCTGAAAGTAGCCCAGTACCATCTAGAGATATGATTTGGATCCATGAGCAACTAGAAACAAAGCAAGACAATAGCCAGTTCCGCAGGTTAAGTTTAGTACGCATTAAATACCCTGATTTATAGTTTAGCTCTTGCTGGTTATTGTTGGGTACAAACCATCAATGTAAGGGTATAGTCTTGTTTTAATTTAAGGTTTGAGGCGCTAAATGATTGTTTAAACTTAAGATCTCGAAAGTAGGTCTAAATGATTGTTTAAACCTTAGATTTCGAAAGCAAGTACTAAATGATTGTTCAATCTAAATGTGCCCCTATAATTAATTGTTGAATAAACTATCAATGCAAAGCCTCCTATATTGAATTAAAGTACGACGAACTCCCAAAGAAATCGGTCAAGGCTCATTCCAATTGTCCCCTTTCAGAAAGCACAAGCGAAAGGAATATGTAATTCGATGGGCCATTACTAATTTCGCTGGCCGTCCTCGGTAATTATCATGTACGCTTTGGTAGATTACAAATCGATGTCGCAATCACGGATTCTTGTACCTATTCGTTCACACCACATTACTAAATGATTTCTAATTGTGGGGCATGCGCCTCTATAAGTAACTGGACAGGCTCAATTTTGTTAACTTTTGCACCTTATAATATAAGTATAGTGGATACAGTTGTGAAAATGTCTGAGATTGGATCACTTGATGAGTGACTATATCCGGAACGGATTTCTGGGCGCCATAATATGCCAATAATCTCAAATTCGCCAATAAAAATAAGCTTTAAGGTTGGAAACTTGCACTGGAATTATAAATTGGATGTATCCAGATTGTTCATTCATTCAAATTAGAATTTGGTGAAGGGATCTCCAGATTGAAATGTTATTCAAAGGATATTTCATCTACATCATGTTTGTTCAAAAGCGAGTTTAATTCATTAACTCATATTAAATGTCAAAAAGAATTGAAAAGAATTATAAACTGGCTTTTCCTCTAGGTTCGTATGGCAAAAGTAAAGCCATGAATCCAGAAGCAATAAATAAGGCACCTGAAACAAAAATAGGAGCTGAGGTTTCAAGGTTTGCAAAGATTGCAATAATGGGTGCAAAGACACCAAAGATTCTGTTGAAGGAAGCTGCAAGACCCACTCCTGTTCCTCTAATTTTTGCATAGAAGATTTCAGGAGTGTAGGCATACAAGACTCCGTACATGATGTTGGAAATGAAAGAGAAGGCACAGTTCCATCCAAGATAAGCGTTAGCGTTCTTGGCGGTGGTAGATGCAAAAAGGAACACTCCGGTCAAAATCAATGACCCACACAAAGTACCCTTTCTACCGATCTTCAATTCCACCAAGAATCCAGCAAGAAGGGAACCAGGAATTCCAATAACGGAAACAATCAAAGAGTTTCTGTAAGTTTCATGAACACTTAATGGTTTGCTGGTGCTACCGTTACTTCTAGTTTCAAGATAGTAAGGCAAGAAAGCGTTATATAATGGGAACGCAAGACCAATCAAACCCCACATGAAAATGATAAGGAACGAGGACCATGCCAATCTCTTGTTTGCAAAACATTGACGGATATGAGAAAAGTCGAACTTCTTGATTTTTTCCTTAAGCAATTGGTTGTTTGCCAAGAACGATTTCTTGGAAGTGACAGTATCCACTTGATTACCGAATTGTTCGTCGATTCTTTGCAAATCTTCCAAGGTGAGTGGAGGAGGTTTTCTGTTAATTTTTGCGATTTTGTTCAAGGATTCCAAAGCTCTTTCGTTGTCGCCTCTGGCCAAGTAGAACTTTGGAGATTCAAACACTCTGAATGCAAAACGGAGGGCAAACATCACTAATGTCAACCCACCCATTGTGAACAAAAAGTATCTCCAGCCCATGTTGTCCTTTTTGAGACAGACTGTGGAAGTGTCATCACAAGAGAAGTTACTGATAAGCGCCCAGGACAACAAATTGGCGAGGATTTGACCCAAGGCCCACCAGGCGGACATGGCGGTCAAAATCCATTGATGGGTGGAAGGCAAAGCTTCCAAAAAGATGGCGGAATCGACTGGCAAGTTACCACCAACACCAAAACTCCACAAGGCACAGAACACACCCATGGCAGGGAAGTTTGGAGAGGAACCGGCAATGATACCAAACACACCAGTGATCAAAAACGTAAAGTTAAACGCCCATCTACGACCAATGACATCGGAACTCAAGGACCAGAAAGCAGCACCCGCCAACAAACCCAAGTTCTGCGCCAAAGTAAGGTAGGGCGCTCTGCCTGCTGGGTAGTGCACACCGTTGCTTTCGACCAATCTGGCCAAAATCAACGACGTGACAATAGGCCAGGCGTTATCGGACAACCATCCAAACCCGGCAACCACAAGAAGACCGTACTGGTAACGACCAAAACCAATTTCGTCAATGGCGTGTGAAAGCAACTTGGACTTGGCCAAGTACACGGGGTCTCCGTCCTCTTCTCTGAAAAGGTCGGAGCTGGAGTCGGAGAGAATCTCGGACTTGACCAGTTCTTTGACATGGATGGGACCTTCGTCCCCAGATAAAGCCTTGACCAGCTCGTCGTGCGACATAGTAGAACTATCGGATACTGTTGCAAAGACCAGGTGAAAAGCTCTTTATATATGAGTTCCTGGCTGCAAGATAAAGATACATTCAGCAGTACAAAATAATGTGTCCATACTGCAATAGCAATCTGTGGCTTATATTGCAAATTCGGGGTGACTGCGAATCTGGACCGCTAGTCAAGGTAGGTACCTTGACTTGGGAGGCTCAGGTGCATATGTGCGGAAGGGTCAGTTTGACAGGAGCGTCGCTTGCGGAGGACGGAGAGGATGCGCTGCATCGCTGGAAACGGGACGGGGGACTGGCACGGTACTAGCTACAGCGACGGGCCAGAAGATCTGATGGGTCCTGGTCCAGTGGAGAAGATACACTCCCAATTGGGTGCTCGGTACGGCACAGCAATAGAACTGTTCGGTACGGCATACGTCGCATTAATTATTGCGTCTGCGTGTCACGTGCGAGCAACACATTTGCGTCGGCGTTCGCCCAATGCCGTAATTCCGTGTTTCTACAGCGCGTCTTGACATAGTTCCGCATATCCAGCGGGCTAACAATTGTCCAGATAAGCAGAATGGGGTACAATAGCTCACAATAGGCCCCATGGCTCCACTACGAGCGTAGCGAGTCTTCCAACCCATAAAGGCCGCTACTTCTGGGTCCAGAAACCTTAATCTCATCTTCACAGTACAAATTAAGACTTTGTCGCAAAGAACAATGCACATGAGAATACGGTATGGCACACGAGCGCCCATAATAATTTTAGCCCCAATTGGGTTCCCAATTGGGAGCCGAACACAGCACGTAATAATTAATTCCATCGATAAGGCTCTTGGCAAATATTGCAAATATTGCAAATATTGGCCCCACAACGATTCCCATTGGCTTAGCTCCCCTCGTCTTCCCCACCTCCCGTGGGTTCCAGAGTTTCTCCAGCCGCGGGGTTGTTCGGGGCTCCATACGATAAGCTGATGGTTATGGTCCTCGGATTGGGCTGTATCCCCCCAATTGAAAAACTCTTCTATTTTCTAAGTGGGGTGGAAGAAAGAAACGGCAAACTTTAAAGTTTCTACAACGCCGTACCTATAATTACGGGCTTACGGAAACTGTGAACACTATCCAATGAGATGTAGAACTATTCATTGGCTCATTATTGCTGTTTTGGGGTGTCTTTTGAGCCTGGGACTCATATCTGAGTGGTGATCTTCAGATCTTGGCCACAAAAAGAAACGCGTTCGTAATTGTCTTCTGAAGATTGACATGTAATAACCTAAAAAATTATGGCAAGATTATGCTGGTTTTCTGGCTCGGCCGGAAACTTTTCACTTAGTCCTATTGTCTAGGATTATAGTGGGAAGTTTCGGGAAACAGAGGGCCCCAAACTTGAACCACACTTGGCATTTTTAGAGTTGCATGCGTTCGCCAGTTTAAACCCCTCTGCTTATCTTTCTTCATAAGCGAGTCATTATGAAGCGATAATTAGTCTAATTGGTAGTACTGATCGATCTCTTCTTTCATGATCTACTCGTGAAGATCGATAAGATAATGTGACTCATTTTTGGTTGCAGTTGTCTACGTATTTTTTGACTACTTTAATTCAGAACCGACTCACTTGGCAAATGCCATCGGCACGGAAAATGTCGTATTAGACAAATTACTTCAGAGCCGTTGGGACCACAATATCATATTCATTTGACGAACGAATTGTGTAACAATACGGTCGACAATCCAATTATCAATTGGAATCGATTGACGAGCCGACCGAGCCATTGTGAATTGCAAACTTTGCCCTCACAACTGAATGAAGAGAAGGATTTGGAGATCAATTTACGGAAATCACGGAAATTACGGAAATCGAGTAATAGACAATAATTCGACAAGAGGTCCATAATAAACCGCAATGAAGATATAGTGAAACTAGACGTATGTCCTTCTAGTCGAAAGTGCAAAATGAACGTAGCTTAATGTTATCCAAAAAGAATAAAGTTTACGAATTATCGTATAACATTCAGAGACGGACCGATTGTATCGGCAGAACCTCATTAATAGCTTTATTACTACCTCCCAAGTTTACGAAGAATGTAATAAATTTTGAGAGAAACTCAAAATAGTAATAATGGACTTATTATTCTATTCTTAACTATAGATGGATAATATAATTAAGCTTGACATTGAGCAGTTGGAGCTATTGATCAAGATTACGTCAAATAGTAATTACCAAGGTAGAACATGTATTACATAATCCCCCACCACCCCATCATTTCTAATACTATAGTTAGTATTTCAGCAATTGTGGTCTCTACTTCATGCTCTACAATACAATAACCGTAGGTTTGAAGATTCCGTACCATTTGCACTGTAAATGTTCTTCAACAGCATAAGCAGATAAAATGCGTGCAACGTGGTGACGATCCAACTCCATCCTTCCCACATCAAGTCAAGCAATTGTATCAGAGTTAGAGATAATAAATACTAATGGTCTATCAATATGGGAGGGTGAATTAGAATACGCACGTTCTCTTCAATTTCCGGTGCTCATACTTAACTGGTGCTATTTCTTCTCCAAATGCTCATTCCCGAAGGTTATTAGCATTCTGAATAAGCCTCCAACATAGTACATGTATGCAATAACAGGGTTTAGAATATATCAGTCGATCGTAATGGTTAAGACCAGGAATTATATTTTCTAGAAAATAAACGCTTGAAGGAACATAACCATAAATAATTAGTGGTGCCATAATGATTTAGATAATAATTGGTGGCTTGAAAAGCGCAAAACATAATGGGCAGCAACCTTTAGGCTAAATAACGACAATCAAACCAAGAAACCGAAGTTTTTGTGTGGAATAATGTTCGAAAATGATTTGGAAAGTTTAGTGGAAAGAAAATTTCAATAAAATGTAGTGAGATTAGCGAAGAGTGATAGAGACAAAATTGAAACCTTATTTTCAGATGGAAATGTAAGAATTGACTTATTAATTATGTAAACCGTGTAAACCGGACTTAATTACCTAGAGAACTAGATGTATAGCTCAATGAAATGGAAACTTTAAGCAAGTGAATGGCTTGTTTCAATTAATATTGACCACAAATCCGTTAAGGGCAGCTATTGCAAATAATCTTTGACATGATTCTTTGGTTATTAGATTATTATTCTATACTGGAGAGCGATAATAATCATTTTGATAATAATCAAGTATTATAGATGTTAGTTACCATATTTGCGTGGTCACATATTTCAATTAAATAATTATAATAGAAACACACCAACTGCAATGAAAAATATCAAGATTCATATTATAAGCAGCTAGAGGTTGACGCAACAAAAATCATCTTAGTAAAAGTATTCTTGCAAGGAAATATAAGCATGCTATGCAGATAGACATCCCCTACTGCGTCGACATGCGATCTAAATCGTGTTCCCTTTTATAATATTGGACTCTGCACTTACTGCAGGTGGGGCCACATTAGGTATTTTATGTACTTGCTACTCACTAATTTCCGTATTGATATGTACTTCGGAACATTTCAAAGTTTGTCCGGTAGTTCACAGAAGTTAGATGATTGGAAGCAAGGGAATTTCAAATGCACCAAATTGGCCCAATTTGCTAATTTACTTAATATAAAAGTAGGTATGAAAGGAGATGTATGCGTAAGATTTTTCCAAGAAACAAATATCATTAATTTCAATTTCTAGAGTTGATTTGTAAGAACTGGACTGGTTACATAAAAATTTAAGCGAAAAAGTACCAATTCCACTTCTATTGGAAACAAAACTGTTAATTTCATAAATAGATGCCCACGATAGGTGTGGATCAGTCGATCCATAATTCGCCATATAAATTAATTTTAACTACTTCAAAGGATATCATAATATATAATGCTCTATGTATTCTATTGATGCTATTCTCCCATGAATAATGCCAGACTATGAAAGATACTTAGAGATTTCCACAAGCCTAGATCGAAACTCCTAGAATTGACACTTGTGAATATCTCTAAATTTTGGGAATGCTGCTAATACTTCAGTTAAAGCAGTAACTTGATATCAACATAAAAATTTCTTGTGAATTGTGTTCCCTGGAGCTCTCCTTAATCTCTCTGGTTAACTCTCACAAATTCATACAGTTCCCCTCCATCTTCCAAGGTCAACTGGTACTCTTCAACTTGCCAGTGCTGGAACCAGTCCTTCACGGCTCTCATACCCTCACGGTGCGCTTTTCCTCTTCCTCCTTCCTTGGCATGCTCTCTGCTTTCCCACCAACAAGTAGCCAAGTTTTGGCCGTGAACATCGTCTGGGGTTCCAAACCAGTACTTGAGTAAACCCCCGGACTCGTTGGCCTCAACATGACTATCCTTATCAACCTTGGCCAAAAATCTTCTGTTTTCAGAAGAGGCCTGGACTTCCGGCTTAAGAATCAGTCTGAATGCAATGACGTAAAACGTCAGTTTCTGGATGGTTATGCCTAGTTGTTTGGCGTAATCGTTCGCAAGTGCGACTATCTTGTCGATATTGAAAGTCTCACCGTATGGATCAAATGCGTATTGGGAATCGCGAGGTTCAAACAGTTGGAGGGCTAATGCCAAAACACGTTTGGAGTCTGGCACACGGGTAAGATCCAACCAATGTTCTTTTTCGTAGTAGGGGGAAGACCGGATCTGGTCCACGTCTCTGACGTCAAGTCTGATAGAGGCCTTGTGGACTGGCGTGAGAAGATCAAAGTCATCCTCAATACGGGCAGTTTGGGTAGTCATTTCAGAAAGAGTCCAGTTGGTTTACAGATCATCATTACATATCCAGAGGATATATATGGACAGAATGGTTCGTGTATCACGTCATTCTGCCACAGTGTGATGCAAGGTGTTTTGTTTCCGCGTTGACAGAAATAGGAAGGAAAGAGTCAACTTGCGAAAATCATGTAGAAAGAGTCAAGTGACGAGGCGTGGGACGACAGACGACGATAAGATTGTCCATGGAAAGATTGAACAAAACGAAAAACGTGGAATTGACGGATTTACCAGTGGAAATAGCTGCCGGATATAGCTGGGGTTGGATCCAAATTGACGTTGATGCTATGGACAAGTTGGTAGACTTCTTGAGCTCTATTAAAAATTCTACAAATATAAGAGCCGTCGCAATTTGCTATGGGATACGCCAATCTAGATAATTGTAATTAATTACACGGGGTCTTTCACACGAAAAAGGAGATCTTTTCCAGAGAAGTGCAAGTTTCAGGTTTCAGGTTTCAGTTTCATTTCAATGGATATAGACCATACATGATTTCGTGCATATATGGGGGAGGCTTTGGTAGATGCGATGACATGAATCGTTTGACACATGCATGTGTTCATCTCGGTGAAGCATGGCGTCTTAATGTGTGGGACGCAAACTGGTGACTCACCGCAAATAAGCTATACAAGCTATTCGACTACAATAGTAAATAAGAATGAGGTTACGAGACGAAGACGTTTGACAGGCTATTGAATAAAGCTTATTTGTGACACTAAAAGCACGGAATTCGTGACAGGACTAAAATGGTTAGAGTATGGAAACATTTCCCGATACGTCAAATCATGCTTTTATTCGCAATACCTTACGTAAGTGATAGGACTCTAGAAGGTAGGCTTTAGAAAGACTTCACCCCACAGAATCTTCTTCTTGACTCTTAGCTACTAATAGTCTTACATTTTATTATACTTATTGTATGGTAACTAGTGTAGATATATTGTATCGCATGGTATTTAGAGTATGGAGTTGCTAATATTTACCAACATGAAGTGATGGTCTGATTACTTAGTAAAGTATTACTGTGGTTTATAGTATAAGGGTATTATGTTCTTCATTTGACTGCTATCTGTAATACTCTTACAATTTTTCTTAGATCTTTTTGGTTACTGATCCTTTAGATTATTATTTCTTAGCACCTTAACTATTTTGCTACCTTATGGGGGGTTTTAGTGAGTAGGATTGGTTTTTCTAAGGAGTCCCCCACTGTTCAGTGTTCGCATTGTTCGTGCGTAACTGCATTCCCTCATTCGTAGAGTGAATCTTCTTGATTGAATATTTTCTTCATAAAAAAAGTCAGTAGCAGTCGCGTTGTTCGTAGGGGCAGTGGGAAGTATGGGAGGGTATACTCTGGTGCTAAACCACAAATTCAAAAAAGAACAATATTAGGAGAATTTACTCATAAAATTTATGACATGATCAGTCTAAACTACCCTTACCTTTTTTCGTAAGATGACAGTTTTTAAGTATTAAAGTAGTCAGTTGGTGGTTCCTCTTAGCGTGAATCTTTAAAAAAGAAACATAGTTCTCGTTATGAATAGTCCACGCATTATTGAATTTGAGGTTACCATGTCATGGAAGAGCAGTAGAAACCTAAGTGGTTCCAGAAACATATAGACGGATGCAATTGGAAGCCTTCTTGGAAATTCTATTTATCATCATTTCAAATGGGTATTTCCTTTATAAAGATCAATTTTGATCCACTCAAGCATACTCTTTCTGTTGGAATGTAGCCCACCATTGGTCGGATCTGTCTGTCGTAAGCTTCCTCTATCAATCTTGTGGGAAGTCAAATTTCCAAATTATGGTAATAAACAAAAGCCTTATTCATTTGCTATATTCATTCGTAGAATTTGGTTCTACAATTTTTGAAACCACTCCAGGGTTCTTCGAATTCGTTTCCGGGACGATTTCCATCAACGGCATTACTAACGAGAGGCAGAGAATTTCACAATTTCTCTTGATTCCTCGCTTGTCTCTAAGCCTTGTGTACCATCTCGCCGTCATCGTGATTGCAACATTGATAATAATTGAAAGCCCAGATGTAAGAACAATCTCTGCGCTAGCTAGGCGAAAGGGAGATTACCCTTTCCTAAACAAGGAATAAGAATAAAATCGGTCCTTCGGAATACTTCCGTACGCAGAGAAACTCATTTAAAGATCATTTGCATATACGGGGCAAATTTTCAACAATAGCCCCAACAAGCGGACTTGTTCGACTGGAATAATTTGCGGAATTTGAGATTCCGCTAAATTTAAGATTCCGCTGTGTTTGAGATTCCGCTTGTCTTGACCGTAAGTGGAATCATCTACGATGGTAGGGACTCTGGATAATTGCATAGACCTGAACACGAGTTTAATCCATTGAATCGAGATCTTTCTAAATGCATTAATTTTTATGTTTTCAAGCTGAAACTTATGTAGCTCCTTCCCCGTCCAGACATCTAGATACTTGATGTGTCGTTGACGCTAAAGCCGATCAAATTACTGATGCCTGATGCCTGATGCCTGTACTCTAAGCCTTTGATGCAAATCTAAATATTTCATTACTTTAAAATAGAAAGGAGGAACAATAAGAGCGGTATTGGTTATGCCTGGTCTAATCTATTGTTTCTTTGAATCTAAGTGGGACCACATTCTGTGATGCACCGTATTTTGAAATATTCACTGGGTAGCTGGAAGGTGTACCCATGGAATTAGCTGTACTTGTCTTCTGCACATTAAATACGATCGGTGAACGATTTACTAAGCAGTTGGGCTGGTAGAAATGCTGGTTGAGTTATTTGTACTTAAAAAAAAAGATTTGCATCACATACAGAAATAAATGTAGACATCCATTTTCAAGCAATTGTGTGTGAATGCCAGCCAAAGCAATTTGCTTTTCAATCTATTTTCGTCATTAGTGTGTGGTGTTTGAATGGTGGTACTAAAACCGATACATACATGCACTGGGTATTCTTGCCCTGCGCTGCACGTACTACGTGCGACAGGAAGGCTTATACTGGTGCAAGATTGCAGGAAGCTTCATCGGTTTGATATTCTGGAGTAAGCGGGATCTTATTTTATCAGTAACGATCTCTTTGTGCACGCAAAATATTACAAACGGATGAGAAAATTGGCGCTATATCGTACATATTCAACAGAATAATATTAATATTCTGCTGATGAAATTTCTCTTTAAAATATACGCAAGATTACCAAAAAGTGGGATACCGGCCTCTAAAACAGTACATAATAATTGTAGCTGCCACTTACAAGCCAAGAAAATATTTTCAAAAGAATCAACTGATTCCACTATTGTAACCCAAAACTTAATTACTTTGATTATAATTACATTCTCTTGTTTCATACTCTGCATGGACATATACGTTTTTAAAATTGTTTGGATCCCAACTTTCTGGGGAAATATGGTTGTTATACAACAAATACGCTGGTACTTTCGCTCGAGTTAGGGAAAATCCAACCTATCTCGGCCAATGTTGTCATCCTAACACCCCTGCATGTATATGTCTTGAAGCATGTACCAATATGGCCTAATTAGGTGGGGTTTTGAGGCTGTACTGGGCGCCCGACAGCAATAATTTAGACATGGATTGCAATTTTTAATGCCTGAAAAATAACGTGCATGCAGAATTTTTCCAGAATAATTTCGCTAAATGTCACAAAGAACCAAAGGAAAAATTGTTGCGTGTACACAGCTTGACATTATATTATTGAAGTCCTGCGGAAATCCGTTAAGCCTCGCCAATCGCGCGGATTTACGGGACTGTCCTACGCACAGCTAAGACCTAACAAAAATTCCCTTTTCAGAAAAGTCCGATATGGTGTAATGGCTAGCACAGTTCGCTCTCACCGAGCAGATCCGGGTTCGATTCCCGGTATCGGAGTACTTATATTTTTTGATAATTTTACAGATCTTTTTGCTCACGGAATCCTTAGCAAGTACTATCCGATGTTGTATTGAAGGTTGCGTTCTTTTGTAAGCATAATTCCAGTTTGCTTTTGTAATGTAGAAAATATCACTAAAAAAAAGAGTGATTCAATGTTCAAAAAAATTGGAAAAAATGCAAATATGCCAAAAATATCGATAGATTTAGTAAGTGTGGGGAATTTAGACCAGTTGTTCCGTATTTTCAAGCATTTCCAGACCGGTATTAACCAGACGGTTCGTTGATTGGCTACCGAGTATTGGTGGCTTAGCGGGCCAAAGATGCAACAGTATGTAACAGTAGTACACATTTTTTTGGCCTTAACGGATAGACTTCCTAAAAGTCTAGTTACATCTTGAGGCGGAATCTCGTTTTAAATCTGGAATTACACTAGAATTACAATATTGATGGCTGCGAATAAGGTGGACGAATAGAGTAAAACGCGGGGAAGAGACCTTGGGTTTTCCCATGCTTTTCCAACAGAATAGAACAATAGAAAAGTATAGAACAGAGCAGGTTGTGCATTGGACGTTTTTGGTGATCCTAGTGCATCTTCTACAAATTAGTAAATTGGTGGACCATTTATTTGCACCAATCTGCCATAAATCTCATGATATAAGTGAGACCCTAATGATTCCATTACCGGTCAACCTGGTTGACAATATAAATTGGCACTACGCTCACCACTACGTGTACTGTATTACTAGCGGCATATGCCACAGAATTTGTATAATCATTTTGTTTGATAATTTTCCAATCTTTATAGATGTTTAAGATTTGGAGCTGGGGGAGGAAACACCATCAATTTCCCGCTTTAACCCACTTTATTGACGTCATAGGTCCCAAATAAGCCTCCCAATGGCCATTAGTTTCAAAAATAGCCCATCAGTGAACTCTTACCGTTAAAATAACCAAAAATCACATGAAGTATCCACCATAGATCCCAGCCTAAAGAACAATACCTAGTCAGTACTTTAAACCCACTCCTTCTTTTTCCCGTACCAACAATTGAACCCCCCCAAAGAAATACCCCTCTTTTTGCCCCAGATCGCGTCGTTTAGTTCCCTGGTATACATACGCTCCTGTTCCACAAGCATCACCATCGCTTCCCTCGGTTCGCTCGCTCGTATATGTCGCAGTAATCTAACGAGAAGATCATCACCATGGAAAACATCCGTCGCTACCAGCCCCGCCACTATCTCGGCAGGCCTCAATCGGTGTGGTCCCATCTTCCCGTCGCCCGCCGAGCTGCCGTCTTCATACTTCTTTTCCTTGGAAGTACAGGTGAATTACGAGTGATTCTCACCAAAAGATCGTCCAAGTTGCGAAGCTTCCCTGGCCATATTTCGCTCCCAGGAGGCAAAGCTGATACGGAATCCGAAACAGAATGGCAGGTGGCCCGAAGAGAAATGATGGAGGAAATTGGAATTGGCGAAAACAACGAAGAATTGAAGAAAAAATACGGTTTTAGCATCGACCATCTCAATATCTTACCTACATACCTTCTGAGAACCTTTAGTGGAGTCCGTCCTTGTGTTGGGTTCATGAGAAGCATCGACGGGCGGAGCATCTCGTCAGAATTGAGGATCATTCTCAATCCAGGCGAAAGTTCTAGCATTTTTTCTTGTCCTTTGAAGGAATTCTTGTATCCTATCACCGCTCCAGGAACACCAGAAACTCCATTGGAAAGCATAGAACGTAGTTCGAACAAGTTCAAGTGGGGTGGGATTCCGTGGGATCTCAGATCATACGTGTTTCCTCAGAATAATCCCAATGAAGTGTCCTGGTTGCGTGAAATTAAGGATCTAAGTGCATCCGAGGACGAATCCAGTAGTCCCAAAACTCACCTAGCAGACTGGGGAAAATTAGGCTCCAGAAGACACGAGGAGACAAACGAAAAGCTTTACGATGTTTGGGGACTTACTGCAAATATTCTACACGATTTGGCCGAAGTTGCGTACGCTGGGGCTCCCGAAAGACAATTGGGAGAAGAAGAATTGATCTACAGTTTGTGGAAGTACGGCAACCAAATGCAGGCCAAAGAAAGGTCAGAAGAGGAGTCCAAGTTGATTAGTTCCAAGATTAGCGATAAGTTTGGATTCAACGACGTTTTGCCCCGAGCAGAGTTTTTAAGGCTAAGACTGGTATATACCAACTCCAATTAATTAATGGTCTGAACTTGGAACGGTGAAATAATTGCTCTACATCACGATGCTGAACGTATAAATTGAACGAATCAATCAACACTGAATAATTAATTGAAAGGAGCCGAAAAATACAAAAGACTATTCTGAATAAATCTCCTGGATACGCAAAAAAGGAGTCCTCCTAAAATGCCCAGATACCAGTTAATCTACGAGATATATTAGATACAAGTGTTGCGAGCCAATACTGAAGTACACAATAAATACCCAAATAAATGCATCATTACTTCATTTGAATAATTATTTATGACTAAAAAAACTAGTTATCCATCTGTCAAAATGCACCATCTGCAACTTTCCATTCATAGGCTGCTATAAAGTAGATATAGATGAAAAGTACACCGTTCTGTATGATAAAACGGATAGGATTACATATTACTCATATTCAACAGGAAATACGTGCTATGTTGAAACAGGGATAGATTAACCAACAGTAAATAGCCCAAGTATCCCTACGCAATAAATAAATTAAGCAACAGTTCACTCTGAAGGACTTTCCAAGATACTATTTATTAGTTATTCCTGAGTTTCATTTAAACCGCTAGTAATTTGAGATTATATTCTAAAAGATATGACACTCTTTGGGCAAAATTACAGGTTTGTTTTTTACATCTATGTATTTACAGGTATTTCTTAAGAAATTAAACACTTCAAGAAGTTCTTTCACCATACCAGTTTACATAGAAAAAATGCAACGAAAACAATCGTAATAATCATGCAATATAATAAACAATTTCTTGCTTGAAGACTTTTTTTGAGACATTCCACAGAACTGAAAATTAGATATTGGTTAGGTCAAAAGCACAGCAGAATCAATTTGCATTCATCAAATCCTCTCGGTGGCCAAGCTGGCTAAGGCGCGAGACTGTAATGAGTAACTCAAAGTTATCTTGAGATCGGGTGTTCGACTCACCTCCGGGAGATTTTTTTGCTTCTCACGGTGATTTAGTTCCCTGGGTGAAATAACTGAACGGCTGTTTTTAACTGTAATCTCTCTGTTCTGTGATCATTAATTGTTATAGAATTGAAAATAATGTTTGAGTGCACTAATAAATTACTTTGGAACGTGTAGACTATTAATTTAAAGTTGAGTTGAGCTTCATAGTTGGAGATTTCAATGGCAGCAGACTATTCATAACTCAAAAAACAGTCTACTGAGACTAATTTAAAATTACTGTCTACTTTCTACTGGTAGATTAATTAGTATGACTGCATGGTTTTTGATAAAATAAATTAAACTCCTAACTACAAGACATTAAAAATCCGAATCCTTTATATTATCAAACACGTGCTATTCTTACGGTTTCAATCGTAGCACTGTAGCACTTTTGGTTTTATTCTTTTCATCTCAATAAAATCATGCAAAATGGCGATATTCAAAAAACTTAACATGAAAAGGAAATATTCCATCTAAATTCTACAATCACTATATTCTACAATCACACGACACACATTTATCTCCCACTAGAACATTATTGCCAGTGACTATTTAGCAGAAAAACTTCGGTCAACTATTATATTAGATAACATATGACATAATACAAATCGCACACTATAAACTTCTGGATCAATCATTCTTGCAGCATTTGCCTCTAACACCATGGATATCAACAAAATAGCGCTGGCACTAGAAGATGTCTCTATACGAAAGAAAGAGGAGAACGTCTACCACGAGATCCAACTTCCTAAAGTCAAATCCGATCACTCGCTGGATTTGGACAAGAAAACCTTCCAACTTCTAGATCTTCTAAACGACTACGAATCTTTGGCAGAAACATCCAGATTGAACTATATCAACGGTCATCTTAATCTCAGTCGGGCCAATTATAGTGGAAAGAGATTTGGGCAAGAATCGTGGGATTTGAGGCCGTACACCGCAGTAAAGACTGTGAATTGGACTGGAGACTTTGAGCTTAAACAGAAGGAATTTGTGACAAAGCCGAAAGGAAAGGGCTCGGGTGAAAAGGAGAAGGAAAATGAAGAGACGAAAGTCAAAGAAAATGAAGATGGAACATTGAAAAACCGTAAGAAAAAGGGTAAGGTAGATGAAAAAGTCGAGATCGTGGAAGTGGAGGTTCCGGAAGTGAAAGACCCTATAAAGCAGTTCGGCACATTGGTGCCGTACCAATTGAGGTTGGCGCAAAAGGAGTTTGGAATTGGATTGGAATCTTCGGTGAAATTGTTGAATTTGAAAGTGAAAATAGAAAAACTAGTGAAGGAAATAGAGAGTGAAGAAGCAAGCGCAAAAAGGATTCCAGAGAAGAAAGAGACACTGGATTCAACATAGACAACGAAGAAGAGACGATACGGGAATAGTGCAGTGAAAGTTTTTGTCACTATGGGATAGAATCATAAGGATATTAATAGAATGGCTTCACAATTCACTTACTTTCATTCGGATGTCATATAAAGAAAAGGCATCCCATAAGAAATACCGTCTCCACAAGATTATGATACTTATTGAATATAATTAGCACGATAAGTAATCGTTCCTATTAAAGTATAGTTCACCCTGAATTATTCAATTCAAAAATACGAATCACCCTGAATCATTCACTCTACAACTCATCTTAAAAGTTTATATTTACTCACTAGACTATATGCTTCTCCATAAGTAGGAGCTTTATCACTAGAAATAAATCCCATGATAATAATTATGCCTTCAGCAATGGCACGATCTTGTAGAAATCAAGCCTATCAGCGGAAAACCTTATTAGCAGCAAACCAGCCAATGACTTGATTAATCATCCTAAGCTTCAAATATTTCAGTCATTTTTCAACAATATTTCAGTGTTATTTGAACAATATTTGAAAATCATATACACTTAAGTGTTTGGAATGTGGTTTGTCCTATGAACCAATCACTTCTCGATATCACTGTAGAGATCACTGTCGTTCTCATAATCCTGTGGGTCCATTTCTGGACCGTCACTGTCACTTTCTTCATCGTTTTCGGCCTCACCAGCCTCACCAGCTTCGCCAGAAGTTCCCTCTTGTCTAGCCTTTCTTCTGGCCTTCTTTTCTTCCTTAACCTTCAATTTCAACGCCAAGTTTTCTTGCTGCTTGGATCTTCTTTCTTCTCTTAACTTCTTTCTTTGAGCATGCTTCTTTTCCATGGCCTTGAGTTCCAAAGTGGATTTCTTGATATTGGCGTGGTAAAGCGTTTTGGACGAACCGGTCAAGCCCTCTTCGATCTTGACCAAAGACATGTTGATTCTAGGACCCAATTCGGTCAATTTAATTGCTCTCTTTCTTACAGAATTTTCTTGTTCGGTACTTTTCAAGGTATTGATATCGCTTTTGATATCCACGATGTTTTCGTCATCTTCGACTTCGGAGTCCGAAGTGATTCCTCCAACCGAGTACGGATCCAACAACAAGTCGGAAATGTCGGTGTTCTTGGCCATATTGGGCAATCTCTTATTTTGAATCAATTTTTTCACATTTCTACTTTCCTCCACCATCTTGGTGTTAATGGCGTAGTGACGAAGATCCAAGTCTCCGGTTTCGGGGTCCTTGTTGAGCATCAAGACTCTCTTGATGGAAGAAACCTTGGTCAGCTGGGGCTGAATTGGAGGGAAGATATTCTGGAACACTGTGATCATCAATTTTTCATGATTTTCGATTTCGTCCATTTTGTTCAGGAACCCATTCAAAACCAATAATGGCGGAGCCAAGCACTCCTTGGAGTCCTTACCTACAGATTTGGGTTTTTTCAAGATTCTGCTGACGTCCTTCATCAAGGAATAGGTGTTGATCTTAAATTGGAGAGTAGGTCCACGAGGCATTTTCCCCACACGAAGCGAGATGTTTCCTGTTTCCGACTGGTTGAAGATGAACAAGTCACTGACACCCAAGGGGCCGGCCATGACAATGAAATCCTTGAGCTTATTGGACTTTCTTTCTCTCAAGTTGATGGCCGTATGAGGTTGCATGACGTTTCTGAAGTCTTTGACCAATTGACTGAGCGAATGGTTGCGGAGCGAACTTCCAAGTCTAAGGACCATGGAACGAGGGATCTTGGCGAGCTCCTCTTCACTGACCTTCTGGTGTGTTCTTGTTTTTGTTCTTCTTTTGGCCATTCTGGGGACTTGAAACTTTTCACGATGCGATGAGCTCTAACAACACTAATTCACGATTTGAAGCGATATTTCACACGGATTTCCACTCTGGTAGACTTGCCTAGTTATATGGACGGAGCTAATGACACTGGTAGCACTGATAACACTGTTGGAAGTGAAAAAGGTGATTTGGAGTGAGTGCAAAGTAAGCGTAATTTGGTAACTGAAAATGAGTCTAAATTTTTTCGATGCGATGAGATGATTTCTAAGAACATCACCATGTCTAAAGTCAAGAAACCCAGCACCGTGAAGACCAGTGCCCGTGAGTTGGCCGAAAAGATCAAGAAGAACGCCCTCAAGCAGCAGGCGGAGAAAGAACGCCAAAAACAGGCCCAGAAAGAGCAGGACGCTGCTGTTCTCGAGGAGGAGGTGATCGTTGATGTTCAAGGAAAAGCCGAAGTGGATGGAGAACCGGTCGCTTTTAAGACGTTTTCGGAACTCAAGCTCATTCCCGAGCTCATGGAGGCCATTCAACAGATGAAATTCACACAGCCTACGCCCATTCAGGCGCAATCCATTCCGCATGCTTTGAATGGCAAAGATATCATTGGTTTGGCCCAGACCGGGTCGGGAAAGACCGCTGCGTTCGCTATTCCGATTCTCCAGGCCTTGTGGCACTCACAACTTCCATACTTTGGACTTGTTTTGGCTCCTACGAGAGAATTGGCGTACCAAATCAAAGAAACGTTCGATGCTCTTGGGTCCGCCATGGGCCTCAGATCCGTGTGTGTAGTGGGAGGAATGGACATTATGGACCAAGCCAGAGACTTGATGAGAAAACCCCATGTCATTGTGGCCACTCCCGGGCGTATTATGGACCATTTGGAGCACACCAAAGGGTTTTCATTGAAAAACTTACAATACTTGGTAATGGACGAAGCAGACAGATTATTGGATATGGACTTTGGCCCTGCGTTGGATAAGATCTTGAAGATCATCCCCAGAGAAAGAACAACCTACCTTTTCTCTGCCACTATGACAAATAAAATCGAAAAGTTACAGAGAGCCTCGCTCAAGTCTCCCGTCAGAGTAGCGGTTTCCACCAAGTACCAAACAGCCGATAACTTGATCCAGTCGATGATGTTGGTCAGCGACGGCTACAAAAACACCTACCTTGTTCATTTGCTCAACGAATACGCTGGAAAGTCCATTATTATCTTTGCCAGAACCTGTGCACATACGCAAAGAACTGCGATGTTGGCCCGTATTTTGGGCTTTTCTGCTGTTCCTTTGCACGGGCAATTGAGTCAGGCCCAGAGATTGGGATCCTTGAATAAATTCAAGGCCGGCTCTGCCAATATTTTGGTAGCTACCGATGTCGCTGCCAGAGGATTGGATATTCCCAGTGTGGATGTGGTGATCAACTACGACATTCCTACTGACTCCAAGGCATATATCCACAGAGTGGGAAGAACCGCGAGAGCAGGAAGATCCGGAAAGTCCATCAGTTTAATTACTCAGTATGATTTGGAAATGTATTTGAGAATAGAGAGTGTTTTGGGTAAGAAGCTTCCTAAGGACCCTGCTCCAGATAAGAGAGTCTTGGAGGCCTTGCATGTTCATGTCGACAGAGCCGTTGCTGAAGCCATCAGACAAACAAAGGAGTACCACGAGAAGAAGGGAAAGAGAAGAAGAGATGAAGATAATGGTTAGTCAGCCATTGTAAATTACGTTGTATGAGCAGTAGCTGATCTGTTCATTGGATAGCATAGGAAATAATAGATGAGTAATGACCGTTCGTAGAGTTAACAACTACAAAAACTAAGTAAAAACTAACTAGAAAGTAACCAATCAACTAGAACTTAACAAGGAATCAATAAGAAATTAACTAAAAACTAACTAGAGATTATCTAGAAGTTAAGAAGGAATTAATAATGAATCTACTAGAAATGAACTACAAACTCAGACGAAATTAACTAGAATTAACTTTAAATTAACTAGAACTAAGAGGGAATTAAGAAGGAATGAACTAGAAATTAAAAAGCCAATTAACATGGAATCACTAAGAAAGTAATAAGAAATCTACTAGAGATTAGCTAGTGATCTACTAGGAATCTACTAGAAATTGACTAGAAATTAAGAAGGAATTAACCAGAAATCAGCTACAAATATTAACTAGGAACTAACTACAAATTAATAGGATTTAACTAGGACTCTACTAGAAATTAGGAGAGAATTTAAAATAAACTAACAAGGGATTTAGAAGAAATCCACTAGAAATCCACTAGAATACGAATTAAGAAGGAATCAACTAGAATTCAACTAGAAATTAAGAGAGTATTAAGAAGGAATTAACTAAATATTTGAAGTGATATATGAATCTAGAAAAGCATAAGGAGATTCAATATTCCCTTACTTTACACCTACATCTTGATCTTCATTAGTCACTATTCCAAGGGGTCCTATAAACCATACAAAAATAACCAAAATTGACCCTCCAGGTCATACCAACCGCGGCCGTTGGCCAGAAATAAACGAAACAAAAGCTCTATCTGTATTAAATTCGTATCATCAATTCAATAAATAGAAACGGTGAAGGAGCGATAACCGTTTCAAGATCAAGCATATCGAGGCAATGAGAAGAAGTGTAGCCTTCGATTAATTAATGGGGGAGTGTTCACAGTAAGAATAACACACAATATCGACTGTGTCACTGTTTCCGAATAAATCATTCATCAGAATGACTGACTGAGTTGAAATCACTCCGATGAGGCCAATAGAATAAATATTCAATAAAACGAATATTGAGGACTGTACGTCAAAATCACTTCAATTGTAGCGATATCTCCAAATATTCAATAGAACTAATATTGAGCACTGACGTTGAATTCACTTCAATGAAGCCATTTTCCAATATTCAGTAGACAAATATTCAGCACTGAAGTTGAAATCACTTCAATTGTAGCGATATTTCCAATATTCAGTAGAACTAATATTGAGCACTGACGTTGAATTCACTTCAATGAAGCCATTTTCCAAATATTCAATAGAATATTGAGCACTGATTAATATGTAGTGTTCACAGTAAGAACAACACACACAATCCATTGTGTCACTGTTTCCTAATAATCATTCATCAGAATGACTTGACTGAGTAAATGTACCGATTTTTCCAATATTCAATAGAACAAGTACCATCCTATTTGTGCAAGAAATGAACAGGACACTCGCCGTAGCCCTTCTTATTAAACCAAAACTTGATACACTTATAATGGAACACACATAAGCATTCCAAGCGAGCAACTTTATCACCAGGCTTCAAATCCTCCAAACAAATCACACACTCATTATCTAGCTCCTCGTCTTTTTCAGCAGAAGGAGGAATGGTCGACGTAGACGTCAAAGAACCAATACCATCCTCCAAGCTGGAAACGTTCAAACTGGTGCTAATTCCCGATTCCTCGGGTCCATCGGGAATATTCTCATATTTGGGCTTAGGAATAGGAGGCATATTATACACCAACATCTTATTTCTGGGGTGAGCCAGCGGCGAGGCGAATCGATCGTGGTCATGGCTAAAATCATAGGCCACCAAACAGTCATTTATGTGGGATTCCTTGAATCTCTCAAACGCATCATTACTAAAGATCTCACTAGTATTCTTGATTCCACGAATGTACGCCTTCATCAAATCCGTAGCACAAACAGGACACAAGTTGGAGTCGCTATCGTCGTCTCTCCGTGCTCTTCTGCCAGATTCATTCACAGAAGAAGTAGAACTCTGGAGCATTCTCGTCGCAGTATTGGCCGTACTATACTTCGTAGCACTGCCATTTCCATGAAAATAAGGAGCCCGAAGCGCTGGCGGAGACGGTCCCGACGACTCCGAGCTAACGCTGCTGATTTCAGCGCTGTCTCTACCAATAGGATCCGTAGAACGCTCACTGTGGTTGTCAGGATCAGCGCCATGGCCCCGAAACAACGCCCTTCGGATCATTTTGATCTCTTCAACACACTCGTCGCACGTGCGGTACGTGTCGAACTGACTGGACTTTGTTTTGATTCCTGGACCGTTGGTAATCACAGTGTTGGAGAAGTATTTGACTGTTTGGTCTGAGCAGTTGCCACAGACAACACGGCCACATTTTCTGCAGTGATGACGGCGATTAAAGAAGTTATATGGAGTGCTGCAGAGAAAGCACGAGCTGACGGCGGAATCTTCTTGCCATACGGGCCCGTCGTCCCACAAAGGTGTACTCATTATGGGATAAGGAAAACGGATCAGGTTATTGTATGTTATCTACACGTGATTCCAAATCACGTGATCGTAGATCACGTGATTGAAAGTCACGCGATGCTGGGTCACGCGACGTCGGATCACGCGCTTGAGAGTCACGCGATCTAGAGTCACGCGCTTGGAGATCACGTGATATTAATTACCGATCCACACTCTACACGTGATTTAGAGTCACGCGATTTAGAGTCACGCGTTTGAGAGTCACGCGATTGTGGGTCACGCGATTGTGGGTCACGCGATATTAACTGCGGATCCACATTCTACACGTGATTTGGGCCACGTGATTATAGATCACGCGATTTCGGGTCACGTGATATTAACTGCTGATCCACGGGGGGTGGAGGCGAGTGGAGGCGAGTGGAGGCGAGTGGGGGTGAGCGCCACTATTTGCCACAGATGTTTTAATGGGGGTGTTAATGGGGTGAAGAAGCAATGGGGGTGAAGAAGCAATGGGGTGTGGAAAGGTCGGACGGGCGGGTCGCAATACCGTTACGACTCGTGAGTTGGATCTGGACAACGGGGTGGACCTTAAATTTAAACATACGGGGTGTACTGCATGCTGCGGGATCTGAGTGTGGAGTAAAACGGTCCCATACTTTCAAATGTCCTAGTACACAATTATTCGATAAATAATCCTAGCTAATCGATGGAGTGACATTAAGACATAGCGACATTCCTATACTTGGAACTATTGTGTAAAACAAATTTTAGTTAACGATGCAGGAAAGAAAAATGGTTCAATGTGGAAAAACTCAAATGCAACTCTAATAAGGAAGTTGGAAACACTAATCGATCTTTATTGTTCAGGCCAAGTAGTGCCAACAGCAAAAATGATTCATGGAAAGTTCTAATTTTAGTATAGTTCGTTATCAGACACGTTAGAGATGGGGAATTTAGATTCCACTAAGTTTCAATTTTGCAATCTCCAATAGCAAGCCATTCTAAATTAAAGATTCCAATGGCGTAATATCCGTAGTTGTAATAACCTTAGTTGTAATAATCTTAGTTGTAATAATCTTAGTTGTAATATCCGTAGTATTAATATCCGTAGTATTAATAACCGTACTTTTAATATCCCTAGTTGCAATACCCGTAGAAAAGTGCTATTAACGATAATCTCTTTAATTCTTTTGGCCATGGAATCTGCGTCAACTGTCTCATACCTTCATTTTCAAATCATTGCCTCTCAAGTATATTTCTTTAATATTTTCTGGCCATTTGGAACCAATAAACAGTTTCATATCTGAAATATCTACCTTCTCAAGAGTAGATGGAAGTACCGACAAATAAAACGTATATATATTGAATCTAATCATCAGAAGGGTTTTTAAACGGGGAGAAAATGCAATTTCACTCAAGCTTTCCTGTCAATCAATTGAATTAAAAAGACGAAGTTGAGTAATATTTTATGGCAATTGTAGTGAAAAGACGAAGTTCAGTAATTTTTTTGGGGATTATATTGATGAGCGGTCAATACTTGTCCTTGGGTCCATAGGCCATAATATTTGGGGTGGGAAAGGAGTGTCTGTCGATGATTGTAAGTTACGATCAGGAAATTCAATATCGCAGAGCCCTGGGTGTGATTGAAAATTAGACAGTTTTTGGAGATAATTTTTAACTGGTGTTAAGTCAATACCTAAAAAGTGTAGTAGTCTTAAATTAGGAAATCACAGGAAGACAGCAAATTCGGTTTCTCTCAAACTCCTATTATTTAATATTATTTCCAATACTGGGGCTTTACTGAAAACTCCTTATATTCTTCATCAATAAATCCAAACGTTCATATCTGTGTCCAATGTGAAATAGTATTTTCTTCGGAATTAGCGAAGAGCATAGGGTTACGTATACTATTTTCTTCGGAATTATACCTGGATTAGATTGAAGAGATCACCTGGAGGCTTGGTGGAGATATCCAAAAATAAAAAGAATATAATCAACCATCACTTATAAAGTTTCACTATAATAAACTACCACTATAATAAACTACCACTATAATAAACTACCACTATAATAAACTACCACTATAATAATCTATCACTTTATAAAATATTCCTCTGATCCATTTTCCAAAGTAGCATCACGTGACCCAGCACGTGACAACCGTCAACACCCGATATTCCCCAATTCCGTGCCTTTTAACCCCCCAAATCCCCAACTACCAACATATTCCCACTGCCACACCCCGATTACACCCTAAGCACCCAACGTTCCCCAAAATCCCCAACCCTTTTCCCTTTTTCTCGATTTTATCCATCTCATCATTTTTCACCGCACAATTTCCCATACATTACTCCACCATGGCAGACCGTCTTACCCAACTCCAAGTATGCCTTGACCAATTGGTCGAGCAGTTCAACGCCACAGTCAACTACGTCAACACACACAGCGAGCCCGCTTTACTAGACGAAAATCCTCGGTCTGTGGTCAATATGGCCGCCACTGCTCCAATAGCAGGACAACAACAGGAAGCCGATTCTGGCCAGGCATCGGCCAAACCTGACGGGAATGAAGTCGAGGCGGCTCATTTCGACAATACCATCACAGAGTTATCCACAGATATAATTCTTAAGTCCAGACAGATCAGTATGTTGATCGACTCTCTTCCAGGCATAGGAGTTTCTCCAGAAAGTCAGTTGAATATCATCCAGGAGTTGACTGCGGAGTTGGAACAGGTGGAGAAGGAGCGGGTGGCGAAGATTGCGGAGAAAGACGAGTTGTTGAAGTGGGTGGAGGCGTTGATTGGGGAAGTAGCGACGGGAATCTCTGAGACCAAGAGGTGATGAATCATAGATAAAGAGAAATATGGAAGAGGATCCGAGAGATATTGTGGATAATGTACTTCCGACGGAGTCCGAAGAACTCCCAAAGAGGAAATTTAAAGGAACATCCAAAGAAAGGTCAAGAAATGCTGATAAATTAATATTATTTATTAGTCGTGTTATATCTTTAGTATCAGCATCCTAAAGAACAGACTTCTAATGGATATCCATCCATAGAAAAAGTTCCAAGAACAATAAGGAAAATCACCCAAGTTGTGATTTAATCTTTAAGAATCATATTCGGCTACAGTTGTCATTTCTTGATCCCAACCGTCTGGTGAACTACTGAGACTCAGTCTCACATATTCTACACAAAGTAATGGAGTCTGCAAATAAAGTCTGGAATGAAGCCGGAAATGGACAAATGGTCTTTACTACCAAACTCTATATTTAAGCAATTGCTGCTTACACCTATGGATAAATGTCTCCAAATGAACCAATGAGATTCCAACTGAGCAGTGTCTTAAAATGAATTAATGTCTTCAAATAGTCTCCAATGGACAATTGATTAATATCTCCAATGTACAATGTCTTTAAATGGATTAATTCTTCCAAATGGTCTAATGGATTAATTTCTCCAATGGTTAATGTGTCCGAATTGATTAATATCTCAAATGGATTGATATCTCCAACGGTTAATATCTCCCGCTGGATTGATATTTCCTACTGAACTAATATCTCATACGGATTAACATCTCCAATGGACAATATCCTCAACGGAGGAATATCCTCAACTAGACTAATATCCTCAGCGGAGATATTGGCAATATCTCCACTGGACTAATAACTCCATGGACTAATATCTCCAAATGAACTAATATCTCCAATGCATTCTTACTATCTAATTAATCGTATATTATAGATACCTACAATCTCTATAGTCAATCCTTACAACTCCGCAAATTCCTGGAATCCCATACAATCAATTCCATAGGCCCAAGGAGAATTCAAACAGTCTTCCACGGTCCAGTTTGTGCCTTGTAAGGCAGGAATAAATTGGATGTAGAAGAAAACGGCACTTCCCAACACAAAAGCCAACAAGAAGTATCCCCACCACCATCTCTTTGCAATCTGATAATCCACATGTTGGCATATAACAAGGAGAGAAAAGTAAAATGCTACCAAATACTCACTGGAATAGTTTTGAG
The DNA here is from genome assembly GCA_003706525.2 of Suhomyces canberraensis. Classification (NCBI taxonomy): domain Eukaryota; kingdom Fungi; phylum Ascomycota; class Pichiomycetes; order Serinales; family Debaryomycetaceae; genus Suhomyces; species Suhomyces canberraensis. Next base: position 98,367 of record PPLP02000026.1, read on the forward strand.
ATTTGACGTGGAAAAATGGAGAAAAATGAAGGACCCATCCTGAAAGAGACTCGAAAGTGTTTGAGTAATAGAGCTCCTTGATAGAAGAATCCTTGATGTATGTGAATGGATTGAGGTGCTTTGCAAAATGCAAAGCATGGCTAATTAATCCAATGAGAATAAATATCACACCAATGTAGTAGGTAGGCAAATTTCCCAAGGAATAAATGGTTCCTGCGTCGGATTGAGCAATAGGCCTAACACTATAGGCAAATGGCCAGGAAATGACAATGGCCGAATTTTCTAGATCGCCTCCAGCTTCGTTTTCGTATTTTCTATACATGGCCATATGGTATTCCCACAATTTTTGAAAGAAACCAAACGGTTTGAAATGTACTCTTGGGTACGCTGGATCATTGTCGATCGCTGGGTGGGAATTTGTCTCGATATACCAAAGCGTATTTGGAATTGTGGGCTCATTGACGCAAAAGACTTCGTTTTGTCCAAATCCCCAGGCTGGCAATTTGTCGATGTGGCTCATCACGTTACACTTTGTTCCTTGATGGAACAATTGGAACACGGTTTCTGTTGCTCTAAGCTTTCTCAAGGGCAAATCGTTCACGGCATTGGATTTTTTGTAGACAGTTCGAATTTTGTATTCATAATTAATATCCCCTAATAATTCATCACGGTTGCTATTGCACGAAACTTCGTTGGAATATTCGTGTTCCGAGATAGGAGGCCTCAAATCATGAACTCTCATGTATTTTCCGGTTTTTTTATGGTATAATCTCACAACATCTCCATCTTTGATGGGTTTAAATTTTTGCTGGAGCTGGCCCTCTCTCGTTTTGTGAATTGTTTCCAAGATCCACTCGTTGTCTGCATCGTCTGCTTCATTGAAAAGTGTCACTTGTTGCTCTTTACTTCCTCCTTGGTAGTAAAAGTCGTGAGAGTGTAGGTACGATTCCAAATTATTATGTTTAATGGTCACAGTACTACCGTACGAGACATCCACAGGCATATTTCTCAAAAAGTCGGAGTCTTCGAGCGTGGCCTTGAACTGTGGTGAAAGGTATCCTGATCCGGAACCGTTAAATGGCAAACTTGCAAAATGGGCATAAAACAACGAACAGTAAATTGACAATGGAAATGCAACCAAAAACGTCAAACGTGCCACCAAATGCTTGAACCAGTCGATATCTGAAACCAGAAGATCACCAAGGAGATCCCACAACTGAGCAGCAGAAATGAAAGCCACCCATAAGAAAGTGAAAAATCCCGTAAATCTTGTAGACATTGCAAGCCCAAGGCCCAATCCCGTAATTATCAAGCATTTGAACCATTTTCTAGTGAACGGAGCCTCAAACTGTAATTTCTTAGTTCCATATACGGCCAATGCCGTGGTGAAAAGAAGCAACGATTCCCATCCAATGAGATTGGAGTGGACCACGACGGTATGGTCGATGGTTACCAATACCATTCCCAACAATTGGGTCAAGGGACCACATCTGGAAGCTCTTAACGTGGATTGTACCAATACAATCGTCAAGATGCCCAAAAACACCGGAACGTATCTCACCACATTCAATGGAATAGGATCACTTTCACTCTCTGTGCCCACTACCAACGATAGCCAATAGAAGAAGAGCTTGGCCAATGGCGGCTGTGTATCCACAAAGATCTCCCCACGATAATAGTCCTTGATATGGCCTAGTACTGTGGATTCAGCCGATATTGGATGTGACAAGTTGAGGTTTCTAACCAACACTGTAGACGCTAAAATCGCCGGAACAACGAGCTTGAAAAGACCACTGGCCGGCGCTGGCCGCGGGGCCACCACTACCGGCCGGTATGGTCTTACTTTGCCTTGAACGAACGTCAGATCACTCATGGTAATGAAGAAGATCGCGTGTGTATAGAATTGAAAATGAGGTGCATGTGTACAAAATGTGGAGATCGGGAAGTGGGACAGAAGGAAGGGAGATGAATTGGAGACTATCACGTGGTAGAGCTGTGAAACGGCTCTACCGGTCTACAAAGTGGGAAGTGTAAGTTTCCAGGTTGTTTGGAGTATGAAGGTGAAGTGAAATTTGCAATTTGCAATTTGCAATTTTTCACGTATAATGAACAGAACCAAAAAAGAAGATAAATTAGGTTGAAAATTTGGTGAATAAGGTAACCTGATGTTAATGCAGGATGTCATTTTGTTTGAAAAGGCCATTTGTATTGGAAGTAATTGATGGAAAATCAACAAATAGCCTAATTATACCCACCAATTGTTATAATGAGGTTTTCCTTGCGACTAAGACTCTATACCAGCTTAGAAAAACCAATTCTTATTTACCATTAGTGGATAGTTATTAATAGATAGTCCACACCCTAGTTCGATAAATTACAAGTATTTCATTTAATTAATAATATTAAGTTTACATTTGATATAATACGTAAATCATACAATTCTTTTAATGAAGTCACTTTCTTATGTTTTGAAGATTTTATAGGAAATTTACATTCTTTGGATTTTTTATATTACCATTTAAGCATTAGTCACATTTATTAGTGTTTTAGCACCTTTAGTTGTCAATTAAACAATAATGATTTGAAATATTAAATACAAGCTCAGTATACTAAAGGTAGATAATTATCTTCTCATAGAGTATTGGAATACATATTTATATACTTTGGAGATATCATTTTGGGTATCTTGACCTAGGACTGGCTTGGCAACCGTAATATCGTCTTTTCCAGTCCAGTCAGATGATCCTTATGTGAAGTAGCTCTTGTCTGATTGCTTCCATATCCTGAATCGGCCTTTGGAATGTAATACTCACGGTGAATCTGATTTCTTCGGGAACATACCACATTATCCCGAAACAAATATCCCATATCTATATATCCCATTTGTATATTGCATCTAATACCCCATAACTAATGCCCATATATACCCCTTACTGAATATTCCAAGCCTTGACACTCCTGCCTAATTTTTTTAATTCCCTTTATCTATTTTATCATTACGAAAGCCTTAATAATAAGCACATTTGGATCTATGCCATATTCAGACTAAGTACCCCAATACCAGAAACCCCCAAACTCAATACCAAACTCTACTATTATTTTATTTACTTTTATTTTATTTATATTTTATTTATTCATTATCTAGTTTATCTATTATGCAATTCATTAATCATACCTTTTCCGCCACACACTCGTGCTTCACTCTCCAGCACCCTCTGACTATCTTGAAAACATTATACAAAACTCCCACAAGACAGCCAACAACAATCACCGTCAACAAAACCCCGTAAATAGTTCCCATCACTCTGAAAAATACAAACCCATCGCCAAAAACACGGTAGAGTTCCGTATTGGCCAAAGACATGGTTCCCAAGGGGAAAGTCATGGCCCAGAAGGCTTTGTTGAACTTGATATAGCCATAGGTGGGGTGTGTAAATTGGGAATTTGGGGTTTTGGCAAATGGCTTGCACTTGGAAGCACAGGAGACTATGGCCACAAAAGTCATAAAGTAGCCAAAGGAAATCAAAAAGAGCGAAGCCAAGCCTCCAATCACCACAGCAGCATCGCCCACAGCAGCCTGAACGGTTTCAGGGTCAGAAGTGGCCCAATTGATGAACTTGAAGTAGTGCAGCGTAGGAGTCGATTGCGAAATGAGGTAATGCACATTATCACCAAAAAGCATGATACCAAAGGCCCCTTGGCCCAAGAAACCCACTGGAAGAAAGCTGGTGAACACCATGTTGGTGGGAGGGATTTTGTAGATGATAAGCTTCCAGAAATAAATGGTGGTGATGATAAAAGACAACGCAATGGCGTTGGCCCAGAGAATAAAAGTTGCAACCAAAGTAGGTACCTGCAAATTGGCAGGAAGGTATGGAAGCAAAAGACCTCCTGAAGATGCTGCCACAGTAAGTGTGACCACAGGGAGAAGCAAGGTGGCATGAAGTTTTCCAAACTGGTCGTTTGGGTCCAATTTCACTTTATTCATTGGTTTGGCAATGTACGTGAAGTACCAGATAATGCACATAGTATAAAGAGAAAGAGCAGTCATGATCCAGAAAAGCACATAGACTGCAATCATTCCCCGCTCATTTCCATGCAAAATATTTCCCAAGAAGTTGACGATTGTGGCGAATCCCATGGGGTAGCAGCCCATGAATGGGGCCACGGTAGGATCGGTGTGATATTTGACCAAACGGTCGGGATGCCTTCTGATTTGCAAAATGAAGAGAATCAGGGTCAGAACCAAGAACAAAAATGCAATGACAAATAAAATCCAGCCGCAAATTTCAAGCCAGTGGCCGGGGTACGGAAACCGGTAGAGAATGGTGGAACAGATTCCTGTTCCCATGACGGAAACAAAGAAAACCGGGGTAAACTCATCGATCAATTTGACCGACAATTGGTGCAAAAGGCGAGAAATGAAGGTGCTTTCAGCACATGCAGCGGCTGTGGAGGAATCTGATTGTACATGTTCCTCTTTGGTGAAGTCCAGGCTGCAAACGGAGTTGTTTGAAGCCACAGGTGTCATATTAGTAGGAAGATGCGAATGTAATGATGATCAGTAGAAATTCTCCTGATAATAAACGGTAACTAGTAGTAGTTGATGCAATGTGAGGAAATGACTTGAAGTGCTGTAATATGATGATTGTATTGAATTATAACGGCTGGGAGTTCCATCCATTTATACACCTTGAAAGTGTCATTCTTTGCGGGCAAAACCAAAGCCCGCGCCATAGTCCGGCGGCCCATCGTCCTCGGCCTGGGCGGCGCTTCCCAATTAGGAAGGTTCTGTCTCAACCTTAATCTCAACGTTAATTCAGTTGCTGCCCCACGGTAAACCCAATTGGGCGGAGTTGGCCAACCGTTCCACGTAGCTGTATATCAGACCTGGCAACACAAGGACTGGACCTTTGTAGATATTCTCAATCAAAGAAGACTGTTTCTTGATCAAAGCTTGTACTATTCGCAGAAATACTCACAAATGCAATTGATCCAAACTCGTATTATTCGCATAAATATCCACAAACGCACTGGATCCTGACTCATACCAAAGCCCTATACAGATAACGTCTTCGTATCGGAAAATACCAAACTCCTTATCAAGGCTTTGCGCATTTTGAGCAATAATTGCGTCGAGTGTCTCCTAAACTAGCTCAGACAGAGTCAAACATTGATACGTACTATCCAACAATTCTCCTGTTATCTCTGCCAGCTTCTAAAATAAAGAAAACGGGTACGAATTTCACTGTATCCCAATACGCGGCTTATCTCATTACACTTCACGGAAGACCATCCCGTCTCTCTCCTTTTCTGCTAACCTTATCTCTGAGTACGTTGTTCTTCCTAAACCGTACGGTTGTATATTTTTGTGTATTTTGTGTATTTGTGTAGTGTGGCTCCAACAATGGCCAGAGAGCCACAGCCCACTCCTATGGCCCCAAACTCTATTTTTGTCTTATCTCTATTTCACATACAAATTGTGAAACGGCGTTGATGGGCTTTTCCCAAACCCCGCGCGGGCTTTGGCGGCCTCAGGGATTTGCAAGCTCACGCAAACTCCCCTGGTCCGACCGTTTTTCACGTGCCTGGGGTCTCCTGAAATGGCGTGGATTGCGTCTTCACAGACGCAATTTGCGTAGGGAACATACGTCATCTGCGATGGACTACCTGCGATGGGCCAACACCATATCCTCTCTTCATTGGCCCAATCTCAACCAAACTACTTCCATAAACGTCCATACGTACCTTAACAACCGACTCACGGTCTTTGCAAAACTGCCACGTTGGCATTAAACCAAGAAAAATAGTAGCCCCGACAATACGGGTCGCGCGCGCACCATTTTGACTCGAAACAGCAATATTCGTGCATATTGTCCCACCGACCGTCAACGGGAGCCGCCGCCCGCATGACCTGACCGTCCGTTTCCGTACGAAAACCCGACAATCGTGACTCCCCGCCCCCCTGGACTGCCTAATCGGGTATGTGCCGCTGACTTCGTCAAAGTCTAGCCCGCTCCCGTTCCCACATGAGCGGTCACAAATTCGAAGCCCGCTCCAGCGGCCACAAATATATAAGAGCCGCTGCTTCCCTCTATTTTTTATTCTCTGTTTATATCATCACCAAAACATGTTACACATCAACACTCCCGACCTCTTTGAAAGATCAAACAACCTCAGTCCCATTGTGGATAGACCCGGAACTGCCGGATGTGGAACGGCCACTTCTGTGATGCCCCATTCCACCAAGTCCAAGGCTGTTCATGTGGACACTGAAGAAATCGACGGACTTAGTCTTCCTTCCAACTCTGGCTTTTTGCAGCTTATCCACAAGCTTCGTTCCATTTTGGGAACTAAGGGTCTTTCCTCTGAAGATATCGACATTCTCGAAGTCCAAAGAGCCATGGAAGAATACAAGTCGGACGAAGCCGATTGGGCTCATCTTGCTCTTCATGATTCCAGTCGGAACTACTCCAGAAATGGAATTCTCAACATCAACGGTAACGCCAATTTGCTTATACTAGTGTGGACTCCTGGAAAAGCCAGTGCCATTCATGATCATGCTAATGCTCATTGCTGTATGAAGATTCTTGATGGTGAGCTTACCGAATCATTATACGATATTCCCCACAAAGAGACCGCTTTGGTAGCCAAGCAAAGAACGGTGTTGAACAGAGATGTTGTGGGATACATTTCCGATGATATTGGGTTGCATCTGATCTCCAACTCCGGAACTAAGCACGCAGTTTCCCTCCACTTGTATACTCCCCCATACGCTTCCATGTACGGATGTTCCACATATGACCAAGGAGATGGAAAGAAACATCATGTGGACATGAGCAAGTACTATAGCTGGCAAGGACAGTTGGTGAACTCTCTTGGAAGCTCCACTTGCTAGAGAACAAATTAAATAAGGCTACTGGTGGCTTTGCATTATGGGATATAGGATTGAATAGCATGAAAAATAGTATAATAAGTGTAGGACGTAAAATATGAATAGATGAAGCATAGAATAATAGACTGTTGATGAAAAGAAAAGATCAATATCATCGAAATTATGTGAAGTACTGAAAAAGTATAATAGAATAAGAGCCACTAGGCTGTCCAAAAATGATTAAATAGAATTGAGTAAAATAGAATTAAAGATACATGATTAGTTGAAAAGAATCAATATGATCAAAATTAAGATAAACTACTGAAAAAGGATAATAGAACAAAAGGTATTAGGCTGAAGAAGAGGGCCGAATAGAATAAAGTGAAATACAATTAACGTTACGTAAATTGTTGAAAAGAATCAATATTGTCAAAATTAAGATAAACTACTGAAGATTATAGAATAAAAAGTATTGGGGTGTAGAAGAGTATCAAATAGACTAAAGTGGAATACAATTAAAGTTACATCAACAGTTAAAAAGAATCAATGTTATCACAAAAATGTATTGTAGACAAGGATAAATAAAGAAACTAAGGACTATTTTGTGCACAAGAAAATGATAAACCATAAAGAGAAAATGTAGACTGCATTGTATACTAAAGCAATATATGATTTAGAGATGAAAAGAGGTAGTGAGTAAATTGGACGATAGTTAGATTGGAGCAAATGATAAAATACCATGAAAAGAGAAACTGTACACTGTTGCATTATATATCAAAGCAATGTATGATTCAGAAATAAAAAGGAGTAAGAGAAAAGGTAGACTGCTATATTCTATATTATAGCAACATATTGTTGTAGAAAAAAAAGAAGTCGTGAGTGAAGTAGTCAATAGTTAGACTGGCATATTATAATACGAGCGTTGCTTTAAGAACAATACAACGGTTGGTAAGAACTTCCGTACATGAAAATAGAATAATTTCTCTTAAATTGCATGTGAAAATTGATATCCTAATTTGCATCCATTTTATCCTGGTTATTATGATTAATTGATTATATACTCAATATATATTATGATAATGATGTTATTTCACATCCCTCCCTGTTAACCACTAATTTCCTGTTCCACTAATGGTGGTTCTCCTTCATACAACTTGGAAAAATTCTGTCCTCCTTCTCTTCCTGGAGGCACTTGTAACCAATTCAAGTCATCGTACTTGGCCACTCCGTCGATTAAATGGAAAGCATACACATATCTCGATCTGGACAGTCGATTGTTTTCTGATTTGTGAAGCACCAGATTATGAATCAACACCAATGAGCCTGCTTTGCACGGAACAGTTTTATAAGCACTGGGATCGTCCTGGGGAATAGGCCTGTTGTTGGGCACATCAATGAAATTGCACCCTTTGTCCCCATGATCGACTTTAACAAATCTCTTGGTGATAGGAAACGTTTTGTGAGATCCTGGGAAATACGATAAACATCCATTGTCTAGGTTACAATCCTCCAAGGCAAACCAGAATCCCAATGCAGATTGCGGCTCGGTGTACAAGAACCATCCATCAGTATGTGGAGGTACAGCATTTTCTCTTTCTGCGCCGTTCTTGTCATTAGGCTGTTTAAAAATGCACATACTTTGCAAAACCCTTGGATCTTGATAGCCCAACGATTTGGCCACTTCTTGGACCAGATCATCAAACGTCACCTTGCGAAACACTTCGTCATGCATATGTAATCCGTGGCCGAGTTTATTGATGGCACGTTGCTTGGGCCATAATAAATTGCCTGAATCGTCAAAAGCATCGATATCAAAGAAAAACGAGATTTTGTCAGATGAATTGAAGAAGTATTGGTCTCCAATATGGTCGTTATCGCCTGTTTTGAATTGTGTTTTGGGATGTTTGGAAACATCAAAGTTATCCAAAAGACTCTGTGCTCTTTGCTTCAAAACAGTAACCTGCTCTTGCAGAAGAAAGTCTGGGATACAGAGAAGTCCTTCTCTTTGGAAAGTTTCCACTTGTTCTTGGGAAAGCATTGTAGACGCTTAAAATCACCAATTATATCCAGATATGAATTGAGTGATGAGGAGGATTTCGTGCAATTGAGTCAAGAAACGCTCTCAAAAAGCTAAAGAATCAATTACTTAGAGCGCCAGGAACTATCTGTTCACAGAATGAAGTGATTTTCCAATCAAATGGGTTATTTTTCGAATTAAAACTGTTTGTTTATACGAATTTGATCTGCTCAAATAAGTCGATTCCGCGATCAAATGGATTAACAGAACAGTAGGAATGGATTATGTGGTGTTAGTGATGTAATTAGCAGAATACAAAACTCAAATGCTTGAAGTTGGGGTTAAGGGGATGAGATGACTGATGATATGGGATAGATAAGATGATGTATGACTTTCTGCCCCCGCACGACCACAGGGCCCCATAACTGAAGGATTAAGGTTTGAGCTATTGATCGTTACAAACCAGATGAAGTCACCAGAGGAACAAAATCAGCATTAACCAACAGCTGGGTCAAATAATAAATACCAAAAAACAGTAATTATTTCACAAAATGCCAAATTATTATACTTTCTAATCACAAGGTATAAGTAGATAGGTCTAAATAATTAGATTGATAAATAGCAGTTTAATCCAATTGACCTATGGAAACTGAAAAACACAGAAGTTATTATACCCGTTCTCTCTCTATCAATTAAGTCTAGCTCATCATTATATTTGCAATCATTTAATGTACGCACCATCTAAATTATAGTATTCATTAGTCACAAATTGTTTAAATTATATTATTCATTAATCACAAATTATCTATTATCTATATACTAACTCAAGTCTTTACTTTACTACCACCATGATAGTCTACTATTAGCCTGGTTCAAAAATGAGCAAACACTCGAGATTTCCACGCATCCACTCCGTTTTTCAAATTAGGGTCTCTGCTTTCCAGGAACCAAATAACCACCAATACTGAATAATCCGGTTACCTTCCAAATCTTCTCAACTCCAAGTATCTTAAGGGAGGATATGCGACAGCAGTAAATGCTGCACACAACCAGAAACCCACATCTCCACCATTGGCCCCAATTTTCGCAGCAATTGGACCACGCCAGTAGACCTGGTTCATACCAACCACAGCCCCCACGGCTCCCACACAGAACGAAGCAGCAGCTGCCAAGCCCATGGTGATATTGCCGGGACGGTTCCAGTTGTTCCAGTTGTACTGAGCTCCTGAGGGAATATTTTCTTTATGATGAAGACGTTTAAATCTGTCCGCAACTCTGAAAATAACGTTCTCTTCGACCAATATGGTAATATAGATGGAAATCCAATAGGCCAACATGGGAAGGAAGTTGGATATGATGGTGGAAAAATGGCCCTTTCCGACCAAGGCCAAAACGAAATAGACAACGGTGATCAAAATGGCCCAGCACCAACGCGGAACCTTCACAAACAGAGTATCGATGAGTTGGAATTCAAAGGCACACGAATAGGTGTTCATGATGTTGTTACAGGCAAGAGAAATGAAAAGAACCACCACCACGAATTTTCCAAAGTTTCCCCATGGTTTGAAGGCCTCGTTGATTATACCACCGACTCCATTCAATTGGTATGCTGCGTTCCATGGAGGATAACTATAGGCAATAGTACCACATAAAGTGGCCACCACGGCCACGAAGGTCGTAGGAACGGCAATACCGAAGAAGGTCACTAAAAATACGTAAAATGACGGGGTATTTTCAGGGAAAAGAATATAATAGTCCGAGGCTCCGGAACCCCAAGTTGCAGTCACGGAGTAGGCAATGGTGAAAAAAGAGAGCCAATTTCCACGGGCCGTAAGCGAGTCTTCATTTAGGGCTGCAATCATTTGGTCGGCTTGCTCAAGGTAGCTGGCTTTCTTGCAAACCACCACATAGAACAAAATACATGCGATGGTGATAGGAATCGCAGTAATGGTCTGGAACCTAAGCAACACTCTAATTCCAAAAATGGCAATGATCATACTTGAAAACGCAACCACAATGATCCCGGCCAGAACAGGTACTCCTGGGCCCAAGCCTGCCAAGATCTCACCTCCCAACACAGCATTAACCACCGACCAACCAATGCCACCAATGATGCAAATCACCGAAACCACCTTAACCCCCCATTGGCCAAATAAAAGACGGGCACCCACAATTTGGCGACAGCCCGACTTGGGACCCATGGTGGAGCAATAGGCAGGCACCAAACACCCAAAAATCATTCCGATAAGGCCGCTGACCAAGGAGTTCTTGGTATTAAGCCCAAAGATCAAGGTAGAGAAAAAGAACGAAGACATCGACGTAAGTCCTCCACAACCAGCAAACCAGAGCCCAATGACATGAATAAACTGCCACATCAACGTATTTCTGCTGCACTCTCTTTCTTGTGCAGTAAGTCTCTCGATTCCTCTGGTTTCGATCCCAAAATCATCGAGCTTATACACCCAAGCAACATACTTACTGCGAGTGTATTCGATTTCCTGCAAACTCTCCGTATCAACGGTGGAGTTTCCAGCTAAAGACGTTTTTTCCAGTTTCGACATCACAGATAGTGAAGATTCTTTTGGTTCCGGAGAAGAAATGGCCGGTCCCACCAGGGATGGCCATGGTCTGAGCTTCGCTACTTTGCATAATCGCATAATCGCATTATTTATGCACTAAGGCTGCGAATTACCCAAAATAGCGAAAGATGATCCAGGGTCCACCGGGGCCGATTACCAGACAGTAAATCCAATTTCCCAGCGAATCGTCAACCTAATGTCTTTTGTGGAGGATCTATTGACAAAGTACGAGAAGGATCTCAATTCTGCCGTGAGTCATGATCTCACTGTCCAGTTGTGCAATGGGTCGTTGCCAGATCATGTTTTATTCACATATTTGACCCAGGATTTGGTGTTTTTCAATGCTGGAATCAAGATGTTTGGTAGAGCTCTTGCTCTGTGTGACGAGCCCAAGGCACTGATTGTTTTGGGCAAACAAGTTGGGTTTTTGTGCAGCAACGAGAACGACTATTTCACCAATGTCTTGACTCAATTGAGAGACTCCGTCAAAACCATTATTCCAGCCATGACGGTACCAAACCACCCAATTCTTGCGGGTGTGTCCAAGTATCTTGACTACATGGAAGCTTTGACTACGTATCCGCAAATAATTACGTCGATGTACGTAATGGAAAAGGTTTACCTCGACTGGGCTGAAAAATCGCAAGTTTCTCCAGATTTGGAGTATAAGCACAAAGAATGGATTGTTTTACACAGTGGAGAGGCTTTTTCCACCTGGACGGACTTTCTCAAGTCCGAGGTGGATAGAGTAGTTACCAAGGAAACAGCTGAAGCTTGTGAGCAGGTGTTTAAGCATACCATAGAGTTGGAAATCGAGTTTTTTGATGAGTGCTTCAAATATTAGGAGAGAGTCACATCCGATGATAATCTGGATAAGGAACCAATTGAAATCAAGCTGGTTCGGTGATTTGAGATGACGAAAAACGTTAGTTAATTGACTATATTAATATACCATTTGTACATAAAAGAAAATGCAACTGTAGCTCCGTTAGTTATTAAATTTTCAATTTGGAGATATACATGGATCGATCAGTTTAAGTAATTGTTCTATATGAATTTGATATTCATGGTTCATCACTGTTTAATTAATTGATAAATTTTCAATTTGGAGATATAGATTAATCTATTATTAGTTAACTGTTATATACCTAAATTTAATATCCATGGATCTATCTTGTTTAATTAATTGTAAAAACCTTGGATTCGATATCCACGGATCTATCATTAATTAATTGTTATAATCTTGGATTTGGAAATGGACCTCCTATCCATTAATTGTTATATATCGTATATCTTGAATTTGGAGAACCTTGCACACTATTTTCAGTTAATATAACCATATATCGATTTCCAGCCGGTGGTCCTCTTTTTAATTCAATTCCAATTGATCCAATCCAATTGATCCGTTATCTAAAATTAGGGGTACGGGGCGTACACGTCAGCAGACTCGTTTGCTATGCCAATTATTCTGTTACTGGGAATCCTTCATAGAAGGATATTCTTTTAGAGTGCGCTGTATATATGACTGAGTATATGAGGGAACCTAGCCAATTGCACACAAATCACCCAATTTTAACCTTTTGAATAGGCGGTTTGGCTCCAGAACATCAGCCAGTCCCTTCTATCCAATCTTGGGTCCTTCATACCAATTATTTGGAGAAAATCCCCTCATTTATGTCTCTAAATCCTCTACATCTTCCCCCCATACTAAATGCGATTACCACTCTGGAAAGCTATGCACTTAACCAGCACCAGTTGTATGCGGTTAAGAAAATTGTTGGCTCCTTTGCTCTGTCGATCCAGTACATAAATAGGGCCATTCGACCCATTCTGTTGTATTCTTCACTACTTCTCTTTCTCCAATATGACCACCAAGAAAATCTCATTCTGTCTCAACTGGGAGGCCACCCCTTACCACATTCCTATTTTCCTTGCCTACACCAAAGGCTACTTCAAAGAACAGGATCTTGACATCTCCATCTTGGAGCCATCCAACCCTTCTGATGTTACGGAGCTCATTGGGTCTGGAAAGATCGACATGGGGTTGAAGGCAATGGTGCACACTTTGGCTGCGAAAGCCAGAGGATTCCCAGTTACTTCCATCGGATCCCTTCTTGACGAACCATTCACCGGATTACTTTACCTTGAAGGTTCCGGCGTCACTGAAGACTTCAAATCCCTCAAGGGTAAGCGTATCGGATACGTTGGAGAGTTCGGTAAGATTCAAGTGGATGAATTGACAAAGTACTACGGTATGACTCCAGATGACTACACCACTGTTAGATGTGGTATGAATGTGGCCAAGAACTTGATCGAAGGCTCAATTGATGCTGGTATTGGTATTGAGTGCATTCAACAAGTGGAATTGGAAGAATTCTGTAAGGAACAAGGAAGACCCATTACCGATGCCAAGATGTTGAGAATTGACAAATTGGCTGAGTTGGGCTGTTGTTGTTTCTGTACCATCTTGTACATTGCCAATGACAAGTTCTTGGCTGCCAATCCAGAAAAGTTGCAAAGATTCTTGAAAGCCATCAAGAAGGCCACTGACTACTTGATTGCCAGTCCACACCAAGCTTGGCAAGAATACTGTGACTTCAAGCCTCAAATGAAGTCCGAATTGAACGGAAAGAAATTCGAAAGATGTTTCGCCTACTTCTCCGATTCCTTGTACAATGTTAAGCGTGACTGGGAAAAGGTCACCAAGTACGGTAAGAGATTGGAGATTTTGCCAGAGAATTACCTTCCAAACTACACCAACGAATTGTTGAGTTGGGAAGAGCCTGAGGAAACCAAGGACCCATTGGAAGCCCAAGAGTTGATTGCCGAATTGCAAAAGGAATGTAGAGCATGTGGTGGCTACAGAAGATTGGTTAAGTGAACTCTATTATGATACTGCGCAACAATATATTGAATATATTGAAAATATTTTATGAATCAAACTTTTATAACATTAGTCAAAATTAGTTATCGAAAATTTTTTATTGATAGTCAAATCACTGTATATGCCCCATTTATTTAATCATCTTTTATTAACTATATTCCATAGTAAAACTATTCATTTATATGATTTAAATCATGTATTGTAATGTCAATTTAGAATTATGTTTATAGGTTGAGAATTTGTACGAGTAGTTTCTCACTTATTGTTATCTTTCTGAACTATTTGAATATTGAATTGAAAAGCAATAAATAAATTTAAAAGATTAAGTAATTTTATCCGAAGGAATAATATTCTATATAAGAAATTATTATCGAAACGAAATTTGAAAATCATTTAGATTCTGATATATTTTACTATGGATAAACCTTTAACTATATTTACAAGATTATATACACATATAGAAGAATACGTAGGACTAATAAGAAGATCTATGGATCAAAAACTCACAAGGACCCTTACTTTTAAGAAATCATTAATTGACCCTTACTTTTGAGAAATAATCAATTATGAGTATGTCTATGTTCTATAGGACCAGACAAAATTCAATCTCCTGCCTTGTAGAAGAAACCAATCCACTCTCCTGCTTTGTAAAAGAAACCAATTCACTTACTTGTAGAGGAAACCCAACCACGATTCCTTTCTGGATTCTCTCTCTGCTTGAGGAATGAATGCATCCACATGGTTCTTGATCTTTTCGACTGCTTCTGGCGCAGTAGCCTCTCTACCAATGACATCCACGAAATTACCCTCAGAATCCATCAAATAAAAGAAAATGGAGTGGTCTACCAAGTAATCCTGACCTGGCTTCACATCGGGTGGAGTGGAAAAGTACACTCTGAATTGCTTACAGGCATTTTTCACGTTTTCATAGGTACCAGTCAATCCCACGATCGAAGGGTGGAAATCCTCCAAATATTGCTTGATAATTTCTGGAGAGTCTCTGGCAGGATCACAGGTGATGAAAACAGGTTGCAATTCAATATTCGACTTCTTCAATTCATCCAACATTTCTCCCAACTTATCCAACTCATCTGGACACACATCTGGACAATGGGTGAATCCAAAGTAAAGAATGGAGAATTTCTTTTCGTCGTTCTTCAAGTTTTCGTGGGTAAACGGCTGATTTTCTGTATCAATCAATCTAAATGGTCCTCCAATGAGTGGCTTTCCGTAACCTCTCTTAGCTTCCACTTCCTTTTGGAGTCTTAAACGGTCTTTTTCCTTAGAAAACCAGTAAGTAAAACCACCGCCAACGGCAATCAAAAGCACAACCGCCTTCCACGAGGCAAATTCAATACTGTTACCAGCAGCGTATTTCTTAGTTCCGGCATCACCACCAATAGCCACTCTACTCAAAGGCCGCTTCTTGGGGGCTTCGGGGTTTGATTCGTTCAACTTGATGGAACTTGCATGGAATAAACGGGTGGACACACGAGCGGCAACACGTGGAACACCGTAACTTTGAATGGGAGCTGATACTGCTCTGAAGATAGTTCTGGAAAGCATTGGTGATAACCTGATTTTTCAGCGTTCTGTATATACGAGATCACGTGTCGCCGCACGTGACCAAAAGGCACGTTCCACTTCCGTGTCCATTGCCTTTGCCCTAACACCATCAGAATTAACAGTGATTGCAACTTTACGTTGCGTAGAAAGCTGGATTCAATAATTGCACAGTAAAAACTCTTCTCCGTGGGAAAAGTAACGGAATTCGTACTTCGTTCCTGTCAATGTTCCAACCATCTGCTTACGTAATCTTGCCATCAAATCTCGATGCTCTTCTTAGAATCTTAATTACAAAATGTCCGTTTCTTCCGTCGACCAGCTTGTTAAATGGGCCAAAGAACATGATGGATTCGTTTCCTCCGACCTCCAATTCCAGGAAATTTCCTCAAATAATATTGGAGCAGTTTACCAAGGGTCCCAAGCCTCAAATGACTATCTGATCAAGCTTCCCATCAAATTGATTTTAACACTTAGAAATGCCATAGAAGCATTCAACAATGGCTCTTCGGGATTCGAAGAGATTGCGTCGCAAACTTCCAATATTAATTCTGTTCTCAAGCTTTACTTAAGCAGAGAAAGATCGGCCAATTACCTTTCAAAGTCATTTTTCAAGCCGTACATCCAACTCTTGCCTACGCTTACCCAAATTAATTCACCATACACGTGGAATGCCCAAGACAAAGCCCTTTTGAAAGGAACAAACTTGGGAGAATCATTGAGAGAAAACTTGACTCATATTATTGAAGAATGGTGGCAGTTGATTAATCTTTTACCTGAATCAATTGACAAGCCCCAAGACCATTTTATCAATATGAAGTTTTATTACGAACACAAATTCTATACTGATGATGATTTATACAAATATTTCATTGTGGATGCTAATATAGATAATTGGACTAGTTTCCCTAACTACTTATGGGCATCTTTAATTTTGAAATCCCGTTCGTTCCCAGCATACTTGTTGAAAGAATCCACTGGATTGGAATACAAAAAGGACGAAGCAATGCTTTTGCCAATCGTTGACCTTTTGAACCACGACAGTAAAGCTCATGTGGATTGGGTGGTTGAAAATGGGTTTTTTAACTTCAAGTCCAATGACGTTATTCCCAAAGGAAGCCAAATATTCAACAATTATGGTATGAAGGGAAACGAAGAATTGTTGTTGGCATACGGATTCTGTATTGACGGCAATCCTGCCGATTCCGCAGCCTTGAAGATCAAGATTCCAGATGAATTAATTGCAGAAATAAAGGCTAGTGGCATCAAAATTCCTACGTTGGAGGATTATACCACTTCTGTGATAAGATCCGAAGGATCTGAATTGAAACAGGACTTTAAAGACGGACTCTTGTTCTATATTACTCAAAATAATTTGCCTGAAAATTTGATTGAAGTATTTCAATATTTGGTGAAAAATCCATGGGAGAAGGGTATCAGTCTCCGCATGAAAATGGCTGGGATAAACCAACTTAGAAATGCTTTGGAAGCCAAAAATAAGCTCATATCTTCCGTCAATGCTCAATCGGAAAGCACAAACTCAAGGGCCGTGGAAATCTACATACAATCGCAAAAGAAAATATTTCAAACTAATATCAAAAAGCTAAAGAGTTTGGAAAAGAGCTTGTTAAGCGATCCTGTCAATAAACCAAGGTTTATTACGTTGAAAAATGTGTACAAAAAGGATCTCAAATTACAACAGGCCATGCTTGTTTCCTTAGGTGCCACCAGTTATGACTCTATTCTTGAAAATGAACTCCAGGATCAAATCTGGTTATTGTACTTGATCAGATGTTACAACAGGGATGAGTATCTTAGTGGAGAAATTGATGAAGACGGGGATGAAGAAAACTATTTACCATTATTCATCAAGACATACTTTGAAAAGATTGCAAAGACCGAGGTTTCTGCAGTTGAATTGCTCCAATATAGAGAATTACACCAGGGACTTATCGATCCGTTAAGTAAGGCTGTTCCCGAGATTTTTGGTAAGGGAAAGTGGGGAGTTAAGGAATTGGCTTTGAGTGCAAAATTGTTGGATAATATTAGTTTTGTAAGAGGAAAGGAGCAGGAGTGTATTTTGGTTAAACCAGAATAAAACGCAGAGTTGTGACAGCAATTGATGATAAGATAACGATATTTGTAGTTTGTCTTTAATGGTATTATACAATAGAAAAGGCCCAAAACAGTGCTTACACAATAGAAAAGGGCACAAAATAGTGCTTCTACAATCGGAATGGGCCCAAAATAGTGCTTCTACAACAGAAAAGGGCCCACTAGTGAAACCAAACTAACTTGCCAAGACGTGATTGTGTAAAGTATAAAGTGGACTTCAAAACCAACGTATTTTTGAAGCAATAGGCACTAAACTCTCCAAACCTATACGTACGCAAATATTATAAGCAGCAACAAAAGAGACACAAACCAGAACAATAGATATAATTTTATCGAGGAGATTATGATACTTTAGATAAAAAATATGCATGTATTATGAGAATTTTAGTTTGAAACATAACCGTTTTGATTATTATTAAAGGGGGGCGTCTTCAGGATGTATAGTACCGTAACAATAAGCATCAAAGTCCCACATTTTAGTCCAGACACAAAATGGAAACCTTGCTCAGCCTTACCAATTGGCTTATTTCCGGATTAGCTATTGGCAAGTAGACAGTAAGCTTAAAGATTTCCATAGAATAATTTTATATAGCCCTTTCTATTAGAACTCGTTGGAATGTTACTAAAAAATTTAAAAAATTTCCCAAAAAATAGATCACTTCCTACATGAATTTTTTATCCTTACAACTCATTAGGGGTTTTTACCCTTGCAAGGAACTCCGCACCGATGCCTGCATTACGCTGCGATTGCTGAAGGTATTACTTTTTCGATACTCGTATATATAGTTTTGTGATGTGGTTCTTTTTTTGATGAGTTCTCTTAAAGTTTCCTTGCTTTAACCTGCCAATATAACCACTTTTATGTCAGTTCATCATTCAAATCATTCATTGTGCATATGGTTTGGTGCCGCGGACGCAACGGAGTTCATCCGAATCAAGTGGTGACATACGTTTGGATGCAGTAGTGATAATATTGGAGATTTTGAACCAGTCAATAATTCGATTTTAGGCTTTACGAGTGCTACTGGACCCGGGATTGCTGATATTTATATGAATTCGGAAGATTTTCCGAAGGATCAATTCGGAATGGTAGGATCGATTGTTGAGCTCCCTAGCTGTGCATATGTCCTTTAGAAGTGAATTAATTGTTTAGTTCAGTATCTGCAACAGATAAGGATAAAGAGCAGATAATAATATAGTTCAAATAATATTGTGTTGGTTCTACTTTGAGTAAATAACCGAGACGGCTGCAGCTTCGAAGAAAATTTAAAGAATTACGATAGAATGCTTATAAGTTGTTGCTGTAGAATTTGCCGGGGTACGTTTGAAGCATTACGATAGAATGCCTATAATCTGTGTTGCTGTAGAATTTGCCGGAGACGCCTAGTACTAGCTATGATAGAAAGATGTAGCGTATTGTCATGCAAGTTTAGTTTTGATCTACTAAACGGAACACCGCAGGATCCAGATTATTCACTAAAAAGACAATATCAGGATCAAGAGGAGTTATGGGTATTGGTCATGTCTCATAGTAATTTTAAGAGGTTAGGGGAAATGACAGTCCAAAAGCAATTCACCAAGGAGTACATCCAGTCAATGCGCTTATCCAACCGATCTAGGACATTATAATGTTACTTCAACCGATTTGGCACATACTATTGCTAATAAAACCAATTTAGCACATTACAAGCTAATTTGCCAAATTAGTCTGTACTCCATAGTTCGCTTTGGCCCTTTGACTTTATATGTCAGCCGATCTAGGACACGATAGTCGCAAATTCAACCGATTTAGGAGATGATATCGCTGATTCCCGATTTTGCACATTATATCCAACCGATTTTGCAAATGATAAGCTACTTTGCCAATTCTGCAGAAATTGGTCTGGTACTTCAAAATTCGCTTTGCCCAATATCGCAGATATATTATTTCCATAGCTCGCGTTGGCCCTTCTGATCTACATTTCATAGTGAACTCCGCAGTGATCTCTAGTATTCCAGTGATATTCACTAAAGACAATATTGAGAAGTAGATTGGAGTCCAAAAGCAATTCACCAACCAGTACAGCCAATTAATGGGCTAATCCAACCGATTTAGCACATGATAGTGCTACTTCAACTGATTTAGCACAAGATAGTCCTAAGTGGCCCAATATCGCAGATAAATTGGTCTGGTACTTCATAGTTCGCTTTGGCCTTTGGGCCAAGTTCTCTTTATATCTCAACCGATTTAGGACATGATATCGCTAGTCCAACCAATTTTGCACATGATAGTCCTAAATGGCCCAATATCGCAGATATATTGTTTCTAGGTCGCTTTGGCCCTTTGGGCAGATAACTTGTTCAGTGCTCCATAGTTCGCTTTGGCCCTTGGCCAAGCTCACTTTCTACACCAAATTTGCCAAACTACGCAGATATACTGTTTCCATAGCTCGCTCTATCTTTTCTACTCCAACCATTTAGCACATGATAAGCTAAATTGACTAATTACGCAGACATATTGTTCCCATAGCTCGCTTCAAATGGCCAAGCTCGCTTACACCAAATTCAATAACGCAGATATACTGTTTACATAGCTCGCTTTGGCACTTTATACACCAAATTTGACAATTACGCAGAATTATTATCTCCATAGCTCGCTTTGGCCCTTGGCCAAGCTTGCTCAAAGCAGATAAATTGTTTACATAGCTCGCTTTGGCCCTTGGCCAAGCTCGCCTCTCATCTCTAGAACATGTATTAATCTTCCTTGATACCTCCGGTACCAGATCTTTCCAAACTTTCCACAGAAGACTTATCAGTCTTGACATCAGCAGCACCGCCAGTCAAAGCATCCATGAATCCAGGCGCAGCCTTGAAAGGTCTCTTCAAATCACCAGCAGCAGGAACGCCAAAAAGGTGGATCTTGACAATGTTGGATTCCAAACCAGACTTGACACTGGAAACAGATTGCATCACCAAAGGATTGGTGTACTTCATGTAAATGTGCATGAAACCCATCATGGCCAAGGAGCTGAACACGCTCTTGATTTGGCCGTCCACTTGCTTCAAGTCGTAGTCTCTGACTGTAGTGACAACGGCCTTTGGTTGACTTTCTCCAGACAATGGACTGGCAGGTTCAACATACTTCAAAGTAGTCAAATCGTTCTTGGCCGTGATCTTGTATCTGGTCAACAAGTAAGCCCCTAAGGTGATGGCTTGACAAGTGATGTAGAAAGCTCTGACATAGAACAAAATGTCGGGGTTTTCCAAGTCCAATTTTCTGGACACTTGCATCATCACGAGCATCAAGCCCAAGTTGGTGATAGCGGGATTCATCGTGGTGGTGTTGGTGATAACGGTGAAAAATCAAAAATCTCTGGCCAACAATTTATCTATTTATGCGGCGGACAGCGAACGGCAAACCGCGCGTGGAGTCGCGAAGCGAGTCCGGCACTACCGTAGAAGGATCTGGAAGGTCTTGCTTGGGTCCAGGGTATTTGGGGATGGGGTGGTAGATTTGGCATAATTTGGAGTGCTGGGTGTAGAGCGGGCCGGTCTGGTTATTTTGTGCTAATTTTCGTTCGATTTGGTGGGTTTTTGATGGTTTTTCATCGGGGTTTCTGTCCATACTAATTGGCTCGGTTTATTAGTGCACTGGCTCGTATAAAGTAGAGGGTCCGGTGAATTTGGCCAAATTTGCATGAAAAGTGTGGTTAAAAACACCCAGAGCCGCTTCTGGCGGCGCTGTATAGTTGTTCTGCAAAAATTAGAGAAATATGAGCGAGATTGGGGTTATTAGAGTGGGATCAGGATCGGATTTATGGTCGCATGAGTATAACCGTCTACGATACGAGACCCGAACGAGACATTTCCAGTTAAATTGTAGATAAACCGATTTGGGAACAAAGTAATGTGTTTACGGCGTAATGGCAAGTACTATGGATCAATCAAATTATTGAATATTCGGTAGGAGAAGTGCTGGGATGGACTAGAACGTTGGTCCGGTATTAGTAATATTGTTAGGGCCGACTACGTAATTATCCCATTCTACATTTCCTTTTCTTCTAATAAGCTTGAGATTGTTAAATCACATTTCCAAATTATAGAGAAAACCGATTTTAATGCTTTCGGAGTAATGCATTTACGAAGTATTGAAGTGTACAATATATCAGCCGGATTACTGAATATTTGATAGTAGCAGTGTGGGATGGACTAGAACGTTGGTCCGGTATTAGTAATATTGTTAGGGCCGACTACGTAATTATCACAGACTACTCCTAATAATAAGAGTAGATTCCTCAAGTGTGTTACCCATTTATGAGTCAACGACGACTCTATGCGTTGTGAGACCCTTTGCCTTTCTTTACCGCACAGAATCTTTTCATTTGACTGTTATCTACCAACTCTTCCACCTTCTCAGTCGATCGCTGTAGGATCCTTCATGGATCCAACCTACGGGGGTTTTCTAATTGAAATAATATTAAAAGTAATCTATATTTTGAATTTGTTTTAAATTTAGTGGGTAGGATCAGTTTCTGAGGAGTCCCACACTGTTCGTTGCGTAACAGCGACTTTCAATATTTAGAGCCATCTCTTTAGTTGGCTATTAGGAACTGTTTCTTGGGAAATCGTCTTGGTGAAATAGCCAGTTGAACTAGTTAACACACCCATACTTCCTAATTAAACCCATTTCCTTTTATTTAGGCTATTTGATGTTATTTCATCGACTACTGGCATTATTGCATTCTCACAGTATTCTACCTGAGTATTGATGATTCACTTCAAATGTGAAGGTATTGGCATCATTTCTTCTCCAATATCATGGATATCAACAAGGTTTTCTCTAAGGAGGCTTCAGTACACTATTTTCTTCTCTGTTGAATAGGTGGGTTTGTGTAGATTCCAAAATTATGAAGTAGATTATCAATGAATGCAAACCGAGAGTGTATAACCGGTTCCGGATTTGGAGAACTCGACCCCCAAATACTTTTCAATAGGAAAGTATTTGAGTTCAAAAATGAACAATAGTTTAACTATCAGTTCTTCAATAATCTTAACTATGTAAAAAAAAAATAAGCTTGAGATTGTTAAATCTACACTAGTTCCTAAATCTGCACTTATAGATCATCCTTTTAACTATTTACTTAAATGATACGGACTATGGCGTGCTTATAATGGCTCTTCGTCAAAAGAAACATCTCCAAACTCCCAACATCCCAAATGCCCGGCCTTGGCCTGTGCTTGCACCTTCACAAGCTCTGCAACATACTCCTTGGAGGATGGTGCAACAGATGTAGTATCGACAATACCCCAACCTTCCTTGACCAATTGCTTGTTAATGGTGTAGGAAGCATCCTTCAAAGACTGTTCAGAATCATACAATACA
This sequence comes from Suhomyces canberraensis, assembly GCA_003706525.2. Lineage (NCBI taxonomy): Eukaryota > Fungi > Ascomycota > Pichiomycetes > Serinales > Debaryomycetaceae > Suhomyces > Suhomyces canberraensis. The sequence goes on from PPLP02000026.1 coordinate 121,761, forward strand.
CCCTGGTACTCAGTACCAGCAGCTGGTAAAGCACTGAGAACAAGCTTTTTGTCGAAAGTAAGATCTTCCAATGCATACAAGGCTTCGGTCAAGTAGTCAGTAGGCTTGGATGGAGGCAACTTGATATTTTGAAGCGTAGTGGTGTGGGCAAATGGTGGCAAAGTAGTGGCTGCGAATTTTGGAGGAAGAGCACGCAAGGAAGATAAACTCACCTTATCCACGTTACCAAAGTCCAAGTGCTTGACTTCGTACTTGTTGGAAGCCTTGTCAAAGTTAGTGACCTTGGCACGGTAGTACTTACCATTTTCGGAGAATTTGGCGGAAACCAATTCTCCCTTCTTTGGTGGTCTACCCAAGTTGTGAGGCAAATCAACACTGGTGTTGCTGGCACTTGGAAGTTGGGTGTGGAATTCGTTGAAGCTTTGCTTGAAAGTGGCAAACTTGGAGGCGGTGGCAGTATCCAAATGATGGAACGAAATGATACCAGTTGCATCCACATCAACTACTTCAACATCGAAGAACTTGGGCTTGGAAGCTTCAAGGTTCAATTGGTATAATTGGCCAGCGGCTTTGGCCACTTCTGCTTGTTCCTTGGCTTCGTCATAGTCTTTCCAAACACCCTTCTTGCCCTTCTTGGCAGTTTCTTCAGCTTTGGTCAATTCGTTACCGAATGGATTGGAGTTGACGGCAAATTCATGGACCTTGACCAATCCCTGTTCCAATAAGGTGACTTGGATTGGTTGCAATGCACTTCCAGAGGCAAACAAATTACCAATGAACCCTCCGATCTTGTCAGCATCATAGATTTCGAATTCTACGTTTCTTTGCAAAAATCTCTTGTTCAACAATTTCAATCCTTCGTCACCAAGAGCATCAGATTTGTCGTTGGATAAACCACCCAAAATCAAAGTCAACTTCAAACCTTCCTTAGGGTTGAACAATTTGACTCTGGTGGCAGAAGGAATGAATTCCACATGGAATCCACCGGAAATTCTGCCCTTTTGCTTGAATCCATTCAAAAACGTCTTGGCCTTGGCAGCGTTTTCGGAAGCGTCAACGATTCTGGTACCTACAGTTAATACTTTGGTGATGTCTCCACTGAAAAAGACACCCTTTTTGGCGATTTTCTTTTGTTCTTCTTCCAATTCAAGGAGTCTATCCCAATTCAAGGATCTTTCATGGGCAGTAGCCTTGTTGTGTCTGATGACAGTACCCCAACCGTTTTTGACAATAAGTTCAGATAAATCGGTAGAACCGTTGATCTTGAAACTAACAAGGAATCTGGCATCAAAGCCAAGTTCCTTGTTTTCATTTCTGTAACCATCCACGTATAAAGTTCCAGATTTACCAATAGTTTGGTGTCTGACAAATTCACGAGCAGTTGCAACTAAGGATTGTTGCAGTTGTTCGGATTTGGTGACGGTTCTGTCGGTTGGTCTTGGGGCTCTGATGGAAGCCAATTGAACAGTCAATTCTTCATCAGATGGCAAACGAATGAGCAATGTGTCGGCACCAATAACTCTTGCAATTTGAACGTTTTCAATAGTGGATCCTGGCTTTACAGATTTTCCAGCAGAAATCTTCGAGGCGACCGGACGGCCATTTGCGTTGGCAAAGATTCCCTTACCCAAAGCTTTTGCTGATTGTTCTGCTTTTCTCAATGCTGGCATGCTGGCAGATCCAATCAAAGTCGATTGCCAGTCCACAATTTCACCAAACCCGTTTTCCAACAATTTTTCATGAATATTGTTTCCGGAAGGATGGTTGAAAATTGCAATTGGAACTCCGGTCTGACTTTCACCTATGATGGTAGCCGTCAATTCGACCTTGGTGGTCAAAAGCTTTTCTTCTACAAAAGCCTTGGCTTGTTGTGCCACCTTGGTGATGTTAGCATCTTGGGTGGTGTCATCAGTTCTTGGGGCTTTAATTCCGGCCAACAACAAGGGTGTAGATACATGTTGGGACTTGTTGACCACCAATCTGGCCAAAACTCTATCCCCACTAATAACTTTTTCCACAATGACGGATAAAGGCGATTTTTCAGATTTTTTGATAATGGTCTCGTTCAATGCCACCACTTCAGCAGAGGATTCGGTGGACCAAATACCCAAACCAGCACTCTTTGCCTTCTGCTGAGCCTCGGTGAGATCATAATAAATGTCACCTTCATCTTCAGAGAAATTGTCCTTCAATTTGACAGTTCCATGTTCCAACAAGTAAGCGATCAAAGACTTGAAAATTGGCGCCTGAACATCCCCAAACTCTCTTCCGCCGGCGATCTTATGATTGACCTTGAACTTGATCTCCTTTCCAATCAACAATTGTCTCAAAAACTCTCTGGACTCCCAGCGGTCGTCCAGCTTGACGTAGGAAAGCGTCAAGATCCGCTCCGGAGCGGGCAATTGGGCGGTTTTTGAGGGCACCAACACGATGGTGTCCCCACTGAGGACGTTTTTGACTTTGGCAACAAATACTTGGGACATTTTGGAATCAATTTAGCCAAAAGAAGCCACTTTTCAAGTTTAAGCCGTCAACCCAAACGCACGTAATGCAGCCACCGGCGCCCGCTCCACAATTGGGCGACCGCTCACGTGACTTAAAGTCACGTGACGGCCGCCAATACCGCGGGCGCTACCTGGCGCGCCACTAAGCGGGCAATTCTTGGGGTAAAGCAGTAAAGCAGTAACTCAGTAAATGCCACGGTCTACTGCTCAGAAGCGGCTCTTGAAGGAGTACCAGCAGTTGTCACGGGACCCACCTCCGGGAATCGTGGCCGGCCCGGTCTCGGAAACCAATTTGTTCTTGTGGGAGTGTTTATTGGAAGGACCTTCGGAAACGCCCTATGAGAACGGGGTGTTTCCCGCCACGTTGACTTTCCCCAAGGACTATCCCTTGGGGCCTCCAACGCTCAAGTTCGATCCTCCGTTGTTGCATCCCAACGTGTATGCTGACGGTACTGTGTGCATTTCCATTTTGCATCCGCCGGGAGAGGATCCCAACCAGTACGAAAGACCGGAAGAAAGATGGTCTCCGGTGCAAAGCATTGAGAAGATCTTGCTTAGTGTGATGTCGATGTTGGCGGAGCCCAATCCGGAGAGCGGCGCCAATATTGATGCATGCAAGTTGTGGAGAGACAATCGAGAGGAGTACAACAGGCAGATCAGACAGCATGTGAGAGAATCCTTGGGGTTGTAGGTAGATAGGTAATGAATAGACATAATGGGATAATTATTGTAATGAGTATAGAAGTGGTCACTCTAGTATTTCTAGTATATTTGTAATATTACAATACTGATCAATCTATAATATTATAATACTGGTCATTCTACAATATTACTATATTGGTGATAATATTCCAATACTCTCGCTCTAGAATATTACATTAGTGATCACTCTATAATTTTACATTAGTGCTCAATCTAGAATATTCTATTCGTAATATTACAATACTGGTCAATCTAGATATACTATATTCGTGACAATACTTCTCAATCTATAATATTCTACTATATTAATACTATTACAGTATTGCTCAATCTAGTATATTGGACTATTCGTGATAATATTCCAATACCGCTCAATCTAATATATTGGACTATTCGTGATATCAAAGTACTGGTCAACCTAGAATATTACTATACTCGTAATATTACAATAGTGCTCTAAAATGTTCTATACTCGTAATAATATTACTATATTCGTAACAATATCCTCAATACTTATCAATATTTACCGTACTTCTCAAGATTTTTCAAGATTTGTTACGACGCTCCCCAATATTCTTTACAGTATTCGTAACAATATTCCTCAATATTTCTTATAATTTCTTTTACGATATTCATCAATATTTCGTACAATGATTCTCAATTCTTCTCACCGTATTCGTAACAATTTTTCACAATATTCTTTGCAATATTCTACTATGTTCGTAACGACATTCGATATCCCTTACGATTATTCTCAATTTCTCAATATTTCTTACAGCATTCCTGAAATTTCTTAAAATATTTCTCAAATTCTCAATTTTTATTACAGTATTCCTCCCTATTCGTTATAATATTACTCAATATTCCTTACCATGTTCCTCGATATTCCTTGCAATATTCTACTATATTTCACAAGACTCTTGTAATATTCCTCACAATTTTCTTAAAATACTCCTCAATATTCTCAAGTACTTTAAATTTAAATTAGTTACGTTGTAGTCTCGAATTTTTATTACCGTTCGGTATTGTAACTATTGGTACTCTCGCCTTATCACCCTATTATTAATATCCATGAATTCCTTTTACATTTTTCTTGTCTTTTTTGAATTACAATATAGCCCGCTTAGTTTCACCTCTTCTTATCATTCCACTCAATTATTAACCATTCCACTAAATTAATCTCATTACTCTTCTTTCTTTAAATGTTCATCTCTTTAAATTTCCGCGTCTTCACGTCAAATCACATTGGTACATAACCAACCCCAGACTTCCCCAACCATCCATTTTGCCATTCTCCCACTTCCCAACTCCCCCTACTCCCACAAATCTCCTTTCCCACTTTCCTGAATCAAATCACCCCAAATGTCCAGCGTTGAAGTAGCCATCATTGGAGGTGGAGTCGCCGGATTAAAAGCAGCCAATGCCCTTATAACCACACCCAAAACTCCTTTTTCACCCAACGATATATTGGTTCTTGAAGCCCAGAACCGTCTTGGCGGTAGAATCTTCACTGATCGAGAACTGAGCAAATTGGGGTATTCCTACGATTTGGGTGCTGCTTGGTTCCATGATTCATTGACCAATTCTGTTCTCCAAGAGGCAATCAGAGATGATGACAAGGACTTGTTTGACTACCGAAAAGACGCTTACTATGACGATAAGGATTTCAAGGTCTATTCCAGTGAAAACGATACTCCTGTGGACTTTATAGACCTTAAGCTTGCACGAGTTCTTGAGGATATTCATAAATACATAGAGCTCCATTTTCTGGAGCAAGTGGGCATCCCCGATATGTCGCTAAGGGAGATAGTGGCCAAGTTCTTTGACAATTATCGGCACATGGTCAGCCCGGATCAAGAGGTATACACTACGAGAATGATGAGCTATCTTGAGACTTGGTTCGGTATTGATTGGGACAAAATCAGTGGGAAATGGGCGATAATGGATCACCAAGGCAGAAACCTCTTCAATACCAAAGGCTACGACTTTATTATCAAGAAATTAAAAAGAGATATCCCAGACGATAGAATTCGCCTAAATGCTCATGTGTCCAAAATCGATTATTCCAACAAGCACACACCCAAACGAATCCGGCTCACATTTACTGACGGCAGTACTGTGGACTGTAACTACGTTGTTGTTACTGTTCCTCAAAGTATTCTTCAATTGAACGATTCGCATCCCTACGGAATTACATGGAGTCCACCTCTTCCCGCCAGAATGACCGATGCTTTGGCCAGCATTCATTTTGGCGCTTTGGGAAAGGTCATCTTCGAGTTTGATTCCGTTTGGTGGGATCCAAAAGCGGACAGGTTCGAAATCATTCCCGATCTTACCCAGGAACGCACGCAAGGTCCCTTGACAGCTTTACCGCCATCCTTCACCTATTTCGCCCATGTGCTCAATTACGGAGCACACGATCCCTCCAACACCTCCAGCGGAAGCAGTCTTGGGATATTGACCCAATCTCCGCTCACTGAGTACTTGGAAGCTCATCCACACCAAGCATGGACGTATTTCCGACCAATGCTCGCGAAATTGGCAGCCAAAGGCAACTTCATTTCTGAGCCCATCAACGTTATCACCACCGATTGGGCACAAAATCCCCACATACGAGGCTCGTACTCTGCTCTCCATGTGGACGACGACCCCTCCGACTTGATCATCCAACTTTCTGGCGAATTTGATGCCTGTGGCCTCCACGAAAAGTCGGTCCGTTTCGCAGGGGAACACACCATAGCAGACGGCGCGGGTTGTGTCCATGGAGCCTACAACAGTGGACTTCGGGAAGCCAAGTGGATCTTGGAAGATACTACGAAGACTACAGGGTCATAGAATGTTCTGGAATGTTCTGGAACTTTTTGGAACTTTATGGAACTTTATGGAACTTTATGGAACTTTTGGAACTTCTTGGTCCTTCTGGTGAAACCCCGGTGCTGCTGTATATATTGCAGCAAATGTGCACCGTAGTCCGCCTACCGATTCGGGAAAAAAATTGAAATCATCAAGCATCACTTAACTCATACAACAGCAATGGCAACTCCCTTCAAAGCTGAAACCGCAGAGAACTTAGAAGACATCGAAAGACAGTTTGCCGTCAAGGCCGTCATGCAGGCCGAGACCTACTGGGGATTGTTGGAAAAAATCCCAGGTTCCAGATTGAAATTGACCCAGTTCGATGATGTCATCTTTGAAACCTTGTTGGAAGATTTCCCAGAATTCAAGCAGCCAGCCAATGTTGCCGCCATCAGAGAAGAAGACATGAAGAGTGTTCTGGGTAAGGCCAAGTGGAGAACTTTCTGTGAAAAGTTCAAGGAAATTGAAGATTACAACTTCGGGACTTTGTTGAGAACAAAGGCTTCTGAGGAGTACTCTCAAGACGGAACCATCTTTGCTGTCAGAATCCAATTCTACGCCATTGAAATCGCCAGAAACAGATACGGTTTGAACGACTGGGCTTCCCAGAAGTAAGTACATTAGATAGAAAATAATACAAAAAGATTGACAAAATTGTAAGGTCCGTAAAGATCCCTCAATATTGTATCCTACCATACAACTCTTCACCCGAATCTAAGACATTTAAACTGAAATACTCTAACAGGCCATCTATGGTGAAATTTTATAATAGTCACGTGACCGGTCACGTGACTCTCGTCACCTGACTGATCCGCCTTATTTGCCGACAACAACACCAGTACATCATCCCCATGAATTCTTCGAAACTGCAGAGTGCTGGGAAGGTTCCTTCCAGTGCTGCTCCGCAGGTTCAATGGCAGAACCAGCAGCAACAGAACCAGCAACAACAACAGCAGCAACAGCAACAACAGCAGCAGCAACAGCCGTATCAATATCCTTCAGCCAACTACACCTTACCCGGAGTTATCAACTATCTAACCTCTGAATTCACCAATCTCGAACGATTCAAGATCATGACCAACTTGGAGAAGTCAGAAATGAAGTACAAAATCATCCAATTGCAATGTGAAGTCAATTCCTTGAAGCTTGTAAGCGATAAGCAAAAGAGCCAGATAGCCAAGTTACAGCAGGAAAACTCCGCATTGAAGTCACAGATCAATGGAGAAAGTGACCAAGGAGATTCCAACGGATTTCTGGAGTACAAAGTGCCCGAAATACCGGAAGTTGATCTTCTGGTGATCAAAAAATCAAGACAGCAACTCACGAAATCAATGAAGGAAATCGTTCATCTTCTCAAGATCCCTTCTGCGAAAAATATGAACTATTTGGGTATACCCGAGGCCGATATTTCAGTCAATAACGATTTGGATGCATTGGTGAACCACGATGATAATTTCGAGAACAATTTCGATTTCACCGATCGCCACATGTTAAGTCTTTCGCCTCGAAGTTTGAAGAAAGGAAGTTCTGTCACTGCTCAGTATTTCGATGCAGATGGACTGAACTATGTAGATTACGAAAACATAAAGAATGACGATTATTACAATGAGCAATTTACAGGCAACCAGGTTCCTGAAAATGATCGCAAATCAATACCATACGAAAGCGATGCCGAAACGGAAATATTAGATAACGTGGATGAAGTTGTTGCGCCTCTTGGTAAGACTCCATTCACCAAAGAAGAAAAATTGACGCATCAAAATGTGTTTGAGGATGAGGAGGTCCAAGTTCATCTTACTTCCATTGCTGAAGAATATAGAATAGAGGTGTACGACAAAATCGCCAAGAAAAAGATTTTTTCCAAAGAAGTTTTCATTGATTCCATTTCTCCTGACAAGTTGATCAACTTGTACCGAATTTCCATTGAGGATGCCAAAGGATCATTTTTGGCAGTGCAAAGCGATGGTTTGGTGTTCAGTCTTCTTGTCGAAACAGACAAGACCAACGAATCGCTCTTGATTGATTTGCAAGCACATATCAGCGAAGTTCAATCGTCCGGTTTAATTGAATTATCAGGAGGATCCAAAATACGCAATTTTGGGCTTGTATTGAATTCGCTTGACGATCCATTTTTAATCAAGGTGTACCACTTAACATTTAGTTCTGGATCGTTTACAAATAAGGAAGTTGGTTCGTTCAACCGCAATTTTGTTTTGAAACACCATACGCATACAAAAAGCATAACTTTTGATTCGTGGTCCATAAATTCCACGAGCAAAAACACCCAAAGCAAGCCTTCTACGCCAAAGAAAAAGAGAAATAAAGACGTGGACGATTTGGCTCCTTATGAGTTGGTTTACTATACTGATAATAAGGTGTTGAGGGTTAATATTGCACACAAGACTGTGGAAACCCTGCCCAAACGGTAAATTTATTATTGCAACCTTACTTATGTCATGTTCCAATGGAACGACCAAGAGCAATAAGAACAAACAGAATCAAAGTGACAAAACCGTTTTGCTTACAATTAACCGTTTGCATACAATTTACTGTTTTGCATACAATTAACCATTTGGAGTAAGTCCATCGCCAAAATAGGGGGTTTGACTTACTTGGCTAACGAAACTAGACGTAACCACACGTTTTCACTTTCCTCCACCAGTCATATTACCACATAGAAACACACATTGGTCCACCCACTACCCTAGACACACACAACCACCGTTTCAATACCTTCACTCTATAAACGTGTCTGCTTACCCCATACGCACCGCATCAGCCTTCGGCTCATCTCACACTATATTCAAATAGCTACATGCACACAATCCGTTCATTTCTCTGTAGACGTGTACTATTTCCGGTCCTACGGACCGGTTTCCCACTCCCACTTTCTCCTGTTCATTTCCGGTCTTTTCCCATTCTTTTCTCGTATTCTTTCCTCTCGTTCTTCCGCTCCCATTCTCATTCCTCATTTATCCCATTGCAGATTTCCAGATTCGGTCAATACTTATCGCACGTTGAGATGCGCATAAAAATTTTCAACTACAACCATGTCTAAGCAATCGTTCAACGACTTCTTGAAGTCCCAACTGAACAATTCAAAGCCCAAGGGCGCTGGGAATAGAAACCAGAACCAGGCTTTCCAGGCTGGCTATCAAGACCCGCAAAATTTCGGGTACAACCAAGCACAAACGGGATACCAAAGAGGCTCCCAGATCAACACTCCGTTTGACTCTGTTCCAACCAGTGGAACTGCCACTCCAACCACTCCAAACCCAAATGCATCCACCACCTCTTTGACTTCGTTGAACACTGCTTTGAGTAAGCTCAACATCGCCAACATCCCAATCCAAGAAAACTTGTCCAATCTTGAAAGATGTGCCAAGATCGCTGACGTTAGAACCGAAGTCGGTGTCATTGTCGATAAGATTGCCGAGGAACCTTTGACTGTGATCAACGAATGGAAATTGGTCGAGATTCTCAAGTCTTTGGCCAAGCCTAAAAACTCGCCTTTGGTCAGAGAAGGTGCTTTGTTGATCACCCAACAATTGTCCATTAACTTTGGAGGCCAGTCTCCAAAGGAATCGTACCTTTTACAATTCTTTACCTCTGCATTTGACGCTTTTGCTGATAAAGACAAGAACGTGGCCAAATCGGCAAAAACCTCCGTGGACACTTTATACGGTGTTTTCCCTGTAGAAGCCTTGGGTACCATTGTCATTGACGAAGTGTTGGACTACTTGAAGTCTTCTGCCAAGTGGAACTCCAAATTGGCTGCGTTGGCCACTTTTGACAAGCTCATCGATGATGTTCCTGCCGATTTGTTGGAGTTGAAGTTCGTCAGAGTCGTTCCTATCTTGACCGATTTGGCCACCGACTTCAAGCCTGAATTGGCCAAACAAGGTTTGGTTGTTTTGAAGAAGTTTGTCAAGGTTTTGGACAATTTGGATTTGCAAAACAAGTACGAATTGATTGTGGAAACCTTGGCTGATCCAAATAAGGTTCCTGAATGTATCAAGAACTTAAGTTCCGTCACCTTCGTTGCTGAAGTCACCGAACCAGCCTTGTCCTTATTGGTTCCTATTTTAGATAAGTCTTTGAAGATGTCTTCCTCCTCTAACGACCAATTGAGACAAACTGTCACCGTCACCGAAAACTTGACCAGATTGGTCAACAACAAGAGAGAAATCGAAACCTATATTCCAATTTTGCTTCCAGGTGTCGAAAAGGTTTTCAAGAATGCTTCTTTGCCTGAAGTCAGAGAATTGGCCGAAAAGGCTTTGAATGTCTTGAAGGATGCTGAAAATGAAAAGTCTGATGGTAAATTCCACGGTAGAATCACTGTGGAACATGCCAGAGAATTCTACACCAAGGATATTCCTTACGAATTACAACCTGTTATCACTGAATTGGCTCTTGATGACGAAATTAGAGCCAACTACTTGTCCTACATCTTGCAAGCCGATGCCAATGTCAATGACTGGAAGCGTTTGAGAGAGTACTTGAACTTGATTCACGTTTCTGTTGAATTCGGAGAACTCAAGGCCAAATATGTTGACACAGTTCTTCACAATCTTAGAGCTCTTTTTGAACCAGAAACCGATAAGTCCAACCAAAATGATGATGGTGCCATTGAAATCGTCAATGCCGACTTTTCTTTGGCTTACGGTTCCAGAATGTTGTTGAACAAGACCAAGCTCAGATTGTTGAAGGGTCACAGATACGGTTTGTGTGGTAGAAACGGTGCCGGTAAATCCACTTTGATGAGAGCCATTTCCAAGGGTCAATTGGAAGGTTTCCCTACTGCAGATGAATTGAAAACCTGTTTTGTTGAACATAAATTACAAGGTTCTGAAGCCGATATGGACTTGGTTTCCTTCATTGGTTCTGATCCTGAATTGGTCCATGTTGGTAAAGACGAAATTTCCAAGGCTTTGTTGACCGTTGGTTTCCCTCAAGAAAGATTGGAACAAAACGTGGGTTCTCTTTCTGGTGGTTGGAAGATGAAATTGGAATTGGCAAGAGCCATGTTGATGAAGGCCGATGTTTTATTGTTGGATGAACCTACCAATCACTTGGATGTTGCCAACGTCAAATGGTTGGAAGATTACTTGGTTGAAAACACCGAAATCACTTCTTTGATTGTTTCTCACGACTCCGGATTCTTGGATGCTGTTTGTACCGATATTATCCACTATGAAAACAAGAAATTGGCTTACTACAAGGGTAACTTGTCTGAATTTGTCAAGATCAAGCCAGAAGGTAAGTCATACTATACCTTGACTGATTCCAACGTTAAAATGGCCTTCCCACCTCCAGGTATTTTGACCGGTGTCAAGTCCAATACTCGTGCTGTTGCCAGAATGAATAACGTTACTTTTGCTTATCCTGGAGCTCCTAAGCCATCTTTGAAGAACGTTTCCTGTTCTTTGTCATTGTCTTCTCGTGTGGCCATTCTTGGTCCTAATGGTGCTGGTAAGTCTACTTTGATCAAATTGTTGACTGCTGAATTGGTTCCAAATGAAGGTAAGGTTGAAAAGCATCCTAACTTGAGAATTGGTTACATTGCCCAACACGCTTTACAACATGTGGAACAACACAAGGAAAAGACTGCTAACCAGTACTTGCAATGGCGTTATAGATTTGGTGATGATCGTGAAGTTTTGATGAAGGAATCCCGTAAGGTTTCTGATGAAGAAAAGGAACAAATGGCCAAGGAAATCGACGTTGGTGATGGTAGAGGTCCTAGAGCCATTGAAGCCATTGTTGGTAGACAAAAGTTGAAGAAGTCCTTCCAATATGAAGTTAAATGGAAATTCTGGTTACCAAGATACAACTCCTGGGTTCCTAAGGACGTCTTGTTGGAACACGGATTTGACAAGTTGCTTCAAAAGTTCGATGATCACGAAGCTTCTAGAGAAGGTTTGGGTTACCGTGAGTTGACTCCTTCTGTGATCAGAAAGCACTTTGAAGGTGTTGGTTTGGACGGTGATATTGCCGACCATACTCCTATGGGATCCTTGTCTGGTGGTCAATTGGTCAAGGTTGTTATTGCCGGTGCCATGTGGAACAATCCACATTTGTTGGTTTTGGATGAACCTACCAATTATTTGGATAGAGACTCTTTGGGTGGTTTGGCTGTTGCCATCAGAGAATGGTCTGGTGGTGTGGTGATGATTTCCCACAACAACGAATTCGTGGGAGCCTTATGTCCTGAACAATGGCATGTTGAAAATGGTGAGGTTGTTCAAAAGGGTTCTGTCAATGTTGATAATGCCAGATTTGAAGATCAAGGTGGTGAATCTGCCGATGGTAGTCCAGCCCCAGAACCTCCAAAGAAGAGAGCTGACGACGATGACTCTCCTGCTAATATCAAGGTTAGAACTAGAAAACGGAAGATGACTAGAAATGATAAGAAGCTCCAAGTAGAAAGAAGAAGATTGAGATACATCGACTGGTTAAGTTCTCCAAAGGGCACTCCAAAGCCTGTGGATTCTGACGCTGACGAAGAAGAAGATTGATTTTCAGGCGGAAATGACTGAATCAACTGGTTTTTTTCTCGTTCTTTTTGCAATGGCATCTTTCATATTTATTGAAATCATCTGAGTGGTGATCCATAATTTATAGTGACAAGTCACGTAGTAATACCTCATGGTAATTGATAGAGCAATACATAGAATATGATCTAGAAGTGTAGTAATCGTTCAGGTTTCGTGTAAATGGTACAAATGGTGAATATGAATGCACAAACAGAAAATGGGGTTTGATTAATTTTCATTTCAATGGCTTTTGCCTGGTTTTGATTATTTCAATGGCCGTTGCCTGATTTTAAGTAATTTCAATGGCTTTAGATTGATTTAACTAATTTCCATGGCTTTTGCCTAATTTTGCCTCATTCTTACAGATTTCAATGGATTTTGGTTAATTTTGACCAATTTAAAGACTATTCCCTAATTTTGACCAATTCAATGGCTTTGCCTGCTTTTGGGTAATTTTCACTAATTTCAATGGCTTCTGCCTGATTTTGAATTTTCAATGGCTTCGGTTAATTTCGACTGATTTCAATATTTTGAAGAAAATGATTAATTTCAATGACAAAAAGAAGACTAACTATTCGAATGGCAATTCCCACTGTTCTACATCTAACCCAATTGTGACGTGGCCAGAACTCTCTTTGATAAAGCATATTTCCTTATTGTACCCATTTTAATTTTTTACAGTATGTTCGTTACTTTATCCTCTTTTAAAGTTGTTCTCTCTTAACGTTTTTTTTTAGATATAATTTATTTAAATAGCTAAAGAGAGGCCAACAATTAACGTACCTAATCTATCTAATAAATATTAATATTAATATTGCTATTATAAGAAGTAAAACTAAATTAGCATTTGCCAGTACTTCCCTCTTGTAATCGCCAAATAAATTCTCTAAATAAAATTTTCTAATTAAAATCGTCTTCAATAATTTTAATAACTCCAACAGCAACAACAACAACACTTTTCTCCATAAGTGGTATCACTTCAATTGGCTCTTGAAGGGTCGGATCATACGACTCTTCAATGTCTTACTACAATACCGGCTGCAATAGTCGTGCACCGCCGCAATTTCCTGGAGGCAAAAGATCCAACACACTACTCCAAAACACCAACCATGGCTGATAGATACTCCTTCTCATTGACCACCTTCTCTCCAAGGTAAGTACCCCCATTGCTCGTTGTGGCCCTACTAACATCCAGTGGGAAATTAGTCCAAATTGAATATGCGTTGAACGCTGTCAAACAAGGTGTTACCACCATTGGTATAAAGTCCGCCAATGGAGTGGTTCTTGCCACAGAACGTAAGGCCAACTCCACACTTATCAAGAGCAGCAGCAGCTCCAAGGTGGAGCTCATTACTCCCAATATCGGAATGTCCTACTCGGGAATGGGTCCCGATTTCAGGGTTCTTGTGGATAAGGCAAGAAAGTTGGCCCACACAAACTACAAGCGAATTTACAACGAATATCCTCCGGTCAAGATCATGGTGCAGGAGATTGCCAAGGTGATGCAAGAATCTACTCAATCGGGTGGAATCCGTCCATTTGGAGTGTCTTTATTGGTGGTAGGATATGATGAACATTCCAATCAATTCCAGTTATACCAGGTGGATCCTTCGGGAAGTTATTTCCCATGGAAGGCCACGGCCATTGGCAAAACATCCAACTCCGCAAAGACCTTTTTGGAAAAGAGATGGAACGAAAACTTGGAATTGGAAGATGCCATCCATGTGGCATTGTTGGCATTAAAAGAGTCTGTTGATGGTGAATTGACCGGGGAAAACTTGGAAATCGCCATTGTCAGCGAACCCCAAGATCATTTGTTGGGATTTAAGGGAACTTCTGTGGAGGGCCCAAGATTTAAGAAGTTGACTGCTGAGGAAATCAACGATAGATTAGATTCTTTATAACCGGTCAATACATGTAAAATATGACAAAAACAGCTATTTCCAAATTCCAGCTCCAAAGTGACCAGGATAATAATGGAAATGCCTGATTACGTATTCCATTTCTTTATATTCATTTCTTTATACTCCTTCTCTATATTCCCCAGCATCTGTACACACTTAACTATGTGCAGTGCGCATCATATATTTCAAATTTTTTTAATCATCTCATCACTAGAATGGCCCGTAAGAACAAGCCTTCGGGCAAAAAGAGAAGTTCCAGGAAGATCTTGGATGCTTTCCAGATCGCAGAGAGACAGGAAAACGGTTCCGGCTCTGAAAACGAGTCTGGAGACGACATGAGCGTCCAGGACGGTGTTCTCGATGCCCGCCGGTTTCTTAAAGATGGACAAGAAAACGACAAATTCGAAGATGAAGAGTTGGATTCCGATGAAGCTTTGGGCTCCGATGACGACTACGATGTTTTAAATTCCAAATTTTCACAAACAATCAGAGACAAGGCCAAAAAGAAGAAGGAAAAGGAAAGATTGAGAAAGAGAGGAGAGTTGGATTCCGATGACGATTCCGATTCCCAAGAAGATGAAGCTTACGACAGTGTTGATGAGACCCAGTTGGTGACCTTATCTGAAGCCTGGGATATGGACGATGCTGATTTGAGAAAAGCAAAAAAGAGCGGTAAGAGCAATGAGGTAGTGTTAGATGATGCGTGGGAATCCGAAGAAGAACAGGATGAAGATGATGAAGAAAGTGAAGAAAGTGAAGAGGATGGTGATAGTGAAGATGACGGCTCGGATTCCGATAACATTTTCGACCATGAAGACGACGATGAAGATATTGATTTGAAGGATACCGTGAGTCGTCTTACCTCGCAACTTAAAAAGCCAGCGGCTGAAAAGAAGAGACTTATAGCCGAAAGCTTGGCTGAAAATGAATATTCTGTTCCCTCTGGTACCCAAGGATTATCGCTTGCAGAAATGATGGCAGCTGTGGACTCGTCAGTGACGCAAGATGCCATTTTGATTGATGCTGAAGAAACAGAAAAGTCCAAGGCTTTGGCCACTCCGTTGCCAAAAAGAATCCAAGAAAGACACGATAGAAAAGTTGCATATGAAATCTCCAAGAAAGAAGTTAGTAAATGGCAAGATACAGTCAACAAGAATAGAAATGCCGAAGTATTGAAATTTCCCATGGCTGCACCTACCACAAACAAAACGTCTTCTCATGTGGCCCTTGCTACTGATGAACACTCCAACGTGACTTCCGAGCTTGAAAGTAAAATCAACAGTCTTCTTGAAGCCTCTGCTTTGGTGGATGATAAGAAAGAAGCCACTTTTGAGCAAATCCAAGTAGCCAAGTTATCTCCTGCTGAAATGATCAAGAGAACCAAAGAATTGAGACTTATGAGAGAGTTGATGTTCAGAGAAGAAGCCAAGGCCAAGAGAATCAAGAAAATTAAGTCCAAATCATACCACAAGATTAAAAAGAAGGAAAGATTGAGAAACGAAGAATTGGTGGAAGGTGAAGAATCCGATGGTGAAGACCACGATCTCAAGAGAGCCGAAGAGAGAATGACGTTAAGACACAAGACCCAATCGCAATGGGCCAAATCCATGATCAAGAGTGGATTATCTAAGGATGCCTCCAACAGAGCAGAATTGGAAGAAATGTTACGTACCGGTGAAAAGTTGAGAAGCAAACAGTTGGGTTATGAAGATGGTGACCAGAGTGACGACAATGTCAGTGATATCGAAAGAGAATACGCTGAAGAAGAAGATGTGGACAGATCTAAATTGGGTAAGGGTGTCTTGGCTATGGACTTTATGAAAAATGCAGACGAAAGAAGAAGACAAGAAAACTTGAAGAACTTGGAAGAATTAAAGAAATTGGAAGGAGGTGCCAATGGTGAAGACGAATTCACTGGAGAACACAACTCTGTGAATGCTCACTTGAACCAAGGTAGAAGAGTCTATGCACCAAGCTCAATTGCCATGAAAGACAGTATCGATGAATTGAACCAGGAAACCTTGGATGAAGTCAATGCAGATGAATCCAAGAACTTGGTCAACAAATTAAACAAAAAGTTTGCCAATGGAGATAACATTACTGTGAGGGAAGTTATCGAAGAAAGCGAGCCTATTTCTGAAGATAAAGCTGAACAAAGTGATGAAGAATCCAATCCATGGTTGACTGCTTCTAAGCAACCAGTAAAGAAATCCAGTAAGGTTGTTGCTGTTGATCAAACCTCATCCAAATTAGCCAAATCCGCAGCCAAGATTGCAAAATCCAAAAAGAGATCTTCCTCAGAAAGAGAAGGAGACGAAGCTGTTATCGATATACAAAATACTATCAGATTGGCGGAAAACAGTGATGAAGACGACGATGAAGATGGAGCCAAGATGTTCTCACAATCTGATTTAATCAAACAGGCTTTCGCAGGTGATGATGTGGTGAGAGAATTCGAAGACGAAAAACAACAAGTCATTATGGATGAAGACGATAGAGAAGAAGATCTCACCTTGCCAGGATGGGGAGATTGGGCTGGTGGAGACGATTCAGGAAGACCAAAGAAGAAAAAGAAGTTTATTCGTACCATCGATGGTGTTGCTCAAAAAGATAAGAGAAAGGATAAAAACCTCAAGCACGTCATTATCAACGAAAAAGTGAATAAAAAGAACTTGAAGTACCAATCCAGTGCTGTTCCATACGGATTCGAGTCCAAGGAACAATACGAAAGATCGTTGAGAATGCCTATTGGTCAAGAATGGACTTCTAGAGAAACACACCAGAAATTGACCATGCCTAGAATTATCACCAAACAAGGTACTGTTATTGATCCTTTGAAAGCTCCTTTCAAATGAGCCGCTTGCATTATGTAATATAGTATAGAGGTCTAGGACCGAATAAATCATCACTACTGATACCGTTATTGTAATGTTTAGATGCTTCAATTTTTATAGTCATCATTGTAATGGTTAGACGTTTTCTCTTTTTACAAGTATCATTTAATCAGCCATAAATACCAGATGCTACCTATACAGTATAAACAACAATTTTGGAACAATTTGCACAATAGTTTCTAATTTATATCGTAAAGCCATAAAGTGTCTTTTATATGACAACGAGCCAGAATAGTTCTTTCCACATCAATCTAATAAAATACCGTTTCTATCGGCCCAAACTTTACCACTGAGGAAAACTCCTTCAGGGTCAGTTTGCTTTCTAACTTCGTTGTATTTCACCAAGTTTTGACCAAACCAATCCTTCATAACTGGGTTGAAACCAATCATGGAGTAGAATTCCTTACCACCAAATTCCAATTGAGCGTTCAAGTCTTCTGGAGTCTTTTGTTCACCATCAAGACCAATAAAGTTCTTGGCCCAGTGAGGCTTACCTCCAGCCTTGGACATGACATCTTCAAAGATTTGGAACCATTGATGAGTAGGAACGTTGGTTCTGAATGGTCTGTACATGGTGGCATTAATAAACATCGTCAATTGGTCGTTGGTCACAGGAGCGTTTTCTCCGGCATATGGAAGCAATGGAGAGTTATCCAAGTAAGCACGGAAATTGTTACCTGGGATTGGACCAGCACTCAATCTATTTCTCTTATCCAACCAAGACTTTGGAGGGTACAAAGAAGGTTCGCCGGTTTCTTCGTCAATGAATGGAGTATCGGAGTTGGTGGCATTGGAACATCTCACTTCAATAGGAGCATGGACGTAGAATTCACCCTTTTCAGCAGCGTTCAAGATGTAGTCACGTAAATCAGTCAAGACTTGTTCACCCTTGTTCAATGGAGCAGACCATTCGTTGACGAATTGAGAGAACAAACAATCCATATTCAAACCATCCACAGAGTGTTGCACAGCAATATCACCCTTACCCAAGGTTTCCACACTGCCGTATTGTTGATCAAAAACAAACTTTTCAACGTAAGGAGTGAATCCCGGCCAGACCTTGACTGAAATCCACAACAATGCCTCGTAAAAGAATCTTCCAAACGCAGTACCGTACCAACTGTGTCTTGGATCACTCAACGGTTCATCGGACTTGGAAGCTCTCCAACACACGCATCTGTTGGTGTATGGGAACCACCAAATACGAATGAACTCGGAATCCAACCAGATATTGTTCCAGTTGGTCAACAAGGTCTCAAAGTTGATGATTTCTTGCTTGGACTTGATGGTGTACTTAGGACAAGTTCTGAGCGTAACGTGGGTGATGATTCCGATTTTGCCCAAAGACAAGAGAATGGCTCTGAAAACCTCTGGTTTTTCCACAGAGGAACAAGTCACTTGTCTAGCCTGGGAATCCAAGAACTTAATCTCAACCACTTGTTGCGCGACCAATCCATGGTACTGAGTAGAACCATGAGTACCGGTAGAAATGAGTCCAGCAATCGATTGGTCGCTGATAGAGCCCAAGTTCTGAATGGCCAAGTTGTTTTCCTTCAAGTACTGGTTCAATTCAAAAACTCTACAACCAGCTTCAACAGTCAAATCCACAAACTTGACTTCCTTGGAGTCAGAACCATCAGCAGCAGCACCGTAGAATTCTTCTTGTTTAATCACGCCATTGAAGCGGTCCAAATTACAGAGCCATTCCTTGGTCATAGTCAAGTCACTTGGAGAATGACCAGATCCAACAGTCATGATGGTCTTGCCATTGGTTCTGGCTTGGTTGATCAATTCCTTGATTTCATCCAAAGTACGCGGCTGAAACACAGCCTGGGGACGACAGTAGAAGGTACCTGCCCAAGTCTCGTGAAAGATCTTCTTGGTGGTGAAAGGTTGGAGAGATTCGGGAATCGACATGGCCTTGTCGCTTTAAAGTTGCGATTTATTAATCTGGAACTTGATCAGAAAAATCTCCGAGATTGCGCCGGTGTGGCGGGCCAACGCCCGTATCGTCCGGGGCCACGTGAGATTTTCCGAATTGCTTTGGCAGGTTCTATCGGATTTTATCGGATCCGGCATATATACATCTCCTTATGGATCCGGCATACACAATAAGCTACGCCGTTTGGTGGGCTGTTTTTTGAGGTCCGCGCGCGTCGTTTTTCACTGCTCGCTTGGATCACTATATATAGTGCGCACCCAAAAGCAGCCGTCACGTGATGGACGCGACTGGTGTGGTACTGAGTAGTTGTGGGTCTCGTTTAAGCCCAACAAGACACACAATTCCACGCCAATAGGTCTATTTTGGATCCAATTGCAATTGTGGGCAGCCTATTGGTCCGCCCTGATCGCATTGGCCCGTTTCCCGTTTTTTTCGGCCCTTTGGGCCTCCAACACACCGTCCATCCGTCGTGTGCCACTCGCGTCGTATAAAAAATTTTCAAATCTATACGACGCCGCTATAAAAGATCTGGATCGGAACGACGCTTTGCAGCATTTGGTTCTTATAGATTTTACACTAGTTTTCTAGCTTTATATTTAAACAACCGTTCCTTTCCATCATGAGCAGACCTCAAAACATCGGTATCAAGGGTATTGAAGTGTATATCCCCGGCCAGGCCGTCAACCAGTCCGAATTGGAAAAGTTTGATGGTATTCCAGCCGGTAAGTACACCATTGGTTTGGGACAAACCAACATGGCGTTCGTCAACGACCGTGAAGATATCTATTCCTTGGCCTTGACCGCCACCTCCAACTTGATCAAGCACTACAACGTCGATGTCAACAAGATCGGTAGATTGGAAGTGGGTACCGAAACTTTGTTGGATAAGTCCAAGAGTGTCAAGTCTGTGTTGATGCAATTGTTTGGCGACAACAACGATATCGAGGGTATTGATACCATCAACGCCTGTTACGGTGGTACTTCTGCTGTGCTTAACTCCATCAACTGGATCGAATCTTCCGCTTGGGACGGTAGAGACGCCATCGTTGTTGCTGGTGATATTGCCATTTACGACAAAGGTGCTGCCAGACCCACCGGTGGGGTTGGTGCCGTTGCCCTCTTGATCGGTCCTGATGCTCCTATTGTTTTCGAATCCACCAGAGGTTCGTTCATGGAACACGCCTACGATTTCTACAAACCAAACTTCACCAGTGAATACCCTGTTGTCGATGGTCACTTTTCCTTGAGCTGTTACGTCAAGGCCTTGGACCACTGTTACAAGAACTACTCCAAGAAGGTCACCAAGGACGCTTCCAAGACCGTCGGTGTCTACGACCACTTTGATTACAACGCCTTCCACGTCCCAACCTGTAAGTTGGTCACCAAGTCATACGCCAGATTGTTGTACAACGACTACAAGTCCAACCCAGCTGCTTTCAAGGATCTTGTTGACGAAGAAACCGCTGCTTCCATCAATGCTTTGTCCTACGAACAATCCTTGGTCGATAAGAACTTGGAAAAGTTGTTTGTTGGCTTGGCCAAGGAACAAACCAAAATCAGAGTTCAACCTGCTTTGCAAGTTCCAACCAACACTGGTAACATGTACACTGCATCTGCCTGGGCTTCTCTCTCGTCGTTGTTGTACTTTGTTGGCTCTGAAAAATTGCAAAACAAGAGAATCGGTATTTTCTCCTACGGTTCTGGTTTGGCCTCCACCTTGTTATCTGTCAAGGTCCACGGTGACATTTCCCACATCACCAAGGTCTTGAACTTTGATTACAAGTTGGGTGAAGGTAGAAAGATCCAAACCCCAGAAAAGTATATCGAAGCTATCCACTTGAGAGAAAACGCTCACTTGAAGAACTCCTTCAAACCATCTGGCTCCATTGAAAACTTGGCTAACGGTACCTATTACTTGGTTGAAATCGATGACAAGTATAGAAGACAATATGCTGTCAAGGAGTAAATCTATGTATATTAGCTTTTAATCGAATCCCATTAATATATTATCTGTAGACTCCATCATTTCAAATTATGTTCTAGAAAACCATGAACCAAATGAATACGATATGGAAAGAATATTACATTGTCTTAAGCATCTAAACAACTCAAGGGACTTAACTCTAGAATACAAGAAGAAACGAAACAATACATCGACAGACGGTTTTGACATAATCGCGTATTCAGATGAGTTGAAGAGAGACGTCTGATTTCTGGAGCACATCCCATCTGATGGTCAGCCAAGAGGCAGAACAACATAACTCCTAGTGTTTTTACCAATATATACACTAATTCGAACAGACGTATGACAATTTAAACTATCATTCCATACGTATTACAATTTAAACTATCATTTGATACATACGAAAACTTAGACTGTTATTTCATACGTATTACTAGTAGACTAATATTTCAATGCATGTATCATTGACATATTTATGCGTTCAGATGACGCAGTCGTAAATCAAAGTAGTAGCCAATTCTTCCCTGGAACAGCAAAATACCAACTAGTTCATTTCATCTATCTGGAATTGGTACCAACTACCGTATTCAACGCTCAAAACCAAGAAAATTCAATAGACCAAGCATCACCAGTTCGCAGCATTATTATACCGAACCGCAACCAAATAATCCGTTCAATAATGTCAATATTGAACCATTTTGGAATCGGAAAATCCCCACAATTAACCACAATTCTCCTCTAAACCCCAATTTACTACATTAACATCTTTATTCACGAGTTTGCTCCAAAAAAATCTCACCAATTCGTAGTTGTGCTCTCACCTTTTGCTATTGCTCTATTGAAGTGACTTATTCCATGCGTCACTAATCCAACAAAAACAACAAACGGCATGCTGCCAAGGGTGGCTCACGCCTCATTAGTCAACCCCACCGAGTCGTCATTACTTAAATCCACCGCAACATTGTGGTGTAGCAATCGACCCCGGGTCAGGCACGTGAAACGTCACAGTTGCTAAACGTATAAGTACAAGAGCAGACCCTTGCAACCCCCCAAGAAAATTGCAATTCTGTCCTGATACAATGAAGTTAAATATATTGATGGTCTTAGCGACGGTGGCCTGTGCCGTTGCAGACTCTAGTTTTGCAGACTGGAGTTTAAATGATGTTAAACAATTTTTGAAGGATCGCAAAGTCGAATTTGGTGACAAGGTTTCTGAGTCTGATTTGGGTCAATTGGCTTCCCAAGAATTTAAAAAATTAAGGAACTACGACCGTGTGGCTGTGGATGTCAATGACAAAAACCAGCAACATATCTTGCAATTGGCTAAGGATCCTAACGCTGGCATTAATAATGTGCTTCCTTTTAACAATTGGAAGTATTTGTTTGAGGAAAAGAGTACTGGCCAAAAGGTTAAGGATTGGATTTTTGAGTCTTGGTCAACAAACTCATTGAAGGATTACCTCAGTGCCAACAAAATCAAGCCAAAGAAGCATAGCTCCAAGCAAGATTTGATCAATTTGGCCAAGGAAAACTATGCGGAGGTTGCAAAAAAATTTGATGTTTCTGGAAACTATCCAGGAGATTGGCTTTATTCCGGCTGGAGTGTTGATGATTTGAAAAAATGGCTTACTTCGTTTGATTTGCCTTTTGATGCTGGCGAATCCAAGGACAGTTTATTGGAAAAGGTCAAGCAACACAATTTTGTTGCATCATTGACTTCAACCGACTCCAAGAACTCGTTATTAGACTCGTTGAAGTTGGCTGATAAGCCCATCTTTGACAAGAAGGGCCATATCAAAAAGGAGTTTTATGATACTTGGACTTACTCCCAATTGAGAGAATGGCTTTACGATAATGATCTTATTGATACCAAGCCAGGGGTTTATGTGGAGGAGTTGAACCAAGACAAGCTTAAGAAATTGGTGGCCAACAATGAAAAGTACTTGATTCTGGACATCAAGGCCTGGTTGGACCATGCTAAGAAGTCTGCTAATCCATTACTTTCTAAAGCTCCAGAAGCAGCTAAGAATGCCTATGATAACATTATTAACCACACCTTCTTGGTGGGTGTTGAGAACTGGTCAAAGGACAAATTGAGAGAATTTCTTCGTGTTAGAGACATCAAGGCTTCTCAATTTTTGACCAAAAACCAGTTGATTGAAGTGGTCAAAAAGAATAAGGATACTCCGGTTCTTCCCAAGGAAGCTTCCAACTCTTACTCTTGGCTCTTGGAAAACTTGTCTACTGATCAGCTCAAGAATTGGTTACATGAGCAAGGGTTGGAGGTTGAAGGAAAAAGAGAAAACTTTGTTGCTAGCATCACCTCGCTTCTTACTTCTCCAACTGGCTCCAAACACTCGTTTAAATCCCAGGTGAAGAACTATAAGCCCGATCTCGAACTGTATAGGAAATGGGTGCAAAAAAACCAAAAAAACGCACACACCTACAGTGAGGATGCCATTTTGTCAACTTACAAATTGGTGAACCTGTACTACGATCTGGCTTCCGATGTTCTTTCTACAAAGTACAAGGATGCTCAATATTCTGTAGACGATGCTTTGAATGAAATTCAAAAGGCGTCCTACGAATATTCTCAAGAGTTCTTGAACGATTACGAACACAACAAGGGAGCATTGAAGGAATTCTTGGAAAGCTCCAAGATTGCTGCCCACGATTATACAAATAATCTTGCCAATGCTTTGGTTCATCGTTATGAACACACCAAGGAACATGCCGAAAGTGTCTGGATTTCTGTCAAGAACTATTTCTTTGGACTTGTGAATTATGTACTGAGCTTTTTCTCATACCACACCAATTACTTAGGAAACGTTGTTTCTGGCTATTCTAGCAAGCTTGGAGTTTCTGCTAAGGATGCCAGTTCCAACTATGCTGCCCAAGCTACTGACGCTGCTCAACAAGCATATAGTGAGGGTACCAAGTATGCCTCTCAAGCTGGAGATGCTGCTCAACAAGCATATAGTGAAGGTTCCAAGTATGCCTCCCAAGCTACTGATGCTGCTCAGCACGCATATAGCGAAGGTTCTAAGTATGCTTCTCAAGCCGGGGAAGTCTACAACGAATATCAATCTGTGGTTCAATCCAATGCTGAACAAGCTCACCTGGTTGTGAGTGAAAATTATGAAGGTGCTACTCCTGTGATTAAGAGTCACTATTCAGAAGCCAGTCTGGTTGTTTCCAGTGCCTACAGTGAGTACAAACCAGTGGTTGATCACCATGCTGGAGTTGCGTACGAAGCTGCGAAGGACTATGCTTCCATAGCCAACGAAAAGGCACAACCGGCCCTTCGTCTGGCCTGGGATTATCTTGTGGAATCCTACAACCATGCTGATCTTAAATCGTATTTGCAATCGTTTGGATTTGAGTACGAATGGTTATCTGGATTGACTAGATATCAATTGGTGAGTTTGGCCAAGGCACAAACCCAGTTGTTTTACGGATCGGAGAAGACGAAGTGGGACAAGTCCTTGGTGGACGTTTTGAAGGGTTCTGCTGATGATTTGCAAAAGTACTTGAAGCTCAAGAAGGAACCCACTTATTGGGAGAGATTGACCAGTTACTTCCATACTTAGGTATATAAAATGAATGATCGGATTATGTGAAAATACAAAGTAGGATTAGTTGATTTAGGCGTCCATGTATGTAAATTATATTATGAGTTGATGAATATAAAGCTCATGAAGCTTTAGAAAATACAATTCTGATAATATAGTGTTTCTCCTCCAAATACTATAAGTCCACGTCTTATTGGGAATTAATAAATATAAAAGCTCATGGAGCTTTAGAGTACACAATTCAGTTTAATATGATGTTTCTCCTTCAAAGACTATATGTCTACGTGTAGACTTTATCTAGTACACTGTGTCTGGTACGGTACACTTTACGTCTGGTGGACTTTACCAATCTTAGTAATTTACATAAGAACAATCTCTACTTGTACATCACTACAGCAAATTACGATACGTCTGGTAGACTTTACGTAGTAGACTTTACGTAGTAGACTTTACGTCTGGTACACTTTACCAATCTTGGCAATTTACATATTTACATAAGAACAATCTCTACTTGTACATCACTACAGCAAATTACGATACGTCTGGACTTTCCAATCTTCGAGCAATTTCCATATGAACAATCCATTTGTACGTCACCACAGCAAATAACGATGCTCATTACGAACCATCGTCTTGACGTATCGTAATCTAGACGAATCTCAACATTTGACGTGACTATAGACGATCATCCAGTGTCACCATTGACGATATTCGACTGGTCTTTTCGAATCAATCACATTGACGAAACTCACCAGTACCAAGAGAACTGTTCATGAAATATATGATGAAAATTCCCCAAAAAATCTACGAACAAATATGTTGCCCCATTAATTCTCTACCTTATCCAACCCCCCTATCCCCCAATAACCTCTAATCCGACTTCCCCTTAAAAATTCAGTTCTACCGTTACCGTTACGCTCTCTAGGGCTATCGCAACCTGTATTCCCTTTCGGGAAACCGACTCGTCTCGTGTCACAACCTGCATGTTTTGATATTGCCCGAATAATTTCATAAGTTTACAGGTTACAACGAAGCGGCTAATTTGTAAACAACAGTCAAACAACTAAAAACCAGACGTTTCTTCTGGATATATTAGATTGCACACTAAAGCAGAATGAGAGAAGTCATCAGTATTAATGGTATGTGTTCCGATGAAGATGTTTTCTGATGAAAGAAGGCCATAGTTGATGATAATTCAGATGGATTTGTTCATATTCCCTGTTTTGACGATTTGGATGGGATTGACGAAACAACCCTTGATCCAGCCCAAATTGAAGCAATAAACCACCAATATCGCTTGGGAATGGATTGATCAAGTCATATCGAGTTCTAGTACTAACAGATTTAGTCGGTCAAGCCGGTTGTCAAATTGGTAACGCGTGCTGGGAATTGTATTCTCAAGAACACGGTATTAGACCAGATGGTTACCTTCAAGAAGGTTTAGACAGACCAAAGGGTGGGGAAGAAGGATTCTCCACTTTCTTCAGTGAAACTGGTTCTGGAAAGTACGTTCCAAGAGCTTTGTACGTGGATTTGGAACCAAATGTGATTGATGAAGTCAGAACCGGTGCCTACAAGGACTTGTTCCACCCAGAACAATTGATTGCTGGTAAGGAAGATGCCGCCAACAACTACGCTAGAGGTCACTACACCGTCGGTAGAGAAATCTTGGATGATGTCTTGGACAGAGTTAGAAGAATGTCCGATCAATGTGATGGTTTGCAAGGTTTCTTGTTCACACACTCCTTGGGTGGTGGTACCGGTTCCGGTTTGGGTTCCTTGTTATTGGAACAATTGTCCATTGACTACGGTAAGAAGACCAAGTTAGAATTCGCTGTCTACCCAGCCCCACAAGTTTCCACCTCCGTTGTGGAACCATACAACACTGTCTTGACTACACACACCACCTTGGAACACGCCGACTGTACCTTTATGGTTGATAACGAAGCCATCTATGATATGTGTCGTCGTAACTTGGATATCGCAAGACCAAACTTTGACTCTTTGAACAGTTTGATTGCCCAAGTTGTTTCTTCTGTCACTGCTTCTTTAAGATTCGATGGTTCTTTGAACGTCGATTTGAATGAATTCCAAACCAACTTGGTTCCATACCCAAGAATTCATTTCCCATTGGTTTCCTACGCTCCAGTGTTCTCCAAGGCCAGAGCCAACCACGAAGCTAACTCTGTTTCTGAAATCACTGCTTCTTGTTTCGAACCAGGTAACCAAATGGTTAAGTGTGACCCAAGAGTTGGTAAGTACATGGCTACTTGTTTGTTATACCGTGGTGACGTTGTTACCAGAGATGTTCAAAACTCAGTTGCTCAAGTCAAGGCCAAGAAGACCGTTCAACTTGTTGACTGGTGTCCTACTGGTTTCAAGATTGGTATTTGTTACCAACCACCTACTGCCATCAGTGGATCTGAATTGGCTTCTGCCAAGAGAGCTGTTTGTATGTTGTCCAACACCACTGCTATTGCTGAAGCCTGGAGAAGAATCGACAGAAAGTTCGACTTGATGTACTCCAAGAGAGCTTTCGTTCACTGGTACGTTGGTGAAGGTATGGAAGAAGGTGAATTCACCGAAGCTAGAGAAGATTTGGCTGCCTTGGAAAGAGACTACATTGAAGTTGGTACCGACTCTTTCCCAGAAGAAGAAGAAGAATATTAGTTTTATATAGCTCTTTTATAGTTCTTTAATACCCTTTGTTAATTAGTATGATCCCATTTTACCCGGAGTCCTCGGCTTCCCAAGACCTACTAGATGATTCCATCATCTAATCACTGCCTCCGGTCGTGCGCCCACCGCTGCCCTTTATAGATTTTTCAATACTGCTTACTGAGTTGTTTATTGAGTCGCCCACCATGAAAGACAACCGTGATCTTTTGAAGGAACCATTACACGGCATCTACATTCCATGTGCCCTCATTGTTGTGGGCACTTTGTTTTTTGGTGTTGAGTATTTGCCCTACAGTTTGACCTTCATTGTCGGTGTGTGCTCTTTCAAATACTACGAAGCTTTGAAGAGAAGATCCCTGATCCACATCACGCAATGGAAAGAACTTGAATTGATGGAAAGAACGCTTATCACCAGAAACACTTCCATTTTGCGTTTCAAGTTGAACAGAGAAGACGAAGTGTTGGATATTCCCACTGGCCATCATGTTGCTGTGTGCTTCAATGTGGATGGCAAGGACGAAATTCGGTTCTATTCTCCTATTCTGAACCAGTTTGATGCTGGATTCTTTGATATTTTGGTCAAGCATTACGAACACGGTGTTGTTTCCAAGAAGTTGGCTCAATTGAGAGAAGGCCAGACCGTGTTGTTCCGTGGTCCTGTTGGTACTTTGAACTATGTGCCTAATATGGCCAAGAAACTTGGTTTGATTGCCGGTGGTTCAGGTATCACTCCTATTTTGCAAGTCATCACGCAAATCATCACCAATCCAGAGGATACCACTCAAATCTCTTTACTTTTCGCCAACGAGTCCGAAAAGGATATCTTGTTGAAGAATGAAATCGATGAAATTGCAAAGAAATACCCAGACATGGAGGTTCACTACACAATCACCAATGCTCCAGAAAACTGGTCCGGAAGCACTGGCTACGTTTCGAAGGAAATGATGCAACAGTACTTACCAGAAGCCGATGAAGATAACCAACTCTTTGTTTGCGGACCTCCAGAAATGAAGAAGATGGTGGTTGGTCTCTCTGACGAGCTCGGATGGAAAAAGGAAAACGTTTTCTGCTTTTAATGAATAGATGAGTAGACACTGATTAGTATCAACGTAGAATGTTGTAGAATCATCACATAGTGGGTGGGTAGATTATTATTCGGATCTTACGGAAATAACTCGTGGTAATGGAGCTCAGAATTAGTAATTGATCTGACGGCTTTGAACGCTTCAAATTGTGACAATTCCCTTACTGGTCATCGTTCTTTGGGTGGTACATTGGTTACCTTCATCCGCTCCGTATATATCCCGCTCCGTGTTTATCTGCAGGCATTTGATTTGATAGTCTCATCAACTATGGCGTGGAGTGCATACTAACGTTCCGCAATATGCGCTAAACCCGTACGCTGTGGCAAAGCGGCTTCACAAATGTATGGCCATTGGATTAGCTAATCACCTTATATACCAGTGCCCATGTCACCTCCGCAAACGGATTTTCGTTAATTCCGTTCCGCAACCGAACCACTGTGTGCAAGAATCGGAACTATTTTGAATCCAATCAACCCCCGCATTCAATATAAAAGACCACCAGGATCCACTATCTTTCGCAAAGTAAAGCTCTTCAACTAATCCTCACAATCAATCATGTCTGCTATCAAACTTTCTGGAAAATTCGGCTACGGAAGCATGTCTTTAACCTGGACTCCCAATCCAGTCCCCGTGAGCCAAGCAATTGAGTCTTTGACATACGTCACTTCCCATCCGGAGTTCGGAACCAACTTCATCAATGGTGGAGAATTCTACGGCTCTGACTTGATCAACTTGAAGTACCTCAAAGCCTTTGTTGATTCCCAGCCTAAGGACAAAGTCAAGGATTTGATCATCTCCATCAAGGGTGGTGTCAACTTGAAGAATTTGATCCCTGATGGAAGCAAAGAATCAATTGATGCTTCCATTGATCAGATCGTCAGTTTCTTCCCTAAAGACCCAGAAGCTAGACCAAAGCTTTTGTTTGAAATCGCCAGAGTCGATGCTTCTCATCCATACGAAAAAACAGTTGGTTACATCTATGATAACGTCAAGGCTGGTAAATTGGACGGAATTTCACTTTCTGAAGTCGGTGCAAAGTCCATTGCTAAAGCTGCTTCAGTGGCACCTATTTCTTGTGTGGAATTGGAATTTTCCTTGTTGTGCCAAGACCTTCTTCACAACGGTGTTTTGACCGAATTGGCAAAGCACGACATTCCAGTCATTGCTTATTCTCCTCTTTGTAGAGGTTATTTGACTGACTCTACTGCTGAACATCCTGAAGAATTTTTCGCTGGAATCAAGCAAGGTGACATCAGAACCCACATTGACAGATTCTCCAAGGAAAACTTTGCCAAAAACATTCAATTGGTCAAGAAATTGTATGATTTTGCCCACAATGTGAAAAACACTTCTCTTGAATCTTTGGCTTTATCTTGGATCTTGGCCATTTCTGGTAAGAAGAACTTCCAAGGTGTGGATGTGGTGAAGATCTTACCAATTCCAAGTGGTTCTACCAAGGAAAAGATCCAAAAGAACTTGGGCAATGTGGTCGAATTGACCGATGCCGATTTGGACGCTATTGACAAGATTGTCAAAGAAACCCCAGTTTCTGGTTTGAGATACAACGAAGCTCACGAAAAGCTTTTGTTTGCTTAATTGTACACTGCTTAGTATGTAGAAAATGTTACTCGATTTAATTGAGCTCTAATGAATGTTTACAAAATACAGCTGTACCATTTCTTCCTACTTTTAGTTGTTTTCAATTTATATTTATTAAGATGTCATATACAAAAATGTGTCAACTCTCAGTCTCATGCTGCATTGCCCAGGTATGATCTGCTGCGCGCCAAGGCATGGAACATGCAAGTTTGTTCTACTTCCAGACCCCAAATATCGGCCCCTAATAACAGCCCCATCTTGTCAGTTGGCGAGGTGTTCTTCGCTTATTTCTCGTGATTTTGTGTTGAAAACCCCATACTTGAATTCTACGAACTTCTTCTACTTCTCCTAACCCGCATTTTTTCTATTTTCTTGCCCCAATCTCGGGTTCTTCCATAAAAGGGTCGGCACCCGCGCCCAGTTTACGCGTGTCGAAAGAGAACAACTAAAACCAATACACTTGACCATAGCACCATGCGTCTTGTTCAATTGATAGTATTGGCATTCCACTTGGCCTTATCGTTGGCCAATAGACAATTTTTACTCAGCAGAGAACATAACGGAGTCTGTCTTAAAGTAGACTCTGTCACCAAAGACACCGCCATTACTTTGGACTTCAAAGCAACAGGCGACTACCACAGAACAGAAATCCCAGTGATAGTGTTCAACTACTTGGATCTTTATAAAGTCAAGAATTTGCCTGGATTTGTTGAGTTTCTTAATGAAACTTATACCAACCGCTTTGAAAACTCTTCCATCATTGCCTACGGTGAAAGTATCAGATTTAACTTGATTCCTCATGAAAAAGTGGAAGAATTGCCAAAGTCCTTTGCTTTCGCTCCTGTAGTTGTGTTTGGAGATGATGAAGACCTTGAATTTGAGCCGGATTATGAAGATACACCTCCTCCTTTCTTGAACTACCCTGTTCCAGAAAATGGTGTGTACTGTATCTATTTGCCTAGATACATTTGGGAAAACGAAGAAGGCGATTTGAATCTCTACCCAAGATCTTACGATGCTACGGTTTCTGTCATCAACGAAGCTCTCCCTGTCGGAATTGAAGAAGATGCATTAGTTACCGTTAGAATCGCCGGTGCGTTCGGATTTGTCGTTTTGTTAATGTACCTTTACCACCAAGGAAAAGAACTCCCATATGTGGCCAGCTTGATATACACTATCTTTTTATTGAACTTCATTTACTATTCCGGTTATTTTGCATTATACGCAGCCATGATGTTGGGAGTTCCAAAGGTTCCTGTGGTCCAAATACTCGAAAAGTATATCAGATTAGAAAGTACCTTGCTTGAAACATTTCTGAAAGTGGCTATTTTCTTGATCTATGCTGGACACGGTATTATTTACAGATTTGATCCCACTTTCAGTGGGGTGAAAAATAATAAGTTCACTGCTCCAAAATGGTTATCGATCATTACTTCTTTAGCCGTGTTATCTTATTTGGGGACGTTCCTTACCAATCATTTCTTGGTTCACAAGGCCAATCGTGAAGTTATTGCCATTCATATCAATAAGTTACCATTTGAAGTCCTTTCTAGATCTATTATTTTCAAATCTCCTTATCATCTTGATGTGATTTCCAAACTTCTTAAGTCGAAGGCTGACTTGATCTATGCAACTTCTGTCGCCAATGTGTATATCAGTTTTGCTATGCTGTTATTTTCGTTTATTCTGGCGTTCATTATTATCAGAAAGATAAGTGCAAACTTGAAGAAGGAAGACTCCCACTATTTGACAAATGATAAGAGAAGAGACGACAAGTCATACTTGTTGAAGCCATTAAAGTGGTCATTATTCATTCATTTGTTCTTGTATAAGGCTATTCTCATGCGAGTGTTGTACGTTTTGTTCCTTCAACCAATTCAATATGAAGGTTACTTTGACATTGGCGAGTGTTTGAATGCTGTTCACCCGCATATCAGTAGGGGTAACTTTATAAAGAAGACCATTGATGCTTCTGAGTACATTTTGTTGTGGTTGATCTGGGGTATTGGTGAATCAGGATTGAAGAGATCCGATATTTTTGGAAAGAAGGAGAAGAAGGAAAAGAGGGAAAAGAAGGAAAAGAAGGAAAAGAAGGAAGAGGTGTTTGACAACAAAGAAGAAAAGAAGGAAAAGAAGGAAGATGTGATTGACAACAATGAAGAAAAGAAGGAAGAGGTGATTGAGAACAAAGAAGAAAAGATTGAAAAGAAGGAAGAGGTGATTGAAAACAAAGAAGAAAAGACTGAAAAGGTGATTGAGAAAAAAGAAGAAAAGGACGAAAAGAATGAACAGTGAAAAGGCCGTTAAAGAAGAGGTTGCTGTATCATTAGACTAAGCCTCCTTCTAAATCTATAGACAGTCTAAACTTGTACATGCTAAATATAGCTGCGTATATTTGCGTATATTTGCGTATATTCGCATCGGTATGCCTAAATACAGTCACAATAAATTTATTCACTTAGTAATCATAGAAGCCAATACAGAAGTTGGAAGAAGCACAAGGCACCAAATCCAGTAAAGAGGTCCCAATCAAACTATTAGATTTTTTAATTGTAGAAATAGTACTTGGCAATTTACTGTGTGCTCGAAGCTGTTTACTTAACCCTAAGGATACAGTTGGTGTCGTCACTTTATATTGATACTATACGAGATTTGTAACCGTTGAAAGTAAATAATATGACAGTTCGAAGACGAAGAACAATGCGTGACGATTGGTATTCATTTAATATTATCCCTATAAATGTCTATTACACCAATGGGAATTTGAACATGGAAGCGAGGCTATCTACCAGTGACATTAAAGGCTCAATATTTGCTCTGTTCATAATGCCTTGAGCTTTTTATATCCATGCGGTACCTTTATTACGTGGTCTGCACTCAAGTCCTAAAAACATATTAGGCAGATAATTTTTCCATTCATTCAGTCAGCATATTTGCCTGATAAGATGATCATAATTTCAGAATCAGGTTCTTTTGAAGAATGTTTCTTTCAATTTCTTCAATTTTTTAACCAACATTTGAATAAACCACAGAAGACTCATCCTCTCGGAATTTCAGAAACTAAACATCTCAGCTATTTCAATGAGCGGTGAATACGATTGTTGGTAAAACTTTAACTTGCTCCAGTGAAATGGGAAACGTCTCAATTCGAGTTTTAAAATTGGGTCTAGACAATCTTAATGAAATTGACAGCTTATAAGAGAAAAAGAAGATATTCATCACTAGGATTTTTTTTACAACTGTGAATTTACCATAAACATAGAGTGAGGGATAGAGCGAAAGCGGATGTTACGTATGAACATTAACTGGCAAGCAAGGTAATGGTCACTGAATTATTTTTTGCAACGTTGTATCTACTATGTAAATTATACACAATTTATGTGAGGTCGTGCGCGAACAGCGAGTGTGGGACATCAGAACCTGACTGATCTACCCACTAAAACCCCTTAAAAAAAGGCAGAATCGAACCGGTGGAGCCCCAGGGAAGCGACCACTGCATTTGCAGTTTGAGCCTCATGAACACACACGTTTTTATGCAAAATAACCATCTCCCACGAACTCATTCCCGTTTCATCTCATTTCTCTATGAGCATGGACACTCAAATTTTTTTCTCTAATAATTTAAAACTTTCTTATACGTCGATATGTTCCAACTATTGATAACTAATAGTCAAAACCGAAACCACAAAATGCCCTTTCCGCTCAAAACTCCAACCAATTCTCACTCTGCAGAAACTCCGTTAGTCCAACTAGACCAAAAATTCACTCATCAATTGGCTCTTTGGCCGAGCGGTTAAGGCGGTAGACTCAAGTTCTACTATCGTAAAGATGCACGCGTTCGAATCGCGTAGGAGTCATTATTTTTTCGCTGTCACCCCTGAAAAATGCTAAGCCCGGGGAAATATCATAACCGTTTCAACTCCAAACAAACCCTACAACCACCACGAAAAGTGGGCTATTTTAAGCCTCACCACAACATCTCGGAACGTGTGGTGAGCTCGCTCACAACCAAAACGTCCCCGTGTCCAACCACAACTTGTCACAACTTCCTGACACTTCTCCAACTGGCTTACCTCAGCTCCAGCCGCACTCCACCCTAGGCACCAAGTATTTACAAACAAACCAAAAAAAAACCCTCGCCTATAGATAGCCACGCATTTCATCCATGACCTACTCCGCCGCCCATGCCTCCATATTTCCTTGGCTCTGTGCTGGACCGCAACACCGTCCCCATTGCTCACGCACCTGACCTCACTGGCCTTTTTCCATAGCCTGTGCACGTAGTAAATTAGTTTTGTTCTTGGTGACCGAGCCCCGTCGTACTAGACGGGCGTATACGCGAAATAAAAAATGATTTAAAAGCCACTTCCAGCCCGAATCAGTTCTCGTGTATCTACTGCGACCAAAGGCGTATTCTTCACAATCACAACATGTCGTACCGTCCGTACCACCTGAATCACTCCAATGAGTCGATCTCGGAGTATTTGAATCCTCCGCACCATGGCCAACAGTCGGCCTATAATTATCACGATAATCACAGCTCCAATTCCATAAATTTCCAACACCCAGAACCAGCTTACAGTTCCCACCACGCTCCACACGAAGTTCCTGAATACGATGATGTTCTGGGCTACTATAACCACCATAGTCTCGAAAGACCAGCCAATATCTTCAACACCTCCCATATCCAACCTCCCAATTTGTCGCCCATCAATACGCACAATGATCCATTTGGTGACAACCAGACCGAGCACTATGAAATGAACAATATGGGCTACGAAGGCCACAACTTCCACCATCAGACGTTCGTGCCCAACGTCTACGATGATGAGGATGACGAACACGATTTCGATCAGAGAATTCAGTACAACCAGTTCGAAGGAGATCACTATGATTTGCAGACCGTACACGTTCCTGATGTTCCTCAAGAAGAATTGGTGGAAGAACCTGAACCTCCGGCGTTCACAGAGTCTCCTTTTGGAATCGAAGAGGAATTCAAAGAACCTCCCGAAGAAGAATCTATCAGAGAAAAACCTCCTCCAATTGGAATTGCTACAGGGTTGAACGGTCACTTGGTCTTGGATTGTCCTGTTGCAACAGAATTGTTGACCAAGTTCCCGGACTATAATCCTAACGAAAAAGACGGGGGTTTATCAAGAGAATTCGCCTATATGAGATACACTGCTGTAACCTGTGGTCCATCCAATTTCTATCGTGATGGTTACATTTTAAGACCTGTCCATTATCCAATGCCTAGACAAACAGAGTTGATGATTGTCATTACCATGTATAATGAAGACGACATTTTGTTGGCTAGAACATTGAAGGGTGTCTTCAAGAATATCAAGCATTTGGAATCTAGAACCAGATCTAGTACCTGGGGTAAAGATTCCTGGAAAAAAGTGGTGGTTTGTATTGTCAGTGACGGTAGATCCAAAATTAACGAAAGAGCTCAAGCCCTCTTGGCTGGGTTGGGTGTTTACCAAGAAGGTTTGGCCAAGAGTAGAGTCGATGACAAAAAGGTCCAGGCCCATATTTATGAGTATACTGCCAGAGTCGGTATTTCCAGTGTCGATGATACTGTCAAATTAACCACGGAAAAAATTGTTCCAGTCCAATTGTTGTTTTGTTTAAAGGAAACAAACGCTAAGAAAATTAACTCACACAGATGGTGTTTCCAAGCGTTGGGTCAGGTCTTGGATCCAAAAATCGTGGTATTATTGGATGCCGGTACCCAACCTGCCGGTAAGGCCTTGTATCACTTGTGGAAAGAATTTGATAGAGATGCTCAAGTAGCAGGTGCATGTGGTGAAATTAAAGCCTCATTAACTAAGAGACAAATTCTCACCAATCCAATTGTCTACGGTCAGAATTTCGAATATAAAATCTCCAATATCTTGGATAAGCCAACCGAATCCGTTTTCGGATTTATTTCTGTGTTACCAGGTGCTTTCTCGGCATATAGATATATTGCATTGCAAAATGACGTGAATGGTATAGGACCATTGGAAAAATACTTCAAGGGTGAATTTCTACATGGTTCCGGAGAACTTGATCCAAATGATGACGAATATGAATTGAAAAAGGCTGAAACGAGAGAAGAAGCAGGTATTTTTACTTCCAATATGTACTTGGCCGAAGACAGAATTTTATGTTATGAATTAGTTGCTAAGAAAGGCTGTGCATGGTTGTTGAGATACTGTAAGGCTGCGGTGGCGGAGACCGATGTTCCTGAAAGATTGTCCGAATTTATTTTACAAAGAAGAAGATGGTTGAACGGTTCTTTCTTCGCGGCCATTTATTCTTTGGTCAAATTCCCAAAAGTTTGGTCTTCATCGCATTCTCTCGCTAGAAAGTTGTTTCTTCATGTGGAATTCATTTATCAATTTTTGAATTTAGTCATTTCATGGTTCTCTATCAGTTCTTACTTTTTGGTGTTCAGAATTTTGACTACTTCCCTTGCTGATCCCGCACTTAACTTTGCTCCAGGTAACGTCTTGGCTGCAATTTTGTTATGGTTATACTTGGCATCTATTGTGACTACTTTTGTTTTGAGTTTTGGTAACAAACCAAAAGGTACTGAGCGGTTTTATATCGTGATTGTTATTTTCTTTGCAATTTTGATGGCATATATGGTTTTCGCAGCCATTTTTATGGCAGTTCATTCTATCCAGGAGATTTATCGAAGTCATACAGAAATCACAGTGGGATTGTTCTTCCGAAATGCCGAATTCAGAGACTTGGTTGTGGCCACATCTTCCACGTACGCATTATACTTTATTGCCTCATTCCTTTATTTTGAACCATGGCACATGTTCACTTCCTTTGCTCAATACATCTTGTTATCCCCATCATATATCAATGTGTTGAACATCTATGCCTTCTGTAACATTGATGATATTTCGTGGGGTACTAAAGGTGATACTGGGGCAACTGATTTGGGTTCTGCTAAAGTGAGAGAGGATGGTACTTTCGATGTTAAAATTCCTATTTCCAAAGAAGAAATTAATCAATCCTATTTGGATCAATTGGAAAAGATCAAAAGCCCTCTTCCACCAGACAACAGTCCACATGTTCAAAGTAATGAAGATTATTATGCTTTTATTAGATCGATGACTGTGTTGGTTTGGATTACTTCCAACTTCGTGGTTATTGCCTTGGTGTTGCTTACTGGTGGATTGGATCAATTTGTAAAGCAAGCCAACATTCCAACTGTTAAACTGCAGAGATCCACTGTATTCTTGACCGTGGTCTTATGGTTAGTGGCCTTCATGGCCTTGTTCAGATTCCTCGGATGTACTCTTTACTTGATTCAAAGATTTGCTCTTAGTTTTAGAGGTTCAGACCATTCCAAGGATACATTAAAACATTGACAGAATTAATTACATATTCAATATACTAATGATCAGGATGATTGTATAAATTTAGTTACCTTGTATAGACAAAGTAGATAATCTTTGAATAGAAAAAGAACATTATCATCTACAACTATCTTAATCCAAACGTAATATGTATCTCTTTTTCTAATCATCATTATATAAACGTAAACCAAAGTAAAAACCTAAAACCTCTATTATTGAAGAATTGGTATTAAAAATCCCGAGAGATTTATAAGATGTGCCAGAAATCAGTCAAGTTATCTCCTGCACCATTGAAGGCCAAGATGTTAGGAGAGGCACCGTCGGTCAATCCTCCGATAGTATGCTTAGTACCATACTTGATCAATTTGTTCTTCAAGTCGGCTGGCTTGAGAACATTACCGGTGGAGTATTCAGATCCTAATCCTGGGTACAAGGACAAGTAGTAAGATAACAAACCAGCCACATGTGGAGAAGCCATAGATGTACCAGACATCGAGGTGGTAGGAGACCAGGTAAAGGTGGAAACGATATCTTCACCAGGGGCAAAAATGTCAACACACTTACCCCAGTTAGAAAAGGATGCTCTTTCATCTTGCACGTTGGTGGCACCAACAGTAATTGGGCCTGAAGCTCTGGCTGGAGAGTACTCACAAGCATCGGCATTGTCATTACCAGCAGCAACGGCAATATGGATATCAGCAGCAATAGCTGCATTCACAGCCAAGTCAAGGGCTTCGGAAATACCACCACCAATAGACATATTGACAGTAGAACCCTTGAAACCCTTGGCCTTGGACTTGACCTTGGTTTTGTGGTCATCAACCACAAACTCGACACCCTTGAGAATATCAGAAGTAGAACCAACACCGAAAAGATTCATGACACCCACAGCAACAAGGTCGACCTTCTTGGCGATACCGTAGTTCTTGGAACCAATGATTCCGGCACAGTGAGTACCGTGACCATGACCATCAACCTTCAAGTGTGGGGCTGCGATAGCAGAACCCCAGGTAGCTCTACCTTCGAATTCTTCGTGGGCAACCTTGATACCAGTATCAATGACATAGGCAGTGACACCTTCACCACCTTCAGAATCAAAGAGATAGTCCGATTGAGGGGCGGTGTTGTAACGGTGACTCACTCTAGAAAGACCCCAAGGAGCATCTTTTTGGATTTCGAACTCATTGATCTTGAAAACAGCATCGTGTTCGACAAACTTGACTCTAGGATCTTGTCTAATGGTTTCAATCATGCTTGGAGAAAAGTAACCAGCGTAACCCTTGATGGCGCCACCGATGTTGAAGAAGTCCAACTTATTGTGGGCCAAGGTAGCGGCAGAAACGGCTTCGGAGTGGAATGATTGGACCCACTCGTTGTGGAGCTTGGTGTCGTCTTCGTTAAGGTCATCATGCAAAACTACCACATATTGCCCAACAATGATTTCCTTGGCAGCTTGAATTAAAGGGGCAAGGTAGGTACCCGCTTTGGCGGGAACGTCTTCTTCTTCGAAGTCTTCATCAAGAGCGATAGGGGCTTGCATACCGATGGCCACCAGGTCTTTTCCAAAAGCATGATCGTTCAAAATGTCCTTGACAAGGTCAACTTGTTGGGACAAGCCTTGCTTCAAGTCCTTGAGATCTTGGGCTTTGGACTCGACGATTTCCTTCCACTGAAGGTCGCCATCAGCTCCAGGAATGACCAAACCTTGGACGCCGACGATTGAGACTGCAATAGCAGCAAGAAGTTTCTGTGATAACATAATAGATATTGTATAAAGAGGATATAGAGTACTTTATATAGTTTGGGGAAGGGGGTAGCTGGTGCGTCCCGATAAGAGCCACAAGCAGCAGTCATGTGACCACACAAACGCGAAGTGTTTGGTCTAGAATAGGTAAATAGATAATCATTGCGCCTACGTCATGGATCTTCATGGTATACTATCTATACTATCTATACTATCTATACTATAGGGGTTGTGGGGCCCGTCTGGTTGACGCATGACTATGAGCGGATGCGTTATAAAGTATAATTGTATAGGTTCTCTTTTTCTTCAAAATAGAATAATAACATGCGTTGTGTATTATATTTGTGTATTATGCGTTCATTTACTCTTCAGAATGAAGAGTAAAACATCAAGTACGAGTTGATTTAACTTTAGACAGATCCATTTCGTTAAGAAGTAAACTATGCCCAATTTGTTCTTTGTACAATTGCAGAACAGTAAGGGACACCTCCATGTATACAAATTTGGACTGTTTTAGTGCAGATGACTGAGAACACTGGGGGATAGTCAACAACTGATCAGTGGCAACTGAATAGTGGGGGTTTCGCACTCAAATCAAAGGATCTCGACCCGGTCAAAGAATGAAATGGGTATAGGTGGTAAATGTATTGAGTTATATGAACTGATAAGATAGGCAGAATGTTGGAGTGTACTTGGTGATCGTCCCGAAGCATCTGGTAAAATCAGTTTCTACATCCACTAGCTAGGTATGAATTTAATAGCTAGCTAGGTAATGAAGTGTGACAGTATGGGTTCGTTTTTCAGAATGAAGAATAAACATAAAGTACGAGCCGTTTACGTCATTTCCTTTGGATTGTATGTGATCTTCAATATCCCACCTTGGCCCCTAATCGGGGCACTTTTAGCGTGTTGGTTCTTGTGTGGAGTTTTCGCATCCAGTGCTTTGACCAAATCCGGTGGTTTAACTATGGACACATCAACTATGGACACATCAACTATGGACACTTTAGAATTTACTAAGAGGTAAACTATGCTCAATCGCCCCTGCAAAGTAGTTGGACAGAATTGTATGGAATTCTTGGTGGTGTTCCAACGCTAAAGATTTATGTGTAGTGGTGCTTTAGGATTGTTAAATACAAATAAAACTGGCACTTGCACTTGATAACATCAAGAATGGGTCATTCGAATCGGAGTTCAATAGTGACTTTCTCAATATTCAGGGCGAATTCAAGTGGACATTTTTGGATCACACTTTTGATTTAAGTTTAGACACATTGGAATTCGCTAAGATGTAAACTATGCCAATTTTATAGTTGTGACCAGGTACAGAACATCTCCATGTATACAGAGTTGGACTTTCTTTTCAATTAAGAAGCGATCCTTGCTCTATAAAGGAGAATGCAGTTACACACGAAAAATTCAAACACTTAACAGTATGGGACTCATTAGAAAAAACTAATCCTACCCAGTAAAACCCCCATAATGTTAGCAGAAACTGTTTAAGAAAGAATCATCCTAAGGATCATTAGCCAAAAAAATTTAAGAAAAATCTAACAGTATTAGTAGATACCAGTCAAATGAAGAACATACTACCCTTACACTAAATACCATACTAAATACCATACAATACTTTACTAAGTAATCAGTCCATCACTTCATAGAATTATACCTGAATTCCACACTCTAAATACCATGCGATCAATATATCTGCATTAGTTGCCGTTGAATAAGTATAATAAATATCTACACTAGTTATACTTAGTAGATAGCAGTCAAATAAGAAGATTCTGCGGGCGAGGAAAAGAAAAAGGTGATAAGAATAATAAGTTGTATTTTCACTAAAAATAACCATGATGTTCACTAGTAGTTGTCTGATAGTGATTGTGCTCCAAAGACACATCAATTAGCCAATATCACATAAGTAAACTTGGTGGACTGGGCCTGTGTGAAGTAGTCAATGCTACGTCAAAATAATGCCACTTACGTAATCAAGGTCATCCACACACTTCGACTATCGTGTCTATCATCCGTAACAGTACAATGAATTCACAGCCAAAAAAGCCCAACTTCCCCCATGATGAACATCTCATCGATCTCGATCAGACGACTGCATTTTAGCGATAAGGTGCAACTAGAACAATGCCCGTTTTGGTTGCCCGGGACTAGCACTAAGCTGCTCGCGTAGGTCGTGGAAATACAACGATAAGCCCAGGCAATCTATCACTTGTCTTCATCCCATCCACACAAATTTACCGTGAAAAATGTCCGGTTCTTCCAGAAAGAAGTTGCTCTTGATGGGCCGTTCCGGCTCCGGTAAGTCGTCGATGCGGTCCATCATCTTTTCGAATTACTCTGCGTTTGATACCAGAAGACTCGGGGCCACCATTGACGTGGAGCACTCCCACTTGCGGTTTTTGGGGAATATGACTCTTAATCTTTGGGATTGCGGTGGTCAGGATGTGTTTATGGACAATTACTTCTCCAACCAGAAAGACCATATCTTCAAAATGGTCCAGGTGCTCATCCATGTGTTTGATGTGGAATCCAAGTCCATTAATAAGGATATTGAAATTTTCGTGAAGGCATTGACAAACCTCCAGAAATACAGTCCTGGAGCCAAGATCTTTGTGTTGCTTCATAAGATGGATTTGGTGCAGATTGACAAGAGAGAAGAATTGTTTAATATCATGATGGAAAAGCTCCAGAACATCTCCAATCCGTACCAGTTCAAATTGGTAGGGTTTCCCACTTCTATCTGGGATGAGAGTTTATACAAGGCATGGTCCCAGATAGTGTGTTCTTTAATTCCTAATATGAACTTATTCAACAACAACCTCATCAAATTCAACCAAATTCTCGATGCCGAAGAAATCATTTTATTTGAAAAAACAACGTTTTTGGTGATATCTTCGACCACATCCATAGAAAACGAAATCAATAAGAACCAGGCGGAATTGGATCCCAAAAGATTCGAAAAAATATCGTCCATCATCAAAACCTATAAACAATCCATCTCTAAGCTTAGAACAAATTTCAGCAACTTGATTATCCGTGGAAGCAATGGAAGTCATTTCTATATTGATATTCTTACAGACAACATGTTCATCATGATAATATTGAAGGATAAGGACAGTCATATCAGTAACACCGTGCAACATGAGGAACTCTTGATTTTGGAGAACATCAAGGCTGCTAGAAAATGGTTTGAAAAGATAGAAAACGGTAATGTATAGATAAGTCATAAGTCGCGTGGCATAAATTGAACAACTAATATGAAGCCTATGTAATTTATTATAGACCATCCAATCGATAAGGGAAACAGACTACACGTACTGAAATAGCCCTTTTCGGCCTATTAACCTTTCCAACGTATGCTCTTATCGGTAGTCATTTCGTTGATTTGGAACTATCTGTGATTTGGAACAATCCGTCATAAGCACAGCCCTGATTATTTAAACGAGGAGTTCACGCGCATCTTCATACAATAGACTACAACCATCGAATATCGAATGTACTAATTCGCAATTAGATCCTCGGCTTAGGAAGACTTCTCAGTTCTGCGTTCGATAAGTCCTTTGGATCGTTTGGATCCTTTAGACACGGTCCTTCCACACATTCTTTGGACACATTCCTTTCAACAATTATTATGAGAAACAGTCTAGGGCAAGATTATGCGTATTTCCAGAATACGCTTATGTTTAAAAAATAGAATTTGCGATTCGTCTGCTGGCTGTTTATGCTTCAATTGTGACAGAATTCAGGCAACCTTAACCGATATATGTTCAGACCCCTTGTGAAGTTTATATGTCTTAAATAGATGGGATTCCATACCATATCAATAGCACTAGTACGATAAGAACAATTAGTGTAGAGTAACGAAAAGTACGGAGATCACAACCGAAACCAACAAATGTGGGGCAGCTACTAAAGTGTACAAAACTGTATAAAGTTATCAAGATTTGTAGGGAAATTAGGAGTCTTCACAGTGTCAAGCGTAGGAAACCTAAACTTAGAAACGGCCCAGGTATCCAAACCATATAGCTCCATATCTGCATCCCTACACCCCTCATTTCACATTTAAGAAAAGGCTGGAACGCCAATAATTTTCTAAGTGCGATTGACGCTGCGCACACGTGACCCTCGTTTAGATAAATTTCTGGAACGAAACCGTTGACCGTATAAAGTGGGCCCTTTTTCTGCGTTGATTCCCAGTGATATTTGAAACCAATGTCGTCTAAACTCATCCAATTGCTCTCGCATCCGGACGAACTTTCGGACGTTGTTCGTTTGTTGTTCTTTAGAAAACAGTTACATCCTTTTGATGTCAAGCAAGCGAGCTCGCAAACCCAAAGATGTTTTGGATTGTTGAAAACAACCTCTAGATCATTTGCAGCTGTGATTTTGGAATTGAACCCTGAATTGAGAAATGCCATCACCATTTTCTACTTGGTCTTAAGAGCCTTGGATACCGTGGAAGATGATATGACCATTGATCCTAAGATCAAGGTTCCAGTTCTTCGTGAATTCTACCAAAAGTTGGACACTAAAGACTGGACTTTCACCGATGGTAACCCCCAAGAAAAGGACAGCTGTGTTTTGATTGAATTCGACGTGATTTTGGCCGAATACCACCAACTCAAGCCATACTACCAAGATGTCGTCAAAGATATAACCAAGAAAATGGGTAATGGTATGGCCGACTACATCATGGATGAACAATTCAACCTCAATGGTGTACAAACCGTCAAAGATTACGATTTGTACTGTCACTATGTTGCTGGTTTGGTTGGTGAAGGATTGACCAAGTTTTTCATCGATGCCAAGTTTGCTGATGAAGGTGTGGCTAGCGATGAGATGAAGAAGTCCGAATCCATGGGGTTATTCTTACAAAAGACCAACATTATCAGAGACTACCATGAAGATTTGGAAGATGGTCGTTCTTTCTGGCCAAAGGAAATCTGGTCCAAATACACCGATTCTTTACCTTCGTTCCATAAGGATGGATCCAAGGAATCTGAATTCCAAGGATTGAGTTGTATCAACGAATTGGTGTTGAATGCGCTTTCCCATGTCAGAGACGTGTTGGAATATTTGTCTATGGTTAAGGATCCTTCTTCCTTTAACTTCTGTGCTATTCCGCAAGTGATGGCCATTGCCACTTTGGCACTTGTTTACAACAACAAGGACATTTTACACAAACATATCAAGCTCAGAAGAGGTACCACCTGTTCTTTGATCTTGGAAAGCAGAACTCTTCCTGGTGTTGTCAGAGTGTTTAAGAAATACCTTACTGAGATCAACCAAAAGTCCAACGTTCGCGATCCAAACTACTTGAAGATCGGGATCAAGTGTGCGGAGCTCATTCAATTCTGCGAGTCCATTTACCCTACCGAAGTTCCAGAAGGTGCATCCAGACCTTCCCAACCAATCAACAAGGCTGTTGACTCCAGAAAAACCATTGATTCTACCATTCAAAAGAGAATTGATCAAGAAATCCTCAACTTTA
Source organism: Suhomyces canberraensis (assembly GCA_003706525.2). Classification (NCBI taxonomy): domain Eukaryota; kingdom Fungi; phylum Ascomycota; class Pichiomycetes; order Serinales; family Debaryomycetaceae; genus Suhomyces; species Suhomyces canberraensis. The sequence continues at coordinate 166,611 of PPLP02000026.1, forward strand.
GATTGGTGGTTTACGGATCTCTTTCTCTTGTTGCCGGTATTGCATTGTATACCTTTGCTTGAATCAATGTTTAGGACCTTTTGAGAAAGTGAACACTACCAACTTTCGCACTCATTCTTGGGTATTACTAATATCTCCATCAATTCCTCCTCTCCTGTACTCTTATAGTAATTCACACTGTACCAATCCCTTACATTCTAACTTCATTCGTTTTAGACCTACATGTAGACATAGTTTGAAATCCATTACTAAAGAACAACGCCGCACCATCTGTGCTCGTCTGCCGCAGCTTTTATCACCCAGACTTCAATACCCAGACAATATGTGGTAACCCGCGCAAAACGAATACCCCAAAGAGTCTAGATCACAACCGTTGTGTAGAGCTGACATTTCTATTGTTTCCCGTGACTGACTATATAACAGATCAATCTCTCGATCGATTATAATTCTGGATCTTCACTGGTGATTCGCGTGACGTGATTTTGCGACCAATTGTGACGATAAAACAGACGAGATTACTGCCGACGCCACGCATAACTCCTTCGCTCATTATCTCTACAGCATCATCATCGGGTCTACCTCGTTACCGAAAAAACAACCCAGATCTCAGCACTGCAATTTAACTGTGTTAAACCGATCCTCTTCTATTCAAATATCCCCGGTGTTATTCCTCAGGTGTCAATGTCTAATCCTCACTTTCCTATTAGAGCCATACGTTGGTCCTTGGACTACAATTCATTTAATGAAGACCACAAATTGATCACACCCATTTTACAACAGGAAGAAAACGGCCCATGTCCTCTCATAGCTTTGATCAACACGCTTTTGCTTAAATACGAATTGCAAGTACACAACTATACCCAAGCGGATGACAAACCAGACCCTTTGCAACAGAAGAAATTCAACTCGTTGAACGATTTGAAAATTCTTTTGCTTCAATCCGGCTCTGCCAGTGGTGGTATCTCCTTGGAAACCCTCTTGAGTCATTTGGGAGAAATGCTTCTCATATTTAATGAAGATAAGTCATTTGATTACGAAGTAGACCAATTATTGGAAAGTTTACCTTTGTTACACACTGGGTTATCTGTGAACCCCAATATCATCCACGGAACCTTCTCAAGAACTGACTTGGCCTCGATCTTATTTGAAATCTTTGATTTGAATGTTAAACATGGCTGGGTATTAAATCAAATCGATAATGAAAGAGTCGAATGGAATCCAAACTCGGACGATTCGGAAGACAACTATGGAAAATTGATCGAATTACTTAATCAATTGCAAACCTTTGACAAGATCCAAGACTATCTTTTATTGGAACAAGAACATTCCGATAACGTCAATGAACAATTGCGTAGCCAAGATAAACAATTGTTACACAATCAACAATTAATAAAAAAATGGTTGGATTTAAATAAGACTCAGCTCACTCAAATCGGATTGAAAAGATTGAACCTTAACTTACTTAATGAAGAGTTCATTGTATTTTTCAGAAACAACCACTTTAACACTTTGTTTAAGAAAAATAACCAGGAGTTTTATCTTTTGATAACAGATTCAGCTTTCCAAAATAAAGCCAGTAAGATTGTTTGGCAATCTTTAAATTCTGTTAGTGGAATTGATGATTTGTTCTTCAACGGTGACTTTATACCAATCTTGGAACTTGATCAAGAAAGTGATAATGAAGTTCAAAATGATTTCTTATTGAGTAAACAGTTACAGGAAGAAGAAGATGAAGCTATAGCCAAGAGCATGCAAGATAAATTCAACAAATCAGAAGTGAAGAAATCCGAGAGTGCAAAGTCTCTTAAGCCTAAAGCATCTGCCAAACCAGAAAAAGGGACATCCAAATCTGAAGGTAAAAGAAAGCGTGATTGCATAATTGTTTAATACCACCATGTTATTATATTCCATTTGCTGCATTGGTTTCTTCAAACCTACTATTTAACTTTCCACCAATACCTTATGTTTTTGATACTAATAGTATTTGATTGTCATTCGAATATGATATTTTAGTTCTTCAATTAGTACGTAACGCCAGTGAGTAGATTAATATTACACTATAATTATATATGTATTGAAGTAGTACACATGCTAGATGTGTTTCAGAAGAGCCATTTCGAGAATACTAGCCAACCGGACCCTTCAAAAATATGGCTAGTGGACTTTGGTTCAATGAATGAACAGAGCTCTAATACGGCAATAAATCCTGCACTAATTTAATTCCATCATATAATCTTCATTTATTCATTTTCCAAAGATTTGGAAGCTTCATTAAATTCATCACCAACATCATTTTCCTCTTCTTCTTCCTCCTCTTCCTCTTCTTCTTCACCTTCGTATTCCATAGGGTCGAATTCTGATCTGATGGCATCCATCTTTTTAAGTTCTGAGGTATTAGGCTCTCTCAATTTGAAATTGATCACATCAATGGTACTATCTTTGAGGAATCTATTGACCTCAGAATTAGTGGATGCTCTGTGTTTTTTCAAATCGATTCTACCAGTTACTGGGTAGTAGAAGGCTACCTTTCTCTTCTTGGTACCATTGACTTCTTCTGGAATAAACTTGATAGATAATTCTTCATTAGACTTGGAGAATCTTTGGAAGTTCATTTCATAGTTTTTGATATGCTTAAATTTATATTCTTCGAGTGTATTGTCATCTTCATCCAATAAATTGACAGGACGTTCTTTCTCTGTGGAATGTAATTTAGCATTCAACTCTCCAACCTTTTTTGGATCACGGACTTGATACAAACTTATCCATTCTCCATCTGCTGAAGTGATGGGTTTTAATATAGAGGATTCCAAAGAATCACGAGTAGCTTTAGTATTGAAGCTGGAGCCTTGTTGTCTCTTCAACACTTCGTTTTCACGGTCGAGAGAAGCGGAACCAATAAATTTCACAGTTAAGAATTTGGTGTCCATCATTGAAGTGTCTGGTAATAACGGCCAAGCATTGACGGCAGTTAAATGCTTTTTGTTTGGATGTTTGAAAGTAGCAAATTTTGTCAAGGAATCTTGAGCTTTTTCGAAACTGTTTTCCACTGCTGCCAATTGGGATTCGGCATCTGTACGTTCTTCTGATGTCGTCTTTCTGTTTTGGTCCAAAGTAGCACTTCCTGTATTCTTCACAGGTTCTTTGTCTGCAATATATTCTGTTCTTCTCAAGAAAGAAACCCCCGGTTCGGACTTGGAGATCTTCCCTATGCCTGCATCTCTCAATAAGATTCTATCTTTGGGATGTAATTTTGTGGTTACCGGTTTTTCTGATTTTTCAGAGGCTCCCTCAACCTTTTCTGTCCTCACCATGTTGTAGATGACACTGTCATTTCCATCATCGAGAAAACCCCTGTTGTTGATCAAATTCAAGTTCATACCGAGTTCTTCGTCCACGTTATCCAAAAGACTACGAAAGTTTTCCTTACGGAATAACGACGACATCAAGTACTCGGCTTCTTGCTTGGCTGTGACATTCTCTGTGAGGTTATATTGTAAAAACTTGGGGTTCAATGGTGGGGGTGGCAAGTTGTTGGTATATCTGATTTTGGTGATGTACTCCTGTCTTGTTGGTTTTGATGGTTTGGACATTTTGATGAGTGTGGAGGTCTGCCTAATGACTTTGTTGTCTGGTTGAACGAGTAGAAATTTCAGGTCGTGCGCGGTCTCAAAAGTTGATAAGCGTAGATGGTGAAACCCTGAAAAGAACGAGTTCAAGTCCAGGTTGTCAGTTGGAGCTTGATGGACCTGAGCTGTTGATTCCAATTTGACAATTTCAGCAAAAAAATGGCAAGTTTTTCATATTGGATGTTTGTTCACATTATTGAGTATGAGAAGGAATGAGTGCCATTCCTGTGGAATATCTTGCGCAAAAAGGAAATTTTTCTAAAAATTAGATAAAGTCAGAAAAACTAAAGTCAGCCAATATCAGCAGAAATTAGATAAACTAAGCCAATATCAGTAAAAACTAGATCTAACACATCATACATGCACTTAGATGGCGAAAAATTAAATATAGCACAATAATTGCTGATTAACTCATTCCGCACTCCAGAATTTACTAATTCTGCTTCCGCTCCAATAAGTGCAATTGTAATATCACAAATCACTCCTCACTAATCATAGATTTATCATCCCTCTATGGTTTCCATGCAACAGAAAATACAAGAGTCAATTACTAAATAGCAATAAATCTACGCCTACATTCGTCAAATAGCTCACCACAGCCCAATTGCCCAATTCCTTTTCCTAGTATTGTATGATAATAATTGGGATCGTCGGTAACGGCAGGTCTCCATCGCGGGGCTTCGCAGAAGAATCCAGCCGCGGATGGCGGATTAGCTCGCAGTTTAAACGTTCGATGCATCCTTCCTCATGAGGTACGCCACCCTATCCCCAACAGCCAATGGAGGCTATGTAGCTTATCTGTGTTTATTCGATGACCGGGAATGTGGAGGGATCGAACGACTGCATTTTAAAAACACTCTAAATTAGGGACTTGTACGGAGCCCTCAATGCCGGTTTTGTAGATCTCAATGACTTATTCGCGATAAGTTACCATTCTATTGAGATTATTATGGGGGAGATGAGTCCATTCTATAGACTATCTTGAAAAATTAACCGAGTTAGGCAGCGTTATTGTCCACGATTCGGCCGAGCTGCAAAAGCAAGATAATTGGTGGAAATTGGCCCAAAAAATTCCTCCTATTGTCATTTTGAGATACTACATGACGTATTATTATGCGAGCTACTTTGGAATTTTGACGTCCGGAAGAGGAACAAATCCATCAAGATTGGTAAACATTTCGCAGCATCACATTATTCCAACGCTCGCGTAGTGAAATTTACTAATATTACTAATTTCGCACCCGCTGATCCTATTGTTAATATTACCAACTGTTATTATTAATATGTGGTAAGAATTTGCAGTAAGCAAGATGATAGACATATAAAAGTTGGCTATTCTCTGGTTAATTTTATCATCTTAAGTTCGTTCTAAGTTTCCTACTCATATCACACAAATAAAATGAAGTTCTCCGTTATCTCTGCCATTGCTGCCATTGCTGCAACTGCCTTCGCTGCCCCAGCCGATGTTGCTGCTGAATCTTTCACCACCAAGTCTCCAAACTGTCCTCCACAATTGGTTTCCCCAGAACAACAAAGTCTTGCTTTCTACGAATTCGCCAACCTCTTCTACGTTGAAAACAACCAAACCGCCGGTTTGGAACAATTCATGGCTGCTGACTACATCCAACACAACCCATTCATCGGTTCCGGTAGAGACACCGCCATCGCTGCCTTGGCTGAAGCTCAAATCTTCGTCAATGCTACCGTTGACCTTCTCCACGTTGCTTTCGCTAACAACTTCGGTTACGTTCACTACATGCTTTTCAAGGATGGTGAAGTCCCAACTGCTTACTTTGATGTCTACAGATTGAACGGTACCTGTGTCGAAGAACACTGGGACGTTATTGAAGCTCTCCCAGCTAACGCCACCAACCCATTGGCTCTCTACTAAGCCGATTCATGATACTTTTCAATTTCTCTCGATACCTAATTTTGTTTCGTCCATAAAAGTATAGATCTATATCTGAAAATTAGACGTTCCCTTTATATTTGCTGTAGAAGCTTGAAGAGCAATAGCTCAGTAGCCATGATCAAGCTCTTAGTATGGACCGGGCGAAATGTTGCAGATACTATAATCTTAATGTCGCAGTATGCAAATGCGAAAATTAGCTAACTACTGATTAACTAAAAGTTACTTCTATACCGTATATGCATTGTTCCACCCTTTCCTAGACCTGTATCCCCCTAACTGCTACGTTTTATGCCCTTACTACCAATTTTGTAACAACATTATCGAAATTGTATAGTGAGCATATTTGAAATTTTCACGAAGAGCGATCATCGAGTTTTGCGTCAGTTATCTGCCAAGTACATTCTCGAACAATAATCTGTAAAAACGGCACTATCTTGCATCTTAGTAAAACAGCCAATCAAGGCAGAATTGCTCTTCGAAGTCTTGGAAAGATTAAATTTCAATGCGCCAGGCGGTTCGAGATTCACAGGGTCTACAGGATTGACAAAGAAAGGTGAGTGAAAAGCTGACCAACTTAGGACAGAGTTCTATCTGCTGCTTTGAAATACTTCCAGAAGTATTATTCATCGAATTATTTTTTCTATATTTTTTCTATCCTGCAGAGAAACGACTTTATAATTGTAGAATTATCTGGTATGAAATTACAGATTTGCGATTAATTCAGTTTACTAAGATGACTAATTTTGCACCTATTGTATCTGTTCTCTGAATTTTGCAACTGTTATTATTAAAAAATATTAGGATGGGCTATTACGCGGCAGCGAAGCATCAAGAAAGTCATATAAAAGTCGAGCATTCTCCACATACTTTTATCATCATAAGATTCTCCTAAGTATCCTATTCACATCACACAAATAAAATGAAGTTCTCCGTCATCTCTACCATTGCTGCCATTACTGCCACTGCTTTCGCCTCCTCTGGTGACGTTGCCGGTGAATCTTTCACCACTAAGGCTCCAAACTGTCCTCCACAATTGGTTGCCCCAGAACAACAAAGTCTTGCTTTCTACGAATTCGCCAACCTTTTCTACGTTGAAAACAACCAAACCGCTGCTATTGAACAATTCATGGCTCCAGACTACATCCAACACAACCCATTCATTGGTTCCGGTAGAGACACCGCCATTGCTGCTTTGGCTGAAGCTCAAATCTTCGTCAATGCTACCATTGACCTTCTCCACGTTGCTTTCGCTAACAACGTTGGATTTGTTCACTACATGCTTTTCAAGGATGGTGAAGTCCCAACTGCTTACAGTGATGTCTACAGATTCAACGGTACCTGTGTCGAAGAACACTGGGACGTTATCGAAGCTCTCCCAGCTAACGCCACCAACCCATTGGCTCTTTACTAAGTAAACTTTCCGTTATTTTCCCCGTTTCTTTCGATACCATTATTGTTTCTCAATTCATGAAAAATAGAGCTTAGTTAATAAAAAATAAACTTTTACTTTATCATTGCTGTAGATACCGAAAATAAATTCAACTTGTTATCTCATTGCTGTACTTTCGGTCTAAGACCAATTGGTCAGTGGCCGAACTCGTATATATCCCATGTGGGGAATGCAGAAGTATGCAGATCCCAAATTTTCAGTTTCTCAATAGGCCATTCAATGGACTAATTGGGAAATAAGCAATTCTTGCGTTAACGTGAAATTGCAGCGATGCGCACTCTATGCACGTCTACTGACGTCTCTCTTCACAGATCTACAGCTATGTCTGAAATAATCTTACTTCGTATAACTGATAAGTATATAGCTTAAGTCTTTGTGTTCACTCTTAATGTTGACTCTTAAATTTAGTAACAAACTTGATGAATTCTTCTCCCTGGGTCTTGGCAATATCCTTTTCCAATTCGGTTACTTGTCTAGAACCATCCCCAGCGGCGAATGTTCCAGCTCCCCAAGGGGAACCACCATGGATTTCATCCAAAGAAGCCTGCTTTGGATTGGCGTATCCCAATGGAACATACACAATTCCGTGGTGAGTCAAAGTAGATAAGGAATTGATCACCGTGGTTTCCTGACCACCCCCTAAGGTTCCAGTAGAGACAAATACTCCTGCGTATTTACCTCTCAAGGCACCGCTGGCCCACAATCCTCCGGTAGCATCCCAGAAGGACTTCCATTGGGCCGGGAAGTTACCGTATCTGGTTGGAATACCGAACAAGAAAGTGTCGTACTGGGTCAAAGTGTCTGGGGTAGCGATTGGAAATTCTGGACGTGGGGGAGCATGTAACTTTTTCAAAATATCTTCAGGTAAAGTTTCAGCAACCTGATAGATTTGAGCATTACCACCAGCAGCTTCAATTCCCAACTTGACCGATTTGGCCAAGGTAGCAACGTGGTGGTACAATGAGTAGATGATAATTGCGGTTTTTGGAGGAGCCATTTCTTAGTATTGTTTCAATGGTAATAATAATATACTCTCAAAAATTACTCCCTTTATATACTACATACAGATTGTTCCACCCCCAAATTTGCCCCTTTCTTTCACTTTTCTTCTTCTTTAGTAACAAGTTACTAAAGACATTATTAAAACTGTATAATATAAGAGCATAATTGTGTGGTAGCAAAATGAGGGGGTTTAATTGTTTGATTGCTAGAAATCCTTGCGGAGCTTCGGATTTTGTTCGCTCCTGTGGTCACAGTTTTGGTTTATTTTCTCCAATTCTGCGCTATGTTTGGAACCATTACACGGCTGTGGACAGTGTCCAGATCACATGTTGAGGGGCCGTTTTTCACTATTCCTCGTATTTCCTATATTGTTCCGTAGTAGTTATTGATCGCGAGTAGTTATTGATCACTAGATGTCAAAGTATAGTGAAGGTATCTACTGAAAGAACAGGCTACGAAATCCATCAGTGCTGGATCAATTTACTTGGACAGGAGCAAGGATCAAGCGAACGTAGTGAGCAAATGAGTCGAGTGAGTCGAGTGGTTGATTAGTTTATTAAAATTGGTCTTTCAGGTGGAATAATACTTACTAAAAATTAGAATGTGAGGGAATAGAATTTAAGAATACTGTTTTACTAAAAGTTATATACTGTTATACATGTACCCAAAATGTTGTTAAAGCTAAAACAAGCATAACCCCCCGGATTAATATCATGATTGCACAATTTGGTCACATTGTGATCCACGTAAACCGACTGGATCATTCGTGGTTTGTATCATTTATATTACAGCAATGAAGATCAATTGTTACGATCACGATAGATTATAAAATATATTTTATAACTATTGAACTAGCCAATGCTCTACCTGAAGGTTGAATTTCCATTATAGCTGCAAATCTAGGACTACTGATTGCTTCTATTCAAATGCATTGCATTCTCTATAAATCTAATTAATCTTGGTGAACATACAAAGTTGGATCATTGTGACCCCAGTAGAGAACCTCCTTGGACTCTGGCTTGTTCAATGCATCCAAGATTTCAGGATCCAAGTCGAGAACACCAAGGTGAGTGGTTTCGTCCAATTCGTCAGACTTACCCTTTGGCAAAATATTCAAGTTCTCGATGATTCTTGATGGAGTTTCAGTCTTAACCAAAACGATGAAACCTTGCAAGTAAGACCACTTCAATAATATTTCTGGGATGCTGAGTCCATACTTTTTAGATAAAGCCACCAAAGCTGGGTCTTTATGCTTAGATCCATCGGTCAACGCACCATAGGCTTCAATCAAGATTTCGTGCTTGATCAAGTATTCACGCAACTCCAATCTAGGCAACCATGGGTGCAATTCCAATTGATTGATCACTGGCTTAACCAACAATCCATCCCAGTTCAAGAGTTCTTCCAAATGGGCAATACCGTAGTTGGAAACACCAAGAGACTTGATGTTCAAGGTTGGATTAGAAGGGTCGGTGACGTATTCTTGCAAAGCCTTGTAAGCTCCCAATCTCTTCTCCTTGGAAGCCTTTGGAGAGTGAATGAGCACCAAGTCAACATACTCGATGGAATGTTTGACTTTGGAAGCAATTCCTTTCACAGCCTCCTTGGTCTCCTCATAACCAATGGCCGCAGTGTTGATCTTGGTAGTGAACCAAATATCACCTCTGGATACTTGGGGGTGGTCTTTCAAAAAGGCGGCAATTCCTTCAGCAGTTTCCTTTTCGTTTTCGTACATGATGGCAGAGTCAATGTGACGGTATCCAGCTACCAATGCTTTGTAGGTGAGATCTTTTGCCTTCAGGGCTGGAACACGATAAACACCATAACCTGCAACAGGAATATGGAGACCGTTGCTAAGCCTGTAGGCACTCTTTTGAGTCAATTGGATAGAGGTGGTTAAATTAGACATTGGATCGATACTCGTTCTAGTAAGGGATTTAACCCCTTTATATAAGCGTGCTACTGTCCGCAACCACAGTCCCCGCGAATGGTCCAAATGACCGGATTATCTGCATATAGTCGTAATTCGCCGTTTGTATTAGTAAGAAACCGACGGTGACATAGACAAATCGAAAGTCTCACCCTCGGAATATATTTGATGACCACGTTTCGGGTTGGCTGGATTGCTTCTAGAAAGTCCCAGAACCCTAGCCTTGCTCAAGAACAACCGTACCCTTGCTCCGGGAATTCAATCCTTGCTCCAAGAGGAAAACGTCCTGCGGCCGCAGAACAATTGGCTGCAGCAGCTGCTGCTGCTGCTGCTTGGACGTGCGGCAAACTGTGGACTATGAGAGCGGTTCTACTGAATAAAATCTCCTTGATCAGTAACTAATTAGATCGTAATAATCCGATAATAAGCCAATTTTGCACCATAATCCCCCCTAACACCCATACTGCAATTTTACCTGTTTACTTGCCGCGGGTCAAGCAAGAAATTAAGCAACTCACGTCAAAACTCAATGTCAAAGTAGATCATCTACTTCCAATCTCGGGACTCCCCACCCTTATTCCAATCGGGCCTTCCTCGTCTAGTCACATTTTCGTGCACGTGACCTAATCTTCTCACCAACAAATAATAGTCACTCACCAACCTCCTGAGACACCCAATCTATCCACCATGACTCTCAGGAAAAAGACTTTGTTGAAGGTCATTATTCTCGGGGACTCCGGGGTGGGGAAAACCTCGTTGATGCAACAATTCGTTAACAACAAGTTTCTGCACCAATACAAAGCAACCATCGGGGCAGACTTTTTGACCAAGGAGATAACCGTTGATAACAAAGTTGTCACTTTGCAAATCTGGGATACCGCTGGCCAAGAACGGTTCCAGAGTTTGGGGGTTGCGTTCTACCGTGGAGCCGATTGCTGTGTGTTGTGCTACGATGTGACGAACGAAAAGTCACTCAACAATTTGACCTCGTGGAAGGATGAGTTCCTTGTTCAATCCAATGTCGCTAATCCACAAGACTTCCCATTCATTATAATCGGAAACAAGATTGATATAGAAGAGTCCAGAAAGATTCCGTCATTGAATAAGAAATTGAACAACATCACTCAAGGGTTTGGTGGCTTGAACTATCCCGTGTTTGAAACCAGTGCTAAAGATTCCATCAATGTGGAGGCTGCATTTGAAGTCATTGCCAAAATGGCCTTACAACAAGAAGAGTTGAACGAAGTTAATGGTGGGGATGTCAGTGATGACTACAATGATGCCATTAATATTCATTTAGAAGGTGGTAATGATGGATGTGCCTGTTAAGCGTTAAGCCAAGCCTCCGCAAGCACCGCTAAAATTTAGCATTAGAGCTCATAAAATGTATTCCATACCGCAGGGTTGAACCCTATAACCTATAATTCTTTTTATAATAATAATACAAATAATTAAGAAGTTAGTAGTGGGGTCTGGAAGGTTATCGTGCCATTAGTTCTGGAAGTGCATGGTACCATTTGGTATTCAACTCTTGGAAATACATGGGTACCATTTGGTTTTCAACAATTCATCTAGATGAACATATATTGAGATTTTCTTCAAATCATACACTATTAAATACTAATAACATCTTTTTCAAGTCATACACTATTAAAATAGTAACTATCCATCTAGTTCAAGTCATACACTACTAAATACTAATAACATCTTTTCAAATCACACTATTAAATACTAATAACATCTAGTTCAAATAATACACTAAATACTAACTATACGATCTAGTTCAATTCATACACTATATTCTAATTATACATCTTTTCAATCACACTATTAAATACTAATTATACATCTCTACTGTAGGAAAATGGACTCAAAAGAAACAATTGCAAAGCCTTTATTTTGAGTTCACGCAAGCACACACAATCTTGAAAAGAACGTCCAAAAGTGAGTTGCCTGTAGGACTGTCTTGGTTTTGGGGTTGTTGTTGGTAGTATTGAGGTTGGCCGGAAGATTGGTATTGTTGTCCTTGGTGACCTTGTGGTTGAGAAGGATGGTATTGTTGTCCCTGGTAACCTTGAGGTTGAGAAGGATGGTATGGTTGTTGAGGACCGGTACTCCAGTGGCTAGGAATTTGAGAAGATAGAGTGTTGGTCAAGTCAATAACCAAAACACCGGTATTTTTGGGGTCAATGTGATGCTTCAAGTTACAATCGTCGCACATCTGGTCAATGGCTGGCTTCAACTTGGCAATTCCATTGGCAGAATGGATACCTTTACCCACAATAACTCTCAAGTGAGATTGGTTGGTTCTTATGGCCTCAGCCAAACGTTGTTGCAAAATGGTTTCTGCTTCTTTAACGTATAACCCGTGCAAGTCGATTTCATCACCTGCACTATCGGCATTGTTTTCTCTGAAAACATATCCAGCAGCTTGATGGTTGGCACTTTCTGCTTGGGCCAACACAGATTTGGACTGTTCACTGAGCTCGTGGGCTCTTTGTTTGTCTCCACTTTTGAATGCTTGTTGAGACTCTTGACTTAATTGGTTCCGCTTTTGGTATAACCTGTCTGCTTCATCACGAAGTCTTTTGTATTCTGAATCGGTAGCGTGATTATAGTCACGTTCGCCGCCTCCTAAACGTACACCACGGTCCATTTTATAAGTTGAAATTGTAGTATGTTTCGAAAATTTCAATGAATGAAGAACTATGTATGCCAAGCTGAAAATGGAGGAGCAGGTTGAGGGCCTTCGCCCAAATAGGCAATTGTTCTTCGCGTAACTGCGTCGAAGAGAGGCTGAGAATTCAGATAAGAACAACGATGAGAACGGTTTAAAATGGTTTTAGTACGGTGGTATGCCCTTAACTGTGTCGTATATGGATTGCTGAACCTGGAGGGAATGAGTATATATCAATTTAAGTAAATTTTCTTGTAAGTTAATATTATTTGTCTTTACTCATTAAATGAAATTCATCAGATTATACCCAGTGAGATACTGAATTTATAGAATTTATGGAATATTTGTAAAATTTGAATAAAATGATGTGACGTCATATTTTTTCATATCTTCCCAGTCAGTATGCTCCACTAATTTTTTTAGACAGTAACCATTTACCAAATCTCATATTTTGACAGCTGTATCTCTTGAAACAGAGTACAATATAGTAGGCTTTATGCGATAAATTAATCGATGAAATCGTATGTTCCGACCTAACTGCCAAATTACTTGAACAATTGGCATAAAAGTTCGTGAAAAAAAAAGAACTACTATAATTGTATTGGTAAATATGAATTAACTTTGTATACTACTTAATTAAATATCAATGTTCAAGAATTGCAGCCTAATGTCATATTGCTATAAATATTCATAAATTCATTCATTTCAATTTCCTCCACCTCCACAACCTCCTCCTCCACATCCACCTCCTCCTCCACATCCACCACCACCACCACATCCACCATTACCCCCAGCTCCACAATTGCCTCCCCCGGCTCCAAAACCTCCACAATTACCATTGATTGCATTATTACTACACCCTGATCCAGCACAGGTATTTCCTCCACAACCTCCCATTCCCAGACAAGTATAACCAAAGTCTCTGACTGTGCAACACAACGCCAGGCCGTAGAATGAACAATCAGCAAGAGCCAATGGTGCTAAAGGAGGAATCACGAAAAGCATAGGATACATGCTGTACATATAGGCAGGAGTATTATCCCTCCAGGGAACTGTTTGTCCATTGTACCTGGAATCAAGCAGAGCTCGTTTTTGGGTGGCTGCTCTTGTAGGAAGTGTGATAGCATTGTGAAGACTGGCATGTGTCAATCCCAAAGAATGTCCGAAAAGATTACTTTGACGAAACCTCACTGTTTCTTCTTCCTTCAGAAGCTTTTTCTTGAACATTTTACTTAAAGTAGACCTTGAATTAGCTCTTGTGGCCACGCAATACCAACAGAAGCAAATGGAATATTCATCTTTAAACTTTTCTTTGTACAATTTGGCCGTACGTTCAAACCCTTCATCAAGTCGACTTTCTTCAACTTTATCATCATGATCAATGACATATTGTCTTTTTGAAGCAAGACAATCCTCAAAGTAGTTATTCATGGATAATTGATGAGTATGCCAAATTAAATCAATATCTAGGGTAGGGACTAACATTCGAGAATGATCATGATATGATAACAATTTAAAGAACCTAGAATATCGAATAGATGATTCGTAAATGCTTTCACGAATGACTGGAGAATGTAACCAGTCCAAATCGTTCATTTTCTCAACGAACCTTTCCTGTCTCATCACACAACCCACCAAATCTTCTGCAATTTCAAAGCCATTAGGAACAAGATTATGAATCAAATTCATAGAAAGATATCCTCTTAAAATTGTTTTGATCCATCCGGAATTGACTCTAACCTTCATTGACTCAGCAATTATGGTAGTCAAAGGATTAACTTTTATTGCTGTTAAAGTCCGTGCAGTAATTGATTTCTTGATGAAGTCACTTATTCCCAAGGTATTTCTCCTTCTGAAAATCCTATCAGAAATAACACTGGAAAAATACCTATAGACTCCTGGCAAAGCAGCGGGATTAATTATATCAGCATACAATTGTCGTTTACGGAGTTCTTCATGGGTGATCTGAGGAGCAAAGTCACAGGAACAGTTTCCGTGATTAACAGGCCAATTGAAAGTTTCATCGGCAAATCCAGTCAAGCTGTCGTTGGTGTATGGGATATCCTTTAGAATCTTTTCTTTACAAACTGGACAATAAACAGAAACCAAAGGTTCAAACATTGAAAACAGCTCAAATGAATACACCAAGTCCAGTTCTTCATTCGAAACCAACCGAATTATATTCAAGTAGTCCTGTTTGGCATTTTCTTCGGGCTCATACTTGAAAGTATAGTTATCAATTAATTGATTAATTTTTTGTAGCGGGAACGGAATGTTGGCAAATTGAAGAAAATCGTTTCGTACGAATGAATCGTAAAATGCTCTTGGATTAAGCAAAAATGAATGCCATACCATAAGAACATCCAAGGGAGGCGTTACATTCTCAAAAAATTCGGAGATTCGACTATCAAACGTGAATCCCTTTTTGAATATCTTGGCCTCGTCGGTTTCATGAGGTCCTTCCAAGCCTAAAGCTCTGTGACATCCTGTCACAAACAAGACAAATCTCTTTACTGCCTGCGTAACAAAGACCTGCCAGTTCTTAATTGTGTACAAATCATCTGGATTCAGATTTGTAACCACGACTTTCTTGAGCTCAGCAAATGCTCGAAGCAACTTCAAATGAGTGATGGTGTCTGGTAGATTCGGTATATGATCCAAATGTGTTTCGTTAGATGCTCTGGATCTGGGCTTACTCTTGGTGCGCCCATTTTGTTTGGCTGCTTCAAGAATATCGATGAAAGGTGGCTTCTTTTCGTCTTGATTGATTGGTTGTGTCGTATTAGCGTCATAGGCTGGCGGATCAGACATTATGGCAATAGAAGCAGAAAGTGACCTATTCCAGTTTTTGAAATTGCACGTCTACAACTCAGTCAAATGCTCGTGATGCACCTTTGACCATACAACCGAACCGAGGGTTCAACTCATTATCTACACAGTGGACTATATATATATATATATATTTATCGTATCGCCTGGACTACATTCAGATTTATAAGTTCATAATATATTCAAGACTATCCTAAAATCAAACAAGTACATAGTACTCAATCTAATATTTAGTAATTAGCTTACTTCTTACCAGCCTTTTGAGCGGCCTTGGTAACCTTACCAGCCTTGTCGGACTTTTCAACAGACTTGATAACACCGACAGCGACAGTTTGTCTCATGTCTCTGACAGCGAATCTACCCAATGGTGGGTAGTCAGTGAAAGCTTCAACACACA
>PPLP02000027.1:0-149167 GCA_003706525.2 Suhomyces canberraensis
TCAAGTCTCGCAAGGCAAAAGTTGTTTGTGCACTTGACACAAAGAGCGACACAAATTTAACTGAGAACCTAGTTCCAGTCAATGAAATCCAGCACGAAGCTGAAGCTGAAAATGAAGCTGACGCTGACGCTGAAGATGAGGGAGGCTGTGGCTCCCTCGAAAGTACCGATGTTCTCGTTGCTGACGTCGGTGCTGTTGATGTTGGTGATTTAGAAGTTACCAGCACCAACTTAGAAGCTACTCCTTTGGAGCAACCTCCAATCGTCTACAAGATTCCTATTCCTTGTATCAGGATCGGGGGAAGACGTTTCCCTGATCGCCTGAGGGCAAGACAATTGGTCAAGGCACGCAAAGCAAAAGCTGTTTGTGCACTTCGCACAAATTGTGATGATGATTTTACTGAGAACCAAGTTCCGGTATGCGTTACCCAACACGAAACTGAAGCTGAGGGAAACACTGACGTGCTTCCTTTAGACTACACTGCTGTTGGTGATGTAATTTTCTCTCAGGATTCGGATCTGAATTCCGTTTGTGGCACTGCTACTACACCTTTGGACACCAGTTATATGACCGATCAAAGAACTGAAAATGATGAAAAGATCGGTGGTGCCCATTCCGGTGATGGTGATGCTGCAGAATTACTTGAAAATTCTGTTGATGCGGACGGTGGAAATTTTGCTGAATTGTTTGATCTCTCTATTAACTCCAACTTTGCTTATGATTTTGTTGCTTTAAATTCTTCTATTGATGCTGTTACTACTGCCGGTCTCCATGAGGACGCTGCTCTACTTTTTGATGAGCTCCAACCACCTTTGGAAGAGATTCTCGAGGTAACTCGGGAAGTTTCTACTTCTGATTGTGCTTCATCATTCAATGTTGAGGAGCAAGTCCAATCGGACACTGGGCCTGAAATCGAAGAGTTCGACGTTGAAGCCAATATGGACTACTTGTTTGAGATGTACCATATAGCCAGGGCTTTGGGTGATGCCAAGACTAGTGAACAGGATGCTGAAATAATGGTTGAAGAAGCCGGAGTGTCTATTGAGGAACTGGCCACTGCTCAGGAGATTCCTACGGCCTTATTCGACCTGAACTTTAGCATCTCTGTAAACTGTCTTGAATCGCCTGATAGTTCTCTCTATACGGGATCTCGAACCTGTTCTCCAGCCAAGGTTTTCTCTAGAACAACTTCAATTCCAGGCAGTCCTTCTTCTTTGGAAAGACTGGCTTCTTCCTTTGAGCCTACAAATCTTTTTGTGGACTTAATCGAGAAGAAATGCAGCATCTCTGAATCGAAGCAATTTAATCTGGAACCCAAAGCTGAGAGAGACGGACCATTCGGTCTAGATGATTTCTTTTTGGACCCGGGGGACTGTATCAATCCGCAGCCGCCCTTGGAACCATTTGAGTTCCAGGATCTAGAGTCTCAATTGATGGAAGATTTCGATTTAGAGCCCGGATCCGGTTCGAAAAGTGTTCAACTAGAAGAGTTTGAGTTGGATTTTGAAACTCAATTCAATTTGACCCTCTTGGATGAGCTGCATTTCATTGAGACCAAATATTTAGAGCCTTATTCAGCCTCTATTCAAGCAGAACAGCAGCCCACCGCAAAAGAGGAGCCCCAATCTGAGAGAGAGCTTGACACATTTAAGCAAAGTAGACCTTCTTTGGTGTTGTCTTCTGAAATTGAATCCGGTTTTGACGAAGAATTGCATCAAAAGATTATCAAAGGGTACGTTCCCAGGAGAAGAACCGTGAAATTGATGGGGCACAAATTTGGGATCTCAAATGCCTTAGTTACACCTCACGTTCCTGTGAACTTCAATCCATTCCAAGCAATCTATAACTTGGTTACTTCTCCGGTGATGCTGCTTATTTCAAAGGTTAGAGCTTTCTTTAGATTACCTAGACGGGAAAGAAACTCTGTTGACAATATGGTATAATGACAAGAAAGATTTTATAGGTTAGATAAAGGTTAAAAATTAAAAATGTTATAAAAGAAGTAGTTTGTATTTGTATGTCTACATGCAATTCTTTGGCATACTTGGTAATTGGTGATACTCACTTGTGCGCTATATGGTTTCCAAAGTCGATGGGAATTTCTATCGTGGTCCATTTTGAGTAGTGTGTTCTCTTAATTGTGAAAATTTAATTTTTTTGCTTTTTCGCACCCAAATTACTCAAACGAGCCTGGCTTTCGGCCTCGGGTTTAATACGGAAATAACCGTTCTCTAACATAGCGTCCAAATTGATAAATATCTATATAGCTATACATCATTTATGCTGCGGGTGTCTCCTTCCGATTATCTAGACTCTTACTAGCATTAAAACCCCCCTAATAAGCATTCGAATCTGCGATTCAACGAAAATGTTGCAAGTCAAAGAGTAGCGAACGATAAGATGGAAATCTCAACTGTCTCTCTTCATTACTCTCTTCCCGGATAGTATATCAATACTGACGAGCCTAGCGAAATTGTCTACCAAGACTATATATTGGTATATTACAGAGCTGCTCATATATATTGTTAATAGTAGTACAGCTTTAAATTTGATACGTACCGTTCACACCCATACTACAATTTTTATGTCAACATATGTATTCGAAACTTACGTTACTTCAATATCGAGAATAAATTTATTTAATTTGGAACCATCTACCTAAGAAAAACCACAAATTTTCTTGCTAAAAAAACTTTTTAATCTAAGTTTAAAAGTTCTTTAACTCACTAATATCGTATTGGCGGAACTCGCTGTATTCAAACACAGCCAGTAGCTCTGTTGGAAACGCAAATGTCAACATCATTACCATTCACGGAGGCCTGGAACATTTCACAACTCCAACCGTTAGTAATACAAGTCAGTTCGCAAGTATCGACAATTGAGTTTAAGTAAGAGAAATTTGGGTAAACAGTATTAGACCAGGAAACACAACAGCCTGAGTAGCAATAAGAGCTTGGAGACTTTCTAACAATGGTATCGGGTGTGCTCAAAAGGTAACCGTTCAAAGATTGACAAGAACTCATACTTGGCACATGACTCGTGGAACAAGCAGCATAACTATCATCCCTCTTTCTGCTGGCAGGTACAGGTAAAGTATAATTTCCACTGAGATATTCATCTAAAAAGGTAGAAAACTCTTCAATAGTGGTAGAATTTTGGAGCTCTTGGATGTAACCTGGGCCATAAGCTGCTGCTGCACTGGCCAATTCTTCTTCCAAGTCCCCACCTTGAACAAGTTCGACAGAGTTAGATTGACCATTGTGTGTAGCCAAATGGTAATAGTAGAAAAGATCACCATGGTTTCCACTTTGAGCAGCTTCGGTAGCACTATTAGTAGCGTTAAGAACAGCTTCATGGTTATCAACAGAAATTATCTGAATTGCTTCGTAATATGGGGAGCCTGAAGCAGGTCTGACTAAGCTATCAATTGGAGATTGAATGGCCTCTAAAGCGTTGACACTGACAAGGGTCGAGAAGATTGAAATGAGAACCTTAAATTGCATTATTGAATATGTTGAGAATGATACTGATAATTGCAAAATTCGCTTACTTTATATAGTTTCCTTCAAGAACCAATTCATGAAACCTGAAGCCTCTACGGTACGCAAGTCAATGATCAACATGATGTATCATTCCAATTATTGCTTGTTTTGTTTCAGTTTGACTAATTATAAATGGTTGACAACAGCGAATGATCTTTGATCAGCTTCACTGACTAGCAAAGCCTGTTTTAATACTGAATGCCTGCGGAATTTTCGATCTTCCTTCAGGAACCTCAAAGCTCGTGAGCCCCTCAAGTGTGTTCTGCTAAATGTAAAAGTAACCTGCAGTCCAAAACAAGAAGACTAGCAGGTAGCTTATAGATCTTGCTATTGTTCAACCCTACTCTTAATTAGATTTGAAGCATTAACTAATTGGAAATAGCAGTACTGACCTATCACAGAGTTGCTCAATTCTCGTGATCAATTTAATTCCCTACCAAATTGATCTTCAAGATTAGCGTTACATACTCATACCAAACTGATGATCGATACATAAACAAAAGAAGTGCATAGCTAACGGGTATAGTGTATATTCTGCTAATTCCAAGGGTGACTTCCCTCGAGGTATCCTATTGTCTACTAAAACAATTGATAATTGGTAGGGTTCTGGATTGTTAAGCATTAATAACAATGCTTGACACTGCAATGGAACATTAGCTTACCCAGCACATATTGACCGATGCAAAGCAATTGTTTAAATCACACTATGACTTTCCTTCAAAATGCATACTAATGGTAATTATTCCCAATCACTTTAAATCTTTCTTTTTGATTGTCAAGTTTATAAGTTTGTGTGAGTAAATAGAGTTTTTTTTTTTTTTTTTTGTATGTTCTGATTATGATCCAAACATAAACTATAAAAATATTTACTTCTCGCCCATAGGCTTTTTTTCAAACCACTTTAAGAATGTTTACAGGAAAGAGTTTATTTATCATACTTCAAGGTTATTATTGTAGTTTGCACTATATCACAAGAGAATTAGTTCGATAATATGGTCCATCTCTAGTGTTTGGTCTTCCTTGCAGTAAAACTGAAGCTTGAAATTGGTATTTTAACACCTGGTTCCAATGGACTGGGCCCTTATAATCGATAGTGCATTAGATCTTAAATCACAATCATCATAATCAAATTTACGGAAACTAATTCGACATATTAAAATTCTCGATTTCATTTGCATACTGGACAATTGAAGTTATAGTCCACGCTATACCATTCAATGGGAACCGAATATTCTGAAATTCTAAAAAGAACAATTGGGCCAGAAACAAAGCCACTAGGAGCAACACTTCGAAAACATTTGAAGACTTCTTAAAAGCATTTCAAATTAGTGATAGATTTGACACTGGAAAAGAGCTTACATTGAAAAAAAATCTTTGACGAAAATATATCAACTCAGAGGTTCAATAATAATTGTTGATTGATAAATCCGTTTATGCACTACTTAGAATGTATTACTATAACCTTACGTAATTTGATCGTCCTAAAAGAAAAAGGTGATCAGAATAGTAAGTAGTAATCTTCAGTGCAAATAAGTTTGAAGTTCACTAATAGTTGCCTAGTAATGATTGTGCTTCCAAATTAAATGTTTGAGCTGAGAACACAGGAGTACTTTTCGATGCTTATTTCTTTTAACTATTACCACCCTTTTATACTATTCCAATCAGGTTGAAATTGTAGTAATTACCAGAGTAATCAATTCTTACTTTCCCAATATTTGCCGTTGCAGCCAACGACTTATCGTTATCACTTCTAATAATCTTGTATTATTGGTAATAACAGCCATGATATCATCTATTAAGTACATATTCTTAATAACTTATCATGCGAGCATGCGCGCTAGCCGCGGACATGTCTCAAAAGGGATTTTCACAACAACAATAAAAAAGAGTGCAGACAAAAAGATAGGCCTCACGTCTATTTCAAAAAATTGGTATCTCAAAGAAACATGCAAACATCTATCTCAACCAAACATATATAAATCAATGGAAAAGCATGGCCAACATTTACGGCACTTTGATTTCTGATATGAAAGAAAAAACCGGTAAAACAAGGCACTATGCAGATTTAGTCCTTTTCATCGAACTTTCACATTTATCAATTCCTTAATTCGCGAATATGATTATTTTGAGATTAAGTGATTAAGCCACAATAATGATTTAAACCTTAATTTATAACTCAAGTGGTTAAGAGCTTTTTTGGCCAATAACAAACGAGCGACTATCTATATTATTTTAGTTTAATCGTATTTAGTTTCTCGCCAAGACTTAATGAATCATATCTGACTGATGGTAAGCCTAAACGCGATTGGTTTTGCCAAGATATTCAAATCCACAATTTCTATATATATATTCAGTATTTCCTCCACATTTACAATAAAATCCTACTTAAGTGGCTACTTATTCTGCAACCTCAATACAAATTATCCAGATAATACTATAAAAACATTTATGTGAACATATCATCCTCATTCCTAATCATCCTTACTGCTTATCGATTTACATCATGAACCAGCAAATATGAATACAAAATAATGAACTTCTTCATTGATTATACTTTAAAAGCTTTACTTCTAAGTTGAACTATTCTCGTGGCAAAAATATAATTAATTGCACAAAAGTCTCAGGAAAGAAAATTGATGAATGCTCTCCGACTACTATAATCCAAAATACCGTTCGGTGAACCACATGTTTTATGAATTGAAGAACTTTCTACTACAAGATGTTTCATAAATTTATCATTATCTATTAAGTTTATAGTGCTTAATTAAGCAACTGGGGATTTACAAGTAAAGGAAGTGGTGACATGAGAAGCGAAAGAAGCTTTAAGGAGTTCAGCACTGGAGTAGATACCGAGGGCAGCGGTAGTCAAAGAAGCAAGGAAGAAAAGGAAGTGAGCGGTGTTAGCGAAGAATCTCTTGTTGTAAGCAGCAAAGAATCTTCCTGGGCTGCACCAAGAAGAAGTTGGGTTAGGGTTGGCTTCGAGATCAGCAACTCTCCAGTCATAGACCAACTTCAAGAATGGAGGGAAGGTATAAGTGAATTGCAAGATACAAACAGCACCAACAAGAGAAGTCAAAGCGGAGAATTGAGGAATGGCAGAGGCAATGACGAAAGCAAGAGCCCAGTAAATGACAACACTGAAAGCCCAAACAACTCTTCTGGTGGTCAAAGTGAAGCTACCAAGGGTGAACCAAGATTCGGTCATTTCGTCAAGAGCTCTAACACCGAAAGTCTTTTCGATACAGGTGGTGTAAATGACCTTAATGGCAATGTTACCGTAAAGACCAGCAGCAATGACAGCAGAAAGCAAATTGATAACGTTGGTAACAGTTTGCATGGTGTAACCACTAATGGATTGGTTAGCTGGGTTGAAGGTGTATTGACCGAGTTGAGAGTAGACGAACAAACCGAAAATAAGGTAGACACAGAAGATAAAGGATTGAGCCATGATCATACCCTTCCAGAAATCGAAAGGTCTTCTCATTTCAGCCATAAACTCGATGAAAACCATAGCACCACCGTAAGAATAGACGATATTCATACAAGCAGTCAATTGGGCAGAGAAAGCAGTGGTACCAGCACCACTGATGATAGTCTTAGTGACAACTGGGCCAATTGGAAGAGTTGGGAAAACAGTATAGTTTGGAGCCATGTGGGCAACACAAGCCATGGTAGCGATGATAACGAAAACGTTCAACCAGATAGCCAAGTTGGCCAAGAAACCAAACTTTTGCAAGGTTCTGATTTGACCAATAATCATACCGACAAGAGCCCATGTCAAAATCAAAATAGTGTAACAACCCTTACCCTTAGCAATTTGAGAAAGACCTTGACCGTTACCAAGAATAATGACAGCGACGTTACATAACAATTGAAGGGATTGAAGAAGATCAACACCGTATCTGATTTTGTTACCACAGACTCTACCAACAACATCACCGTAACTCTTCAAAGGATACTTTTCAGAGTCCAACTTCAAGAACAACTTCCACAAAATGAAACCGGTGTAAACAGCAGTAATACCAAAAAGCAAGAACAACAAGGCACCTGGAACGTAACCAAGTTGAGCCATGGCCCATGGAGCACTACTTGGACCAAGAATATCGGTGGTGATCAAATAGAAAACAGAACCCCAAGAAGCACTTCTGATCATTCTCTTAGCGTTGTCAAAAGACTTGGCATCATCAGTAGAGAGATATCCGGTCTTTTCTTCGATGGAGCTGCTCTTTTCCTCAGGGATAGAAGCTGGAACCTCTTCCTTCTTACCAGTGACCTTGTTCTTGAAAAAAGAAAACAAAGGGTTGGAAGAAGCAGCTCCGTTGTATTCATCAGAAGCTTCACGCTCTCTTTGAATCTTTGCTTCAAGCAAAAATTCTTCTAATTTAATAGAGGAAAAATCCCCGGCACCAGTGATGTTACCCAAAACTTGGGCGTTTTGTTCACCAGAGGCAATACTTCTAATGGCTTCGAGTTTGGACATTTGTTGTTGAACAAATAAAAGAGAAACTTTCTGAATATATATACTCGAGGTCAAGCTACATTATGGCCATAAAAGAATCCAACACTCGCAGTGCCATTTCATCGATAGGCACAAGGTAACCTCAGATAAGCATGCATATAATCATCTAACTCGTCCAAATATGGGAATTTTCGTATGCACGGCAATCAGCCTAAGGCGTTTTAGGGTCTTTATCGTTCAGCCCCGTCGTATTATTGAGGGATATTATCGAGTCAATGCGATCACACCTGCAGCTCGGGATAAAAAGTGCCGTTGTTTTACTCCGCTCTCATGTCCGCTCTACACAAGGCCGTAATTTTTATCGGTCTTGCGACTTCGCTCTTGCGGAATATCTTTTCCCGATAGATAACAATGTTCCACAATTGTGTAAAAAAAAAAAAATATGAATGCGGCTCTCTAAATTATTGGACCGAGAACCAATACCAAGAGATTATGGTGTCTTCTTGAATTATGCAAAGTGTTTAGATGGGATGTGAATAACGGTCATGCGTCTTCCTCGTATGCTATTGTATAGGTCAGATTAGTTCGATGTTCGCTTAACGGTTAGGACAGAAGAAATTCAAAATTGTTATTGAATCATCCTGCATTTTACGAAAAAGAAATCACTAAGCCTTGTCAGCAACTTCGACAGGTTGACGGTCAAACCCGGGAAAAAGGTATGATATGGATAAGGTGAAGATCAGAGGTATTGTGCAAAGTTGAGGGTCATTACTAAGACGAGATGACCCTGATGTCAAATCCCATCAGGTTTAGTAGAAAGCGAAGACCGGGGTAGTTTCTCCTGTATAGGACCGCAAGCGTTTACATACCGGAACAGCTGATTCATCCATTGAGGAAACTCAGCGCGGATTTTCCCGGTTGCGGATCGGAGACGTTAGTGGGAGATCTATCTGGGGTAACTACCTGCAGCATGCCCGATGGTGGCCCTGCCACAGGCTGCCACGGACTTCCTTATGTGAAAATGGAGCCGTACGTGGTAGTGTCGGTACCGGCCCGATTTCGTCATATCCCCACGCCAGATAAGCAGAATCGTTCAATGCTCATGGTTCCATTGAGCTCCTGATGAAACTTGAAAGGATTAGAGCAAGAATATTATTCGACTTCCCTACAGTTGCTGGGTACTATTTAATTCGTTCCGGTACATTTGACCTCAAATATGACGCAGGATCTAAAAATTACCGTTGGAGCAGTGTGAGGATTAGCAGTTTTGTTTCCTTGATGGTGCGATAATCCTTGGAAAGCCCCGAACAAATTCAGGGTAAACTTTGTTTGAACCTGCTTCATTAACGAATCATTAACGAATGTGAGGGTCCCTTGAATGTGGTAATCAGCCAAGACTGTAAGTTCCAACCACGGGTGTAGCTCTTTTACTTGCCATACCAGAAAATACGCCTGTGAAACGTTATGCTCCGCATTACACGTTATTGTGGGGGACGCGTATGCCGTTCATAATTGGTTGGGTAGCAATCTAAGATGTTCAAGATCGCCTCACTGGCCACATCTATTTCTTAAAGAATCAGAGTATCCAGATATTGCAGAGTTTAAATGAGTAAGGAGTCGGGTGCATTAAATGTCTAGTATCTATTGAACTTCTATGCCTTTCACCGAGTGTCCCAGTATTTACGCTTGATATTGATGCAAATTAGAAGTAACTATAGTCCTGGATCGTATCGCACCAACCAATATTGTAAAGGACTGACTTCACCACCAAAGATCGCAGTTATACTTCTATGTTATTGTTTCTACATTGATTTGCGGGATTGTCTACAATCTATTGTAATCTGAATGTGAGCAACAGGTATTGCGTGTTTTATTTTTTTTGACTGGATAACTCTTTAATAAAATTGTAGGTTTAAAGTACTACTTGTCTAATCAATCAGCCAATCCTTCACTAAACAAATAAGCCATGTAAAGAACTTTGCAACTTCAATATTAATTATTAATTATTCTGTTTCATTATTATTAAAACATTGACAGAATTCAACCAATAGTTTTCAAAGGAAATTACAAAGTAGAATACAAGGATAGTTTTTTCTGTTATGTAGTAGAAATTCTTTGTAGAATTTTAATTTTCCAAAAATGGTGAACTTGACAGTAACAATCCGCCCAGAAAAGAAGTAATTCGTTCCGGGCAGAGCTTCAAAAGGAATGCTGCACGTCAATTAAGCGAGGAGGATTTATATATTTATTTTAGCTCAAATTGTTAAAATATCCAAAAAACGGCTTTGGCCAGACGATCCTTTGATTAAATTGAAAGTATAATTGAAGTTCTCTAAAGATGGTGCTTGAAATCTGAAATGCGTCAGGCTAGTTCATAGATACAATTGGTCTTTGTTCATGAAAATCTT
This sequence comes from Suhomyces canberraensis, assembly GCA_003706525.2. Taxonomy (NCBI): domain Eukaryota; kingdom Fungi; phylum Ascomycota; class Pichiomycetes; order Serinales; family Debaryomycetaceae; genus Suhomyces; species Suhomyces canberraensis. The sequence continues at coordinate 10,410 of PPLP02000027.1, forward strand.
GAGACGTCGGCTATTGTACCAGGTGAATTGAAAAGGGCCTCTACTCTATCACTTCATCGTATCTGTCATTTGTTCCGGTAATCGGCTGCAGAGCACGCAAACTGCAGGATAATATATTTTATTTTATTCTTCGCTCCGTCCTGTACGCCGGAGCGCACTATTCACGCAGCGAAATATCCGGCAACGGATGGCGAGTGGCCGGAATAGGAATATTATACGGTTCATATTATCAAGCGTACGCATATCAATCAGTCTAGGCTACTCTATATTTTAGCTGTGAAGACATAGTTACTTGATTAGTTTTCCGAAACTTGAAATGGTTCTATCTGAAAGCTTCAACTATTTGCTATCTGCTAAAACAGCCCAATCTACCATTTTTAATCTGTTCTTGGTTCTCGTCTTTTGAGTGGTGCCATTCGGGTGTTTGTAGCCCTTACAAATTTCAAGATCGCCGCAAATTTATGCTTATGGGATTCGAACAACATAGTGCATGATAAGGTTTTGGCGATTCTGCAAGACCGTGCTTGTTCGTAACCCTGACACTAAAGAAACAACTACTTTGAGTTCGCTTATCTGAATAACAATCATAATGTTCCGACTACGTAGTTAGATATACGTATGTTCAAGACGTGAAGTGCTGAGTAAGCGTTCGTGTAAATTTCTTCTGCACTTCAGTGTAGATCAGGATGGGAGTTGGTGATTTATTCGATAATAGAGAGCAGATGATACTTTATGAATTAGTTTTAAATGGCTTTCTTCGCTAAAAGTAAATCTCCAACTAACTAATATCTGTAGCTTCCCTTTTCCCCGAATTTTCTATTGGGAAACATGAAGTTAGGGCTTCTTGGGTTATTTGAAGTTTTCAACCGGTCACGTTTCAATCTACATTCTGCTCAGTTTTCCGCATTGACAGAAACTATGAATACCAGACTTGAGGCTATTCAAGAATAATTTTTTGGCTCTTGTTACTTTTTAACCTTCAAGTCTACTTCCCAAACAATCTCGTCCTTCAAGGAGGTATTCGCCGTATCAACATTGCGAGAGGTGTTTAATGATTATTTTGCCTCGCTTATTTTTAGGTCTCATTTTATTCTAAAAACCTTACTTCTCTCCTAAATACATGCTTTGCATGTCGATAGGGTGATAAATTCCGTGAAATCCACAACTATACTTTTTCAAGCTAAATTTAATTTTGGATTTTTCTATTTTCTCGCTTCGTTTGACTTTATTTTTTTAAAATTTTCCCAAAAAAACTATCAATCTCTAAAATTTTCCAAACATTATAGCTAAATGTCTTGCTAGCTTAAAGTTTAGGAAAAGTTATCCAATCATCCTTCAACATTTGTATTTTCTGTTGTTATTAACTTTCTAAATTGTCCATCGCATCATCTCAGGTAAATGATCGAACGACACACTATTTCTTGCCCATTCAACTAACATCCAATAGAAATGATAAAATAATCAATAAAATTGCAAAGCGAGTCTCCAACAACTTTCGTTTCTATCTGACTTTGGTCTTTTTAGATTCCCTTGTATTTCTGTCAAAAGTTGCCAAGAATATCTTAATTCAAAAACACACGCTTCTAACTAATGCTGTGAATCGTACTTCATTTAATAATCTCGAAAGATGTGATTTAAATAAAACCTCGAAAGGAATAATTTTTTGCCTCAGGTTCAGGGTTTCGTATAATTGCGCAGGTACCTTCAAGAAAGTAGTATTTGGTGCGCTTAATCTTAGAATACTGTATACACACCAGCAACAACTCCAAGGAGACCCACGTGAACATAAAGCAAAACTTCACAAGTCACTTACAATGCAATCAAAGAACATTTGTGTATTCTGTGGCTCTTCGGCCGGTACTAAATCCACCTATATGGAACAGGCTTCTTCTCTTGGAAGTACTTTGGCTGCAAAAAAATGGGGCCTTGTGTATGGAGGAGGCACCACTGGACTCATGGGAGCAGTTGCCAGATCCTGTGCTCTTTCTGGAGGTTATGTTCACGGTATCATTCCGGTGGCCTTGATAGAAAAAGAAAGAGACGAAGGTAAGGAAGGCGATCTCCCTATTCCAGACTCTAAAGAGTATGGTAAAACTACTTTGGTGAAAGACATGCACACCAGAAAGAGACTTATGGGTGAAGAAGCTGACGCATTTGTAGCTTTACCAGGCGGATATGGTACATTAGAGGAGTTGATGGAAGTCGTTACTTGGTTTCAACTCAATATTCACAATAAGCCAATTGTGGTCTTCAATCTTGATGGGTTTTATGATGATTTCTTGAACTTTATCGACAACGCAATTGCTAGAGGGTTTGTGAGAGAATCTCAGAGAGGTATCATCAAAGTTGCACTGACAGTAGAAGAGGTCTTTGAGGAAATAGAGCAATTTAGTGTACCTGAAGGAGTCTTGAATTTGAAATGGGATACAACATAGGATAATTGGGCAAGACTGTACATGTGCAGTTGTGTATGCTTTAATCGTCAAATATGAGATGTTTAATGTATCCATGAAAATTGCTAGACTGGTTCTAGTTGTGTCTCCATAGAATTCTTTGGAAAAAGTACTAGAAGTTGCTAGAGTACATTCTTTATTTAGAGCAAATAGTTTTCTTAGTTTCCACGTTAATGTAAACACCTGTAGTGTGAAAATGAAATGAATAATTCACATTGGATAAACATATTTTGAATCTTCAGCCTCAAGAGCAGTGGCAGTTTCCGTCGTAATCTACACCATATCGACTCGTCACAGCTACCAAAAAATTACTTTAGGAAGAAAGACTCAATTTCCCGATCTTGGTCAGGTAAATCTTCCAATTCAACTATAATACAAGCTAAATACATGATGACCCATTTGACCACTAATTAATGGAAAACTTTGAATCAACTCCACCGGAAATATAAGTTTCACGAGCCATTTCCAACCCCAACAGAGCCAACTCTTGAATTGTTTCCAATACCTTTGTACTCTGCTCTCTCACCAATAAATCATTGTCAGTATCTTGGATGTAACGCAACACCGTAAGTACCTTTTCTCGGTAATGTTCGGGAAAAGGAACATTTTCTGATTGGGAAGTTCCTAAGATCAAATCATGTATCAAAACAATTGCTGATCTTCTCATTATGGCACTATCCTTATCTTTTTCCAATTGAAGTATACCCAAAGCACAATCCAATATATCTTCTAAATACCTCATGATACCTAGCGGATTGGTTTTACATGCCGTTCCTAACAACGACATACTGGACATTCTGATTCTATCGTCTTCTTTCTCTCTATTTTGGGACAATCGAATGATAGAAAGGGTGGCCTCAATGATCAACGTTGCCGTTTCTCCTGTAAATAATTCATTATTGGTTTGAATGAACCCTAAAAGAGCTTCTCCTACCTTTAATCTTTCATCCAAATTAGATTCTCCTTGTCCCATCTTCTTTGCAGCAGAATCCGAACCGGATGAATTATCGAGATAAGCTTCAACTAAGACCTTGACGGACTCTTTTGGGTACATATCCATCAAACTACGGAGTCCCTTGATTACGTTCAAGTAAATGAACGGTTCAGAATCTTTGAGTTGAACCAAATGTAATTCAATGACAAAATCGAGACTAAGAACCTCACTTTTCAGTTCGATCAATTGTCTGAGCAAATAGAGTCCATGTGCTCTTATAGGAACTAGAGGGTCATTCAAACTAGTGATGGCACGTTTAAGGATCTCTCCATCTTTATCATTTTGAGTTGTTGTTGGAATAGTACCGTTGAGTAGAGTACTGATTCTATCGTGAAGAGAAATTGTCGATTTTTTAACATTTTCAGGCAACTCCATTTTTCCAACTTCGTTCAAACTCAATTGAATATCTTTGATTAATTTTCTACTGGTTTCGTCAAATGTGACTGATTCTGATAAAATAGCTGAAAGTAATTCCAAGACAACAGGTATTGTTTGATGGAAAATATTGCCATCAAAATCGTCCTCATCATCAGAATCATCATCCGAGTCTGCTTGACTCTGAGTTGAACCTTGATTAAGGCTTGGATTTAAGAAATCTTTGATTATACGTAAAGTATCCTGAGGAGTCTTCGCAAGAATATCTTTGAACTGAGTTCCAATACCTTCCAATAAACGCAAATCAATTAACATGAAGAAATCATTATTTATATCTTGACCCAATTGTTCTTTAGGGAATAACCATTTGTTGAGAAGATAAAGGAAGAGGTCCTGAATCAAATCATCATTCAATTCCTTTAATAGATCAAGAAAATATCCACTAAACTTATCCAAATTCTGTATGAATTGGTTCATTTTGGTGGTGGTGTCGAATGTGTGAGTTCTTTCAACTATTTGTACCAATCCGTTTGGTCCAATTGCGTATTCCCAGTTGTCTCCTCCTTCAGTTAATAGATTCAGAACAAGTACGTTTAATCCGCTTGAATCTTTGGATTCACTGTAATCATTCATAAGGGTAAAATAACTGATCAAAACCCCAGTAATGGCTTCATATGATTTATTGTTTTGGCGAAGAAATACCAAATATGACCAAATAGGAACTAAGATTTTACTGAATAAATATTCACTAAGATCAGCTTCAAGACCCTTTTTGGTAAGTGAAATCAAAACGTTGATATTATTATTAAGCTGACTCTCAGAAACTATCGTTTTGTCCTCTGAATTTTTGCCAACACTTATGGTAGATGATGGATTAAATTTGTCCCATATTTTCTTCAAGAAAAAATCTTCAACTATACGTTTGTTCTTAAACCAAAGCTTTTCAATTATGTGACCAACACAGCTGGTGATGGTGGGTTTATTAATATTAACCAAAAGGTCGTAACATTGTTGACTGATTTTTTCAAAATATTTTACAGTATCAATGTTCTTTGGTTTACGCAATATAATGCTGGCAACATGGTCCAATTTTTCAAGCGTAATATCTTCATTTTCTCTTAATCCAAGTACAAACTCAATAAGAGTTTCCACTCCATCATTATGAGGTGCAGTATAATGTAATGATGTTAATTTGTCCATGACAAAGGCCTTGAAGTACATGGGTGAGTTGGTTGCAATCAACAACGAAAAGGTTTGAAAGAGTTCAAATGTATCTGGAATGTTTAAAATTGCTTGAAATTCTTCAAAAAGCTTTACTCTATCAACTTGGAACGAGGGAACAGTGATAAGGGTGATAGAAACCACCAAATAATCAGAAAATCCAGTTCCGCTGATCAATAATCTCTTTACATCGGATTCTTGGTTGAAAACAACGCTCAATTTCAGGTAGATAAGCTCTAGTAAAGATTGTGGATTGTCAGTGCCTTTCAATTTTACAACTTTGATGCTATTAAAATCCTTGAGTTGCCTCTTTTCGATTGGAATACCGATATTGAATGTAGAAATGGCAGGATATATTCCTAGGATCAAGATTATATTGAAAAGTTTGGAAAACGTCTTGATATCATGTAATGATATCTTTACGAGGTTGGGGTCTTTGAGGTCGTTATTTTCTGATAATTGTTGAATTTCGATCAAATCATCAAGCAATTTGGAGATAACAAGGTACCTCTTTTCAAATTCTTCACTAAACCCATCAATTCCTTTGATTTGCCACTGTAAACTGTCATTTTCCTTGGAACTTACAATTCTTTCATAGATCAAATCCACACTCAATGTTTCTATTTTTCCTTCTAGAATCGTTTCCAAGTACTGGAACTTTATATCCAATGGTCTATTCCCGAGATTTTGTGGTTTGTTCAATCCTTTTCTTTGAGGATAGACTTCCAGAGCTTCTCTTATGATTGTAGTCTTCTTTTTCCGTACTTCAAAAGGATTCTTTCTAACAGGCTTTTTTGGTTCTCCAGGTATCCCCGATGCCCCCTCCACTTTTATTTCAGCATCATCCAGCAAAACTTCAATCTTGGGTGGCATTTAGTTTCCTTATACTAGCGTACTGCTATACATTATAAATGATCCGCTGACGTAATCGATGGATCCCATCGCCAAAAAAGAGAGAGTACCAAACCACCAGATATCATTCCAAGTTGAGCCAAATATCAGTCAAAAAGTGCACAAGATGGTTGAATTAACACAAGAAGAGATGGACGCCGTTATCTACGATGCCAGAGAAGGAGATTTAGCTACTCTTCGTGAAATTTTTCAAGAAATCGAGCCCAACACTTTAATCTCTATTAAAGACGATATTACTTTGACCACTCCAGTTCATGCTGCTGCTGGTAATGGACACATAGACACTGTTGTGTTCTTGTTGTCAATCTTAGTGAAAGAAGACGCGGTTAAGTTGGCATCTCAGCAAAATGAAAGTGGAAATACTCCTCTTCACTGGGCAGCATACAATGGTCATTTAAAGATTGTGGAACTTTTGTGTGATCAGTACGATGCTGATCCTTTTGTGAAGAACTCTGTGGGTCACGACGCTATCTATGAAGCTGAAAGCAATGGACAGACCGAAGTTGAAAATTGGTTCTTGAAGAAATACGCTGTTGAGGACGATTTCAAGGTGGAAGAAGATGGAGAAAATACTAAGATTTCATACAAGCCCGGTACGGAAAGTAAGGAAGCCGAGGAACAGGCTAAGTTGGCTTCTGTTGAGCAAAAGACCAAGGATTTGCAGATTGACGTGTAAAGGGACAATATTCAGGAGATATAGTATTTCTGACCCAGTGATGTGGAGTTTCCTATATCCGGCGGATTTGATAGGTTAGAATCGAGTACATATCAATTTGGGCCCCAGGATGCAAAACCTAATTAATTATTATTCATACTGCTGGAAAGAAACGAGCCAAGAAGCATTATTTATCAGTGAAAATCCCAACCACAAGAACTGTCTACTGCTGGGTTGACTCTTTTCAACTATACGCAGTAACGTTGCAATTGAATTTTCAATATCTGATATTTTTTCAACAAAGGACTCGTCCATATAGAACATAGAAAACCAATAAAATAATGAAATGCGTAATTATATGTACAAAAAATGCCATAAAATCAGAAAAGCACCGCTAAAAGCACTCAAATCAATATAGACTACATAAATTAATCAATAGAATCAACTCTAATACTCATTCCTATAATATAGCATATACACTCCGCAAAATTAATAAAAAAATCACATTTACCCTAATTAAACAAAAAATACCATCTTCCACCTCTCCATCTTCCACAACCTTCAAAACAACTTCTCCACTATCTTCCCTCTCCACTTTTCCCGAACTTCTAGTTCCTTCCACTTCAGTTAGTCATATACAATCGGGCGTGCGCACACCACACTAGACAAAAAAATTTTCAGATTCACCTCAGTAAGCAGTAACTATTACTATGAGTGACTTGGGATTTGATCCATCATTAAAGAAGAAAAAGAAGGCCAAGAAGCCTGAAGAAGTTGCTTCCCCAACTCCTGAAGCTGGCGATGACATGTTTTCCGGAATGAAAAAGAAAAAGAAGTCCAAAAAGACCGAAGAGTCTGAGGGCTCTCCAACCCCAGCAGAAGACGATTTAAGCACAGCATTGGGAGATCTTTCCATCAAAAAGAAGAAGAAGAAGTCCACCAAGAACCTCGATGCCACTGACTTTGAACAACAATTGGAAGAAGCTGGTATTGAAGACAACAGTCCAAGTGTCGAGCCAGAGGCAATTGTGGTAGATGGAGGTATGCCATACGATGACTTATTGTCCCGTTTTTTCACAATTTTGAAGGCCAACAACCCCGAATTGGCTGGAGACAGATCCGGACCTAAATTCAGAATCCCACCACCAATATGTCAAAGAGAAGGTTCCAAGAAGACTTTATTTGCCAACGTACAAGAAATCGCCACTGTTTTGCAAAGAAACCCAGAACATTTGATACAGTTTTTGTTTGCCGAATTGGGTACCTCTGGTTCCATTGATGGTGAAAAGAGATTGGTGTTGAGAGGTAAGTTCCAGCCAAAGCAGATGGAATCTGTTTTGAGAAGATATATCATTGAATACGTTACATGTAAGACATGTAAGTCTATGAACACCGAATTGAAGAGAGAATCGGCCAACAGATTGCATTTCTTGAGTTGTAAGGCCTGTGGATCCACCAGATCCGTGTCTTCCATCAAGACCGGTTTCCAAGCACAAATCGGAAGAAGAAAAAAGATGTAATATAGTTAATATATACGAGTTGAAAATACAATAATGTTGTAGCCATGAAGTGTGCTGATATTCTATCATCAAATGATTGAAACTAAATATAATTGTTAAGATTCTTATCTTATTTATCCTACAACAAGATAAACTAGCTGATATATTCTATTCATCAAAATTATCTATAATTGTTAAGATTCTTATCTTGTTTATCCTACAACAATATAAACTACATATAGTTGAACACGTTTCAATTATATACTTGATCTAAAATATATGACTACCCAGTAACTGACTTCTTGAACGTAGTTTATATTAACATCCAATTTGTGGTCTTTCAGATCCAACCAGATTTATATTTCAACAGCAGACTAACACTTCTGCCGTGTCTTTGCTCCTGCTAATATTATTATCATTAGTAATGCATAGTTTACAGCTATATTATTATTATTATTTTATTATTATCATTACCTGTTTACAGCTGCTGTTACATTCCAATTAGCTATCACTTCATTTAATGTAATGTTTCCTTTACAATTTTGATATTTAGATACTATTACATCTCTTTTATCTAACATCTTATTAAAATGATCTAAAAATTATTCTAAGTACCACTCCCACTCTCTATTCATAACTTTGAAACAATTTCATCACATTTCTCATTTTCCTTTAAACTACTATTATTACATTCATTGGTACATTCTTTTTTCTTCAATCCTTATCCTGATTAGCTATTATGAGTCCCAGATCTCACTATTATACATGGGTGTTTTGACAGTGAATTGTAGAAAGACCTTTATTATTTTCAGCATCAATTCAATGCTATACGATTGAAACTATGATTTCAAACTGTAGCAAGACAGTAATTCAATTCGACCAATGTGCCTTTTGCCATTGGTACAGTTCAATTAACTAACCCACCCACAATCTTCTTTAATGAAGTACACCATGAACTCACTCCGTCATGCAATATCATATAATTCAAAACGTCCTTTTTGATCTCATCCACACTTTCCTCTTCTAAGATTCTAGTTGCAATTTCATGAATAAATTCCAAGTGCTTACTGCCAAGAGTCTTGATTACACTTCTAAGTTTCTGCTCATAATGTGTCAATTCCCTTTCTGGAAGCTTTGATGGCTTCTGGAGTACCTCATGTAGAACACTAGAAGTTTCTTCTGGCCCGGGCGCGGAAATCTCTATACTATCTATTTCCGAAACAACCTCAGCAGAATCGTCCAAATCCAGAGAATTTGCAGTTTTCACCGCGTTTCCAGCATAAACAGGACCAGCACGTCCTGTTGCAGCTAATTTGGGCAAATTTGACACGCTTGGCGCTACCGTAGCTGAAGATATGGGCAGTGGGGGAACCGCGCTGATCGGACCACTGACTCTTCTGCTTTTGGCCTTTAAAATGCTGGTGGAACTGTTGTTCCGAGACATAATGATGGGAGGACAATCGTTCCAGCCCTCAATCTGGTCCCCACGTTGGTATTTGGTAAGAGTCATGGTTTTCTGGTGATATAGTGAATATTGGAGTAATGGGGAGTGATGGGTGGCCTCATTACTAGTGCGGCTTAACGTGTGCGCTAATGCCAGCAGTACACCATTTGGAGACGCCAGTGAACATGCAGGGAGAACGCCAAGTGACGCGGGAGTGACAGGAAAAGAAATGCATGGAAAGTATGCAGCGACTGGTCGATACGATTTGTTCACTATGAAAACAGTAGTGAAAACATCCAAAGTGAAAAGTGTAAATTGGTGAATAAGTCAAATGAAAATAGTAGTCTGGGGTGTTCACGTGACCCATGGTCACGCGTGGCGATATTACATCATTACATCATCGGATCCATTGCCTTCTAACTAATACCTTGCCACCAGCATGTCTTTCACGAAAGGTGCTCTTTCTGACGAACAACGTCGGCGGATAGTAAGTATAGCAGTGGGAGCCTATATTCCAGAAACTAACATGAAGGAAGCAAATCGAAAACGGGCGCTTGAAAGGATTCAGAAGACAAATGGATCAGATGCAGCGCCATCTAGACCCTCATCATCTGGTAATGCACCGGTTCCAATCACTTCTATGAATCAAATTCGGAATGGATTCAATATTCCAGGCGAGCAGCCTGTTCCCAAAAGACCCCGGGTAGAATTAACTCCAGAACAGCGCAAAAGACTCGAAGAAAATAGACAAAAGGCATTGGAAATACGAAGAAATTTGGCCCAAAACAACCGTGATGCTACCAAAACTGCTCCTGATCCACTTCCTGTGACAGAAGCAGCGAAAAAGGTGGTCGAAGCAGCCAAAGCACGGCCTACCTCGAAATATGAACCTCCTTCAATTAAACGGAAAGATTATATTGAATTTGATTTTTCTACGTTGAAGGATAGCAGAGGAGGGTTTCTCAATGACCAGCCTGATCCTGAAGCTGCGGAAGAGAACGTTTCATTAGAGCAATGGAAAGAGAAGCAGAAAGAACAATTGGTGGTTAGAGATTTGGCACCTCCAATTGATATAGAAAATGCTCCCAAATGTTTTGAGTGCGGGTCATTGGAAATTGACCCAAATCTCTTTACCAATTTCTGGAAAGTTAGAGCATGTCGCAAATGTATTCGTGAAAATCCCAACAAATACTCCCTTCTCACAAAGACAGAGTGCAAGGAAGATTATCTTCTTACGGATCCCGAACTTCGGGATCTGGAACTCTTACCAAGAATCGAAAAACCCAATCCTCATGGATATTCGCGAATGCAACTTTTCTTACGGTTTCAAGTAGAGGAATTTGCATGGAAGAAATGGGGGTCCAGTGAAAAATTGGATGAAGAATGGGAACGCAGAGAATCCATGAGAATCAAGAGAAGAGATAAAAAGTATAATGACCAATTATTGGAAATGAGAAAGAAAACCAGAGCTGAAGAATACACCAGAAAATTACGCAACGGTCAAAGTATCGGAGAAAGACACGTTCATGATTGGTCTGCTCCTGTGAGTATTCCAGGAGAGGAAAATATGGTCAAAAAACGGTGTATTGATTGTGGAGTTGAGACAGAAGAATTGGTCTTTAGTTTCTAACGCGACTCGACTCGATTTATGACAAAATGATGAACGAACAATAACTCAATTGTAATTATAAATTAATAGCTAAAATAGGAAATTAACGACTCATACATAACCCAACAGCACATACAATAGCAATTGACTTTTTTCCAATCGATTTCAATCACTATTAATTACATTCTCGTAGGAGACTACAATTCCACAGTCTTCTAGAACACCCCGAAAAGTCGTGCGCCGCCCAGCACATAGAACCTCATGGAAAATTCCACTGCCAAATCGTCGAACTCATTTGCAACATAAGTTTTTGGTATATAAACGCCAACTTTTTCGCTGCGATATTTCGTCCCCAATCTACTTTAACCAAAGATGTCTGACGCTAAAGCCGAAACCCATGAGTTCACTGCTGAGATCTCTCAGTTGATGTCCTTGATCATCAACACCGTCTATTCTAACAAGGAAATTTTCTTGAGAGAATTGATCTCCAACGCTTCTGATGCTATTGACAAGATTAGATACGAAGCTTTGTCTGATCCAGCCAAGTTGGAAACCGAACCTGAATTGTTCATCAGAATCACTCCAAAGCCAGAAGAAAAGGTTTTGGAAATCAGAGATTCCGGTATTGGTATGACCAAGTCTGACTTGGTCAAGAACTTGGGTACTATTGCCAAGTCTGGTACCAAGAGTTTCATGGAAGCTTTGTCTGCTGGTGCCGATGTCTCCATGATTGGTCAATTCGGTGTCGGTTTCTACTCTCTTTTCTTGGTTGCTGACCACGTTCAAGTCATCTCCAAGCACAACGACGATGAACAATACATCTGGGAATCTAACGCCGGTGGTAAGTTCACTGTTACCTTGGATGAAGTCAACGAAAGATTGGGCCGTGGTTCCATCTTGAGATTGTTCTTGAAGGAAGACCAATTGGAATACTTGGAAGAAAAGAGAATCAAGGAAGTTGTCAAGAAGCACTCCGAATTCGTTTCTTACCCAATTCAATTGGTTGTTACCAAGGAAGTTGAAAAGGAAGTTCCAACCGAAGAAGAAGAAGAAGTTGCCGATGATGAAGACAAGAAGGCCAAGTTGGAAGAAGTCGAAGATGAAGACGCTGAAAAGAAGCCAAAGACCAAGAAGATCACCGAAACCGTCACTGAAAACGAAGAATTGAACAAGACCAAGCCTTTGTGGACCAGAAACCCATCCGATGTCTCTCAAGACGAATACAATGCTTTCTACAAGTCCATCTCCAACGACTGGGAAGACCCATTGGCTGTCAAGCACTTCTCTGTTGAAGGTCAATTGGAATTCAGAGCTATCTTGTTCGTTCCAAAGAGAGCTCCATTCGATGCTTTCGAATCCAAGAAGAAGAAGAACAACATCAAGTTGTACGTCCGTCGTGTTTTCATTACCGATGATGCCGATGATTTGATCCCAGAATGGTTGGGTTTCGTCAGAGGTGTTGTTGACTCTGTTGACTTGCCATTGAACTTGTCCAGAGAAATGTTGCAACAAAACAAGATCTTGAAGGTTATCAAGAAGAACATCGTTAAGAAGTTGATTGAAACCTTTAACGAAATTGCTGAAGACCAAGAACAATTCGAAAAGTTCTACACTGCCTTCTCCAAGAACATTAAGTTGGGTATTCACGAAGACCAACAAAACAGAAACTCCTTGGCCAAGTTGTTGAGATACTACTCTACCAAGTCTTCTGAAGAATACACTTCTTTGTCTGACTACGTTACCCGTATGCCAGAACACCAAAAGAACATTTACTACATCACTGGTGAATCCATCAAGGCTGTTGAAAAGTCTCCATTCTTGGATGCTTTGAAGGCTAAGAACTTTGAAGTTTTGTTCTTGGTTGACCCAATTGATGAATACGCCATGACTCAATTGAAGGAATTCGAAGACAAGAAGTTGGTTGACATTACCAAGGACTTCGAATTGGAAGAAACCGAAGAAGAAAAGGTTCAAAGAGAAAAGGAAATTGCCGAATTCGAACCATTGACCAAGGCCTTGAAGGAAATCTTGGGTGAACAAGTTGAAAAGGTTGTTGTCTCCCACAAGTTGGTTGATGCTCCAGCTGCCATTAGAACTGGTCAATTCGGCTGGTCCGCTAACATGGAAAGAATCATGAAGGCTCAAGCTTTGAGAGACACCACCATGTCTTCTTACATGTCTTCCAAGAAGACCTTTGAAATCTCTCCAAAGAGTGCTATTATCAGAGAATTGAGAAAGAAGGTTGATGCTGATGGTGCCGAAGACAAGACCGTCAAGGACTTGACCACCTTGTTGTACGAAACCGCTTTGTTGACTTCTGGTTTCTCCTTGGAAGAACCATCTTCTTTCGCTGGTAGAATCAACAGATTGATCTCTTTAGGTTTGAACATCGATGAAGAAGAAGAAGAAGAAGTCGAAGCTGAAATTGGTACCTCCACCTCTTCCACCTCCGAACCAGCTGTTGAATCCGCCATGGAAGAAGTCGATTAAACGAATCACGTAATGTTATGTATTTCTTGTTCTATATAGTTTTGGGTACCTATATATTAATTTAAGGTTAGAAGAAACTAATGCGTAGAATCATAGATCGGAATATTTCCCCCATTGAATAACTTCACAAAACAAACCAAGCAATTGATATATGTCAAGCATATAATCGATTAAAGTATTAGTTATTTCAATGATACTATGAGGTTCCACTAACGTTCCTTAACTGATAATTATTTGTATGTGTTCATTATATTGCTTTACCTAGTCCAACTTATTGTGGAACAACAAAATCCACCCCATTTTTCAGTATATTAATTACAAGTCCCATATCATCCTCTATACATAGGTAATCTCTACGTCCCAATCGTCTCCAATCCACTACAATCCACAAGAATCATACCCCTTTTATTCAATTCTACAGTACTACAATTAAATACGGATGCGAAAAGTTCATACGAGAAGCAACCATTTGAGACCACAAAACCCGTAGCAACACGCCAACGTGGTTTGAAAAACCACGCCAGTCACGTCATTACCCCAATCTCATTGTATGAGCAAAGAATATCGATTTTTCACGCCATTACATGAATTTTTCAAGCCATTACCCGAACTTTTCACTCCAATTACTTGATTTTCCAATGGTTCAACGCTCTCTCCATACTAAATGTACAGATCATCGCGAATTTCACCGTCACCAAACACTCGACAAACACGTTGCTCCACCACCCCAATAATCTCTATTTTAACCTATCCCAATTGACCAACACAAGAACTTGTAAAACCCGTTTTCCCTAACCTTTTATCTCTACTCTCCAGTCATCTACTCTACTTTCGGTAAATTCACAGCCTCTCCCATATTCTGTTTCGCACGTTGCGCACATGCACATGCAAATCAACATTTTACCATCACCATCACCATATCCAGTACCATCTGCTACCATGGGTCTCTTCATCCCACCAAACAAGTTGGAAAACTTGCGCTTGTACAAGTACTCATCGGAAGACCACTCCATCATCTCCAAATACATTCTTAAAGCATGGTGGAACTACTTTGTTCAGATCTTTCCCATGTCCATGGCACCTAATGTTATCACATTGATTGGGTTGATTTGGGTGTTGGTGAACTTGGCCTGTGTGTTTTACTACGATCCGTACTTGAACACTGGTGAAACCCCAAGATGGTGTTACTTTTTCTATGCATTTGGGTTGTTTATGTACCAAACCTTTGACGGATGTGATGGGTGTCACGCCAGAAGAACCGGTCAATCTGGTCCTTTGGGAGAGTTATTTGACCATTCCATCGACGCTATCAACTCCAGTTTGGGTGCCATGGTGTTTGCTTCGGTTTTGAAGATGGGATGGGGTGGTTTGATGATGTTGTCTCAATTTGGAACCGTTTGTAACTTCTACATTTCCACTTGGGAAGAATACCACACTCATACGTTGTATTTGTCTGAATTTAGTGGTCCAGTCGAAGGAGTGTTGATGATATGTGCCGTTTATATCATTACCGGTATTTTGGGTCCAGATATCTGGAATATCAGATTGACTGAATTGAATTTGACCTCCATTGGAATCGATGGAAAATGGGAAATTTCCACTTCTGCTATCTATGTGGTTGTTGGATTGGGCTCAATTTATTTCAATATCATGTCTGCCATGAAGAACGTCACCAAATACTACGAAAAACACGCTAAAGCTTCTGCTAAATCCAAGATCGATAACGCGTACTTGGGATTACTTCCTTTCTTTTCCTATTATGGACTTGTCATTTTGTTTGCTTGGTTCTATCCTGAAGTGATTTCTGATTGTGGATTCCCATTGGTTTTGTCCATTTGCTTTACTGTTGCTTTTTCAGTTGGTAGAATCATTTTGGCCCATTTGACCATTCAAGCATTCCCAATGATCCATCCTCCAATGATCACCCCGGTGTTCCAGCTTGTAGTTTCCAAGATCTTGATTGATATCTATGGTTACAACAGATCCTTGGTGTTACACTCTGTCAGTTGGTTGGGTCTTGGACTTACTTTGGGTATTCATAGTGTTTTCGTTGTTGAAATCATCCTGGAAATTACTCAGTATTTGGATATCTATGCTTTATCCATCAAGCATAAAAGGGCTTAACTGGAAACTTCACCTTGGAATTGACTTGTGACATTTAATACCTGGAAGTTAGTCATTAGCATCATTGATTTGATTTCTGTTTTCACCAATTCTTTGAATTAATTTGAGTTAGAACTTATATAGAGATAGAATAATCCACTGTTATTACAGTCCAACCATTAGATAACTTATATGGAAATTCACTGTTCCTACAGTTTAACCATTAGAAAACTTATAGAGATAGAGAAATCCACTGTTATAACAGTCTAACCATTAGATAACTTAAAATAGAGAAATCCACTGTTCTTACAACCCATCCATTAGAATACACCTTGATAACTGCGTGTGTCGATGCACACTCATTTATTCCTATAGATACATAAATCTCATTACCATATGTACAGACATCAACTTCAAACAGACTTCTTTTCTCCCTCTCCGGTGGCCAACACATCCTGAGCACCTGGTTGCAATGCAAGTTGGTTTTCCATCTCTTGCAATTGGGTTTCAGCCAAAATGGCCAACGATAATGGAACTCCCAACAACAAGGCAGAGGAAGTCAAAGCCCACAACAAAGAGCCACTTTTGTTCAACCCACAGGTGAAATACGACTTGACGGTCTCAGAAACAGAAACAATCTTGGTTCTTTGTTCAGGAGCAATTATATCCTTCAATGCAACGATTCTATCATAGATGGTTTCATTTTCGTAATCAAAGTCATCTTCCACGTCGGATTCGGATTCGGATTCAGATTCGGAATATGTTTCGGTCTTTGGCACACTGGTTTCAGGCTTGCTGAAGGCAGCGTTGGATTCGTCGTCAATTTGGGTTAACTTGACCATCTTGAGGTATGTTAATTGCTGAAGTTTCGAGTTAAAGGTAAAATTTTTTTTCACCGGCAAGTGCGAACCAGTAGGACTTTCATGTATATAGACGTAGTGTGATTATCATATATATGGAGAACGGTGGCGGATATGATGGTGGGTTTGTGTTGGGGATACGGGTTAGATTTGGTCTTCTGGGGAAACTACATGGCGAATTTGGGGTAGTATAAGTGTATTCTATACTGATTGCATTTCGCAAAGTCCTGCACATAACTACAACAGTGTATAATGGACCTGTAAGGTCCAATCCAATGAACTATGATCTGATAGAGATAAATTATATTTATTTATCTGAGGATCACGTAGATTATAAATTATATTTATTTGAAGATCACGTAGATTATAAGTTATATTTATTTAAGTGATATCACATAAATTATAAATTATATTTCGAAGATCATGTAGATTATAAATTATATTTATTTGAAGATCACGTAGACTATAAAATCTTCAATATTTTTCCGTCTTTTCGTATTTTGGTCGTTTCGTTTCCATATTTTTTGTTTTATCCGTCCCATTGGGTGTTTGTTAGCCAGGGAAGTATTCCATAAACTTTTTCCCATATAAGATGCTTACCAATAAACATCCTCTTCATCACCGAGACTGAGTAAAGGAATGTCATCAATCTTGGTGATTTCATAACCGATATTTTCCATTTCTTTGGGATAATTTCTCACGTTGTAGAATTGAAGCAATGCTCTTAAAGAAATTTCTTGGTCGTAAGAATTGTTGAAATCACTCTCCAAATCCTTTCCACTAAGCCAATTATCCTTCAAATTCAATGATAATTTAAGGTAAATTTGGGAAATTAAATCCATATTGACAGTTTTCCATTTTCTCCCTTGATATGGTATGAGCTTTTTGAGGATCTTGAGAATTGGCCTAGTAATGAAATCATTCTCATAATTCAAAACAATCATCTTGTAAAGCTCTGATGGCTTTAATTCATTAAGAGTAAATACCCGTTGGGTAACATTGGGTATTAAAATTTTGTTCGTAGCATATAATAAGTTGCTGAGAATAAAGCAAAAATTTTCATTATACTCTTTGATATAAGTATTACTTATACCATTTTCATCCATGATTTTTGGAAGTTGCAGAAGTGAATTTTGGTTAATAAACCTGTATTTGAAATCCTTTGGAAATTGGTTCAAACAATTATTAAAGAAATCAAATTTGGGTAATGCTATCTTTGGATTCATTAAATTATTCTGATTAATAAGGGTCTCATATTCTGTGATGTCGTCGTTTTTGTTAGAGCCCTGAAGATTAGAATTGTTGAAACTTCTACTGAAATAATCAAGAGTGACAGTGAAGAACCTCTGATCAAACAATAAGGAAGTAAGGTAATAATACTTGATTATGTGATTGATTTTAAACCAACGAAGTAACAAAAAAATGATTCCACTGGCTGCTTTAAGTGTGATTTCTTTAACACTCACCACTTCTAATTGCAGCATCAACACAAATTCAATTTTAGCCTTTGTCTCTTCGTCGAAATTCGTTGCGTTATTCTTTCTGAGATATGAAGTCTCTGCATTCAATTCCCATTCAGGAAAATTCAAATTATATTCCAATTTATTAGATTTGATTGTTTCAATCAACACTTCAATGAATGTATTCAACCTAACAAGATTTTTCTTATAAATAGATTCTACTCTATTGATTGAGCGAATATATGGAGTATTGGATGGATCTTCTTCAGTATCTTCTGGTTCATTCAATTCCAGTTCTTCCTTGGATTTTGATTGTGATTTTGACCGTTGATACTCATTGACATATCCTCTTTCTTGAACCATGAATTTTTCTCTTTCTTGCCATAATCTCTTTTGAGAATAACTCTCATAAATAGATTCTTTAAAAATTCTATCAGCTTCATTGATAGCCAATGGAACCTTATCGTGAAAATCAACACTTTCATTAGGATATATAAATGGCATGGCTTGATTCACTTGGTATGATCTTCTGATTTTTTCTCCTCCTGACATATAATCTGAAGCCATTAGTGTAGGTGAAGGAATAGGTGTTGCAATATGAACTGTTTGCATAGGCAATTGGCTAAGAACGGTATGTGATTTGTATGTTCTAGGACTTTCAATCAAATTAGAAAGAGAGTTGGAATAGGTGTTCTGAGCCATAAATTCATGAAACTTTTTTTCGATAGAATCAGAATAGTCATGTTTAGGTTTGGAAACCTCATGAAGGTCATGATCTTCAATCAGTTCATCTGAATCATTAATTGAATAATTATCTTCCGTGGTTGTGGTTGGAGTAATAGGCAAATCAGTGATTTCAGTGGTGAAAGATTCAGTGAAATTTGATTGGGAGTTTTTTCTCAGGTCCACAGATATAACAGTCAGATCATCTCCATCCAAGGCCTTTTTAAATTTTTCAAAATCATAAACCTTCAAATCAGGATAATTAAACAAAGGGTACTTATCAAGAACATCCTCTTTGAATGCAAAATAATCAAGCAAGGAGCAAGTTAATTTATTTTCGGGCAAATCGGTTCCCTTTTTGTTTTTGATATCATGTTTTTTCACTAGGTAATCATCACACGCCTTGATATGATTGGAGTCTCCTAATTCTAGTAAGAGTAATTTCCAGGTGATCAAAATCAAGTATCTGATTCTAGAGTGTTTGTTAGGGTTCCATTTCCAATGTTCAATAAACTTCAAGACAGAGGAGAGAATATCGGCTTCTTCTAGATGAATTAGAAAGTTTTGCTTTTGTTCATTTTCAAGCTTCAAGCCCACGTTAATCATAAAATACAACAACGTTAATAATTTGAAGTACGTTGCCTCCACATTGTTGTCTATTTCCAAGCTCTGTGACATTCGTTTGTTCTTTATAATGTCTTCAATAAAACGCTGGATGAGCAGGATAACCGGCTTATATGCTTCATTGGTAATCAAAACACGATTGTTCTGAACTATTGCATTCAATTGGTCTGTTCTGTGAAAGCGCTTGTCATATTCACCAAATGAAAAGTATATCAAGTGATTCAAGGTAGTGTTGAATGAAGGAATTCTTTGCCATACACTTGCACTTTCCAACTCCTGTAATTTCCCAGATAAGTCGTCGATATCCCCCAATCCTCTTAATCTATCGATCTCCAATATATTCAAATCATTATAGCAAAACCACTCACTCAATTCCTGGTCCAATCCTTCATAATCCTTGTACTTATAATCCAAATGGCTCTTTGTAATCAAAAATTGCACCCCAATGGACCCATTGCCCATTCCGTTATCTGGACCTTGTCTTATAGTTCCATCCACTTGCCTGGCATCAAACGCCTGATTGGATTTGATCTGCTCTGCCCGGGCATTCAATTTGTTCTGGAACGTCTCATCAAGGGAACTGTTTTGAAGCTCCTGTTGGGTGGAGGAATCGGGATTGTCGATGATCTGATCCTCGAGTTTATCGATCAGAATGAGTTCATCTTGCATTGTGCCCAAGGATACTCATAAACGATCTATGAGTGAGACTAGTAGTGTGAGACTTATAGTGAGACTTATAGTGAGACCGAGCCACAGAATGAGACATCTAGGGCGAGACTTTTCAGTAACCATAGGAACCAAATTCTCACTTTAAACGAGCCTTGGAGCCCTAATAACCAAACCCCTGCGATCTACAAACTCTACATACACACATTTGCTGACATGGCAAATAGCATGCAATCAATATAGCCCTGCCAACGGCAGATGTCCCACAGGAGACTTAGTAAAGTTGGTGGGCGCGCGACTGATCTGATCAGTATAGATCCATTACTGTCTGGAACCCTTGAAAGTCCAGCAGTACCATTTGTCAGCATTCATTTGGCATCGGTTGTAATAGCATGTCTGTGTCCACATTCAGCCAAGCAGTCAACTTGAGAGTCAAGGTAACCACCTTGCTTGATCAATCTATCACCGGGTTCATATATTCCTTTTCCTCTACCAGTGAGGTACTAGCATTGAATATACCGAGCCCAGACACCAAAAAGTCCAATTCAAAGACAGACACTTATAGAATCATCAATACGTCATTCATAAAGTCCATCCAGGTGTTGCCTCCTGTATCAAAAAAGGGACCCAATGCCAACGTAACAAACAAGCATATGCAAGTGTCATACACAGAGTTTCTGATACCCGAGTTTGAAGCAGCATTGAATGAAGCGGCCAAGAAATACAAGCCTGTAAAGGAACTGGCAGCGCCAGTTCCCATTTCCGCCAAATTGACCGAGAAGTTTAAAAAGAAGTTCGGTGCTGAAAATGTGAGGAAAACAGGTTCTGATCTCATATTGTTTGACGAAATCAAGCTTTCGAAACCGTACAGTTTGGGAAAACTCACCGGTACGTCGTCACACTTGGCAAATGTTCAAAAAGCATTGAAGGAGTTTTGGTTGGAAGACACCAATGAAAAAAGAGGGGGTTGAATCCAGTAATTAATGAGTAATAGTTGAAGAACGTGGTTGATGTGGAGCTGAAAAGGACCAAATTCGATGCAATTGGTCTCAATTGTTGTATAGATGATTTAGGGGCGTCAACATGGTTCATACATAAAAAAAACTTATACAGGTTTGGTAATAAAATATTAGCTAGAAACAGCTAGCAAAAAGCGATGTCGATAGATTCATCTGCACTTCTCAGATTTGGAATTTATCAGGTTCATCACACCCAGTATACTTCTAAGGTATCAAATAACTTGATTCCCTTATGTTGGGTACCCTTGAATCCATCTATATCTTTCCAATCAATGGAAAACTTGTTTACCTGTAATCTATCAACATAATCTTTCCCTTTTTCAAAATACGTGTGGAACCAGAAATAGCACCATTTGAACGAAACTCTATACTCTTGACAACCTAGCTGGACAACTCTAGAAGTTCGAATCAATTCTGGAGTGTTAATATCTGCAAATCTGTACAATTCTTTAAGTTCAGAATTGTCATAGCCCTGGATGCAAATTTGCAGAATCCACCCTTCGCGGGCTCCAATCACTCGAATACCATACAAATACTTCTCGTCACCATCGACCCGTCTAAAGTATTCCAATCTTTCCTTTCTAGACGACTTGAGAAATTGTTCCCAATACCCCAAGACTCGCAATTGCGATCTTATGGATATACCTTCCCCAGCGTACGGTTTCATTCTTTTATTAGTAAATAATGCGGTAGCTTCACCAATTGATAAGGTTTGACCAGAAGCACCAAACTTATACATCAAGTAGGCACACACAATTGTTCCAGAGCGCCCTTTACCTGCATTGCAATGAATGACTGCAACTGCACCGGAATCCACCAAGTAATCATCCAACTCCTTGACGATGCGAAGAAGAATATCAATACTAGGAACTTCATGGTCTGGAAAAGGATAGTTTGATACTTTTTCTTGTACATCATCACTTCTATACCCATTTCCTTTCTTTTTCAAGTTCCATATATGCCAAAGTGGGTGGTTAGAATCTAGCCAATTAGTGAGCTCTTTGAACAGGTTCCGGTACAACGACCATGGAAGTCCGTTTACTGGACCAGCAGATACAATCAATTGAGGAGTTATAAAGGAAACATCCAACTCGACCCCTTCATATCGAATGGTGAGTTTGGGGGAAGCTGCTATGGCACGAAGAAGCGTTTTCATGGTGGCTGCAAAAGTTGCGATAAATGAGAAATAAACAAAGTGATTAAGGGAATGAGGGTACTACAAACGAGAGAATTAATGAAATGATTGAATATAGAACAAGTAGATAGGTGTATTAAACGATTGGAATAATAGCAATGTAGATAGTTTTATTAAACGATTGAAATAGTACAATTGATAAAAGTTTTAATTTGTTTATTCTCGAACCACATGTATACCAAGATAGATCAATGATGATTCAATTAATCAGTCAAAGCATAGTTGGCGCTTCGACTGAAACAACAAAGAATGAATCAATAGAATTAATAATTGTGTTACATTCGTCTAAAGAATATTTTCCTAGGATATATATACAATCTGGCTCACGCCTAGTAAGGAATATTACCACTTTGTTGCATAACCTCAGCAATCTTCTTGGTCAAAACAGGATCGTTTTTGATTCTCTTTTGCATCTTGGTTGCTTCGGCAAACGAGGTGGCTTGGACCTTTTCTTCGAAGTTTCTGGCCAAGTCAGTGGATTCTTCAAACAATTGAATAGCTTCGTCCACGTTATCTTGTTGTAACTTGATTTGAGCTAAAGAAAGCTTGGCCAATTCGGACTTTGGATCCAATTCACAAGCTCTGATTAATAATTCATCGGCTTCTGGTATTCTGTCCAAGCTTTCTCTGGAAATACAAGTGGCCTTGTTAATGAGTGGCAAACTACCAACAGAGAAGTTCTTCAAGCTTTCTTGCAATCTGGCAGCAATGTCGAATTGTTTACAAGCACCTTCGATATCACCACGGTCAGCCAAAATTTCTCCGTAGTAGGTTGGGATTTCTGGAGAAGTGGCAAACTTCAACTTGGCTTCAGTGAACTTTTCAATGGCAGCATCAAACAATCCGTTTTTGTAGGTGATGCAGGCCAATTGAATGTAAGCATAAACGTTATCTGGGTTCAAAGTCTTGGCCTTGGTGAAGTTGATTTCAGCGTTGGCCATGTCTCCGGTAAGGTAATGTAATTGACCCAAGTGGTAGAAGATATCTGGGCATTCTGGGTCCATCTTTTGAGCTTCAGCAAAGTCCTTAATGGCATCATCATACGATTGCTTGTCGGCGTTGATCAAAGCTCTGAAGATGTAAGATCTTGGTCTTGGCTTCAAGGCAATGGCTCTGTTAATACCGTTGGCAGCTTCTTGGGGTTGGTTCTTCAAGAAATCAAAAGCAGCAGCATACTCTAAAGCAATGGAGGCAGGTCCAGCTTGTGGAGATTCACGGGATAATTCTTCGACATTGTAAGCCTTAAGAGCTTGGTTCAATAAAGTGTCAGCATTGTCATATCCATCTTGAGTGTTGGCATTAATGCTAACCAAAGCATCGTATAAGAACTTGTCAGCACCTTCGGATTCTTCACTAACACCTTCTGGGTTGGTTTCTTGGACAAAGGCACCGAAAAAGGAGCCGATAATAGAGGCAGATGGCAAGTTGAAGGTCTTTGGCTTGGATTCAACAATCTTGATGGAGTGTTTCTTCAAAACTCTTTCCAAAACTTGTTCAATGGACTTGTTGCTGAAACCACCGTAGATGGTCAAAGCAGTCAAATCGAACATGGCATCTTCGTATCTTTCAATGGTTTCATAAGAAGTGGCACGACGCAAAACACACTTGGTGTAATCAGGCTTGATCTTAATGGCTTCAGTGGTGTCCTTAATAACATTCTCATGATCATTCAACGCAGCGTAACAAGCAGAACGGTTGGAGTAAAAGATAGGATCCTTCTTCAACTGCAAAGCAACAGTGTAGTAGGCAATGGCTTCATTGTAGTTCTTGGCTTTGAACTCGTTGTTACCATCTTCCTTCAATGCCAAAGCCCATTCTTCCTTTTGAGCCTCGGTTAATCCTTGGATCACCTCATCGCTGACTTCTGGCAATCCTTGGTCGTTGACTGGGTAAACACGTGCCTTTTCGTCCTTTTCAACTGGTGCTGGAGTTCCAGGGCTGGATTCTTCTCCAGACTTCTTTTTCTTCTTGTTCTTCTTGGTCTTCTTTTTGGTGGCTTCGGAGGCTCCTGCGGCGTTTTGTTGGCTAAAGTATAAATAGGCACCTGCGGCAGAGAGACCGGCCAATGCGGTCACTGCAATGACGGTACGGTTCCTTGCAAAGAAGTTGGTGCTGCTGTCTATGCTACTCATACTGATGTGATCTTGACGCCTTCGTTTTCAAAGTTTTTCACTGGCTGGGCGAGCGGTCACGTGCGCGAAAGGGCACAAATGGACTTTGGTAGTGGGAGTTATTGGAGAAAGGAGAGATTATTTATTCGGAGAGATAAGGCAATTGCAATACTGCATTCTTTCCGGTCTGTAAGCACTTGATGGCAAAGTCGTAGCACTGATACAGACTAAGTTATCGGGTGTGAATTGATAATGTCGCGCGACATTGTCGTCTACGTTAGGAAATAGTAAACCGGTCAATCGGATAAATGTAATTGCTGCTAAAACAAGTGATCTGGTTCCAAAGGTCAATTGGGGTGGTACATTTCGATTGGTGGTGCTAACCGAGGCCAAAATTTCATCAAAATCTGTTCAAATCGGACCTGGATCGGGATCAAACGGAATAAGTGCCGTGCCCGGTAATCGCTGGTTACGTAATCGTTGAATTGGGAGCAATGATGTAATAGAGGGTTTATATTTGAGATGACAATAAGTCCCACACTATTCAGTGTTCGCATTGTACGTGCGTAACCGCATTCCCTCCTTTATAGAGTAAATATCGGTTCTTAATTGAATTTATTTCTTTAAAAAGAGATGGCTGCAATAAACGTAAAGCTGGTAATCAATTATGGTACTATTGGTCAATGTCTAGAGGAGGTGGTTCATATTAATCGTATATTTTTGTATTACTTTATGTTCATATTCATATTAATGTATTATTGTTATGAGCAGGTTATGGATTCCCGATATAGAGTCAATTCATGGAGTATCAAACGGATTCCCCATATAGAATTTATTTCATGGTATATCGATTAGATTGCCAATTAAGAATTCCTTTAAAGGTGTATCAATTAGATTTCCCATAGAGAAATAATTTCACGGTGTAATTAGATTCCCGGTCAAAAATTCTCTTTCACTGTGTATCAATTAAATATTCCCAACATAGAATTATTTATGGTGTATCAATTAGATTCCCAATTAAAAGTTTCTTCATGATTTATCAATTAGATTCCCAACCAAGAATTCTCTTCAATGGTGTATCAATTGAATTCCCAGTTACAAATTCTCTTTCATGATGTATGAATAAGGTTCCCAATTGAAAGTTTTCTTCATGATCTATCAATTAGTGATGATAATCGGACTGCTTTCATTGATAATATTCTTAGAATAGTAATCAGTCTCATTCAAGATTATCATAGTATTGTTCATGTTGTTCGTACCGTCTTCGAGCCCTACTATGTTCGCTATCATTTTGGAACGTAGCTTCTTGCATCACATCATCATAAGTAGGAAGTGCCAGCAGTTCCGCTTCCTTTCTCTTTGCATCACTAGGAGAAATACCGTTTCCTTTTTCAGGTTTACTGGACTTTTCTGGAGGCAGATCTGGTGGAGGTTGATTGGGTGCTAATTTGGAGGTTTCTGTAATGCTTGCCCTTGCAGATGAATGAAGAGAACTGGTCATGGTCAATCCACTCAACACCTTGATATTGGAAGAAACAAGATCCACCATTCTCACTTTTTTGTTCCATTCGTCAGTATTCTTGAAATCGGAGATCCGATCACCAGAAAAGCCTCCCTCAATTGTCAATGTATACTTTCTGGTAATATTACAAGTTTTAAAAGATGGAGCCAAATGATCAGGAAGTACACAATTGGAAAAGTACTTTTGTGGGATCTCCAATTCGTAAACTTCACCAGGAGTACCATTAGAAGTAATTGCAGAAGCGGAGCGTGATCTTTTGCAGTTCATTAAATCGAACTTCAAATTCTGGTAATTATTATTACAGATGGAAATTACTTCATCATGCAGACCATTGTGAATGCTTTGATTCGATCCATCATTTTGTAGAACCAGGATTATTGTGGAACTTTTGAGGGTAACCACCAATTTTTGAAGATAAACTATTCCAAGACCATTAGTTTCCTCTGGTTTTCCATATTGTCCTAAGGTATATCTCGATGGATTTCTGTCTGAGACAATAAATAACTTGAATGAAGGAGGTTTCGTTGGAATTAAGAATGCTGGATGACGAAATCTGGCTTCAAAAGAAAAGGGAACGTCTTTGGATTTAATTTCCGGATAATAAGCACCACCTCCTTTTGAAGGTTTTGGTGGAGGAGGTAAAGTTGGGTTGTCAAAATTGTCAAAAATCTTTGAAAGGAATCCCTTTTTCTGGTACTGTGGAGTCAGAGGAAGCGTTTTTTGTTTTGTAGCTTCTGGAGGAACCTGAACACCAACTATTTCCGGGATTTTGTCCCTAAAAATCAATTGTTTCCTAAGGAATACTTCTTTGTAATCGTCTGATTCATTTTGCAAGGTATCCTGGTCCAAAGGAAGGAAAATGAATTTATCATAAGCCCGAAGATTAGTCTTCAAAAATGATGATCTCTTACAAGTAACCTTGACAAAGTACTGGACACTGGCAAAGTCACCAATGCCACTCAAAGAAGGAGGCAATTGGGACGTTGTATGGTAATTCTGTTGTGCTGGAGAGTTTTGTTGGGATCCGGCTCCCGAAAGCTCGGAATACATTTGTCTGGCCATACTACCCACCATAGTTCTACCAAAATTGCCATTATTGATCATAACATCAAAGTTCTTGTTAATAGACACTTTATTGGTGATTCCCAGTAGTTTGACACAAGAACTATTCAATGGGATTTTAAATTCAAATGGATAGGTATAATTACCTGGAGCCAAAGTAAAGTCCTTAGACAGAGACACTTGTCTTACATTTTCTGGAGGAAACACAATACTGGCATCATAAAGGACTTTATGAACATCCTGGATGTTTCTGTTTTCCACCCGATTTTTCCTTCTTACAACCGGAACCACAAGTTGAGTCTTGGCAACCCCCTCTAGTTTGACCTGGATGTAACTAAGCGAAATGGAATCCGTCACCACAAGCTTCACAGTTCCTCGAATGATATCGTAATTCGTAAAGGTGCTTGTCTGAGACCGGTCGATCTCGATCTGTACATCATACCCCATTTTCAATGAAAAGTCACAGAGTTGATGGATATCAATTGGTATCCAATGGTATCACTGTGCATAAGGGAGACGTGCACATAGCCCACCTGTATACAGCGGCAAGGAGCATCGTGTGAAAACCGCAAACTATGTTGCGTCTTCTTCAACGTTCATCAACCCGCCCATTAGCCCGTTGTTATTCCCAAATGTCTGCTCCAGCCACTACTCAAATCGAAGTCTTACAAGAAGGTGACGGTAAGACCTTCCCAAAAATCGGTGATTTGGTCACCATCCACTACACCGGAACCTTGGAAAACGGTAAGAAGTTTGACTCTTCCAGAGACCGTGGAAAGCCTTTCCAATGTACCATTGGTGTTGGTCAAGTTATCAAGGGATGGGACACCGGTATTCCTAAGTTGAGTGTTGGTTCCAGATCCAAGTTGACCATTCCAGGCCATGAAGCTTATGGTCCAAGAGGTTTCCCAGGTTTGATTCCTCCAAATGCCACCTTGATTTTCGACGTGGAATTGTTGGGAATCAACTAGATTGTTTCAACTAACGTGAGCCTGCCGTGAACCCCTTGTGGTTTCTAGTGCAATTGCTCATTACGGATTCTTCATATTAATGCTCCTACGAAATTGCCACTACTAAAGCTCTTACGGACCCTCATTTTGCCTTGGATTGGCGGATTTTGCTGTCAAAACAGCAAAATTGATCAGAACAAGTTGAAATGTCCCGGGAGTTGATATTATTATGTATCCATTAGCTGAAATATTATGATATGTTGTAGAAAAGTGTAGTTATTGCATCGCCCCTGAGCCCCAATTGGTCATTTGGTTAATTGGTTAATTAATCAATTGGTCAATTGTTCAGTCAATTGGAATCAAAAGGTGCTGGTTGGATCTCAATTGGTGTGTGGAAAGCAATTGCAGATACGATATGGGTTATTTTGGCAGTTTTGGTGGCTTTGGTGAAATATCACCCCAATTGACCAAAACAGCAATTGATGGAGATTAGCGCCAGATTTCCGCTAATCGTTCCAGATTTGACTCCTCTGACTGTTATCAACTCAACGAACAGGGTCTTCAATCAATTGACCTTTGAATTAAGTCAATTGATGATGGAGGCCCTTAATTGGCCAGTGAGGGGATGGAACGTTGGGCCTAAGAATTCCTACGAAGTGAAAATAATTTTAATAGATAAGAAGATTAATAGTTAACTTTGAATTTAGACAGCTTTCTTTTTTCAGTATTATGAACTGTAATAACCGTATACAAGAGCAATGGGTAAAATCTACAAATTGTCCCCCAAAATCGTTTGTCTGATTATCGCCAGATTCGTGGAACTGGTCCCTCCGGTAGTCTCCTGCACATAGTCTTGCCTTTTCAAGTAATTCCTTCAAGTTGCCATTTACGAATCTATTCATTAAAGCACCCTATATATTGACAAAATTCAAATACCCGAGTGCCCTCCAACTTGTTCAAGTGTACCATACCAATTTGCCCTCCTTCACCACAATCTTCTCCGAAATCGATAGTGCTGGTAAATGTACCTTAAACTGAACGTCGTAAATCCGTAAATTAGGTACTCGCACCCATTGGGCCTTTTCATGGGTTCCATAAATCTCTATCAAATGTTGACTGAATGGCAAAACTGGAAAGGCAGCTTGTTTCAATGGCACAAGATTCCGTTCATCTTCAAACAGCCATCCATCTCCTTGATCTATTTGAGTTGTAAATGTGAAAATACGCGAAGTAGGGTTCTCGAAAATGTACGTCAATTTTGCACCCAGTTCAGTTTCGTTCTCAATATTCACCAAGACTCTTGGGTCTGACAAAGGCAAAATGATCTCGAAATCTTCTGTTGTATAAGTATTGACATTTTGGCCCTCACTTCTTTGCCATTTCACGGTTAGAGACGCAACAACTGGTGCACTACGGTGAGTGTATCCTGTTTTACTTCTGGTAGTGACCAATTGTTGCACATTGATAGTATTCAGTTCTGGTTTATCAACCAAGTCCACTATCAACTCAGGATTCTTGGATTTGACGCTAACTTCTGAATCGATGATCTTAATTTCAGAGGAATCAAATTCATTTAAAGTGAATTCAGTAAGCCATATCCTCGTAGGAACAGGCATTATGTTTTCATTTTCTTCACCAAGTAGGAATGGAGATGGCATATCAATGTTTCCTGGTCTGAATCTAGGACATATGAGACATTTGGCCTCAAATGGGGCAGGAACTATAGGTATGTCACATGTATAAGTATCATAAATAGCCAAGTCCTCTTCTTCACTTTTGTCTTCTAATTCCTGCTCACCTGTTTCTTCAGCTACTAATGTCTTCAAATCAATTCTCAAGATTGCATTGCTGTCCTTCAAGTTTCCATTTGGAGGACTAAGAGCCCTTACGTTGAGTCTGCTGATTTGCTCAATTATATCACTTCCTGTCAAGGGTCTTAAATCCAATGATTCATCGTCTTTCAAATCATCCCAGCTTACCTGAGTAGTGATTTCTATATCAGTTTCCTTCGATGGAAATATGATTTTTGCAGACAGCGAAAGCGAAAGTTTTCTATATTTGACATGTTGATTTTGAGGACTTTTGTAATTGATTTTAACTGGAATAGTAAGTTTTTCTCCAATAATTAAATTTGTTGGAACTTCTCCTTCGAGGGCTGCTTGAAGGTTTGGTTTCAATGGCGATATTTTGATTGTTCTGGAGTTTGAAGTGTGAATCCTGAATGATTTTTCTGCTAGATCTTTAAGCTGAATAATGCTCCTTCTATCTTTGACAGGGTAGTATAACGTATTATGATGAATTGAAGTCGAGAATTTATTACCTTCAAGATCCAAATGCTCATTCTTACTTAATTCATAGTGTTTATCATTCCAATCAATTATTAATTTCAGATTAAAATTGACACTTTGAATCTCAAACATCCCAGTTTTATGGAATATTTGATTGAAATGGATAACTTTAGCAATCCCGGGTTTCCCAGTTACTTCAAGATTCGCAGATCCAGTATAATTATTAACGTCTGAAATCGAAGATAGCTCAAATTCATTGAAAAATTCATTTGGCATGCTCTCATCATTTTTTATGACAATAGTTCTTTTACTGCTTTCCTTACCATCTAGTCTTCTGATCAATAATTCAAACTCGTCAATTACCAACCTAACCCTCGATCCAGAAGGTAAAGATTCCTCCAAAAACTGAGTATCAAAATGGTTTTTTATTATAACTTGAGTCTTACATTCATCAAACAAGTATGCTTCAGTATTGTCTTGATTCAATATCAAAGCATTTAAGTCGAAGAAATGGCCAATATTCGAACTATCATCAAGTTTGAATTGGGAAAAATCCTCTTCTAAAAGAACGGATTCACTTCTTAATGCTCGTTTAAGGAATTTTTCTTCTGCAATTTTGGATAACTTTAAAATATTGATCATTTCATTCTTTGGATCATTTAATTTCGAGTAGCAAAGAATTAACTTTTGAAGAATTACACTTGATACTCCGGCCCATTTTTCTATCGCCGAACTTGCAAGAGCAGTATCATAAAATTCTACTGCTTTGTTCAATGACGATTCATCTCCAAGAAGAAAATATTCTTCACCAACCAACCAATTAATATACAGAAGAAATGATAATGAATCAATTTGATCTTCTTCCATTGCTCCCAGGATTTGCATTGCCGTGGAGTTAACAGCTTTTTCAAGTAACTCTATAATACGAGTTTCTCTATCTTGGTTGGATTTATCTTTATATAAGAATCCATATGAGCCCAGCTCCACTTGTTTTGACTTTTTGAAGTAAGCAACAGCTCTTAGGTATCCCAAACTGGGCTTATTAATTAAATTAAAAGAGTAACTTCCCAAAATCTTCAAACCTCCAAAGTAGGGAATGGCGGAACTTGTGGATTTTTTTGACAGAATCTGTAAATCCTTCAAAACAGATGGTGGAACTAATTCCATTAATTGAGACAACCACTCGTATTGGATTCCCATCCAATGGTTATTATAAGCTCTCAATCTAGGATTGACATCCTTTTGGACAATATTGATAACGTTTGCAATGTGAGTTTTATGCTTTTTTAATGCTTGAATTGGATCCTCCAATGAAAAGTATCCTCTGACTATATGAAAAGCTATCACGTCAATCAACGTTCTGTATTGATAGTAGATATTCATATCGTGATCTGAAATGTTTTTGTACAGATGAACTTTATCAGCAAAGTTATCTCGAAGAATCTCCACCAAGTTTTGGTATGATAATTCCAACAACTTCAATGCTTGATCTAAACTGTGTGGATATAAGAATTGATTGACCATGGCTTGCTTGATTAGATTTCTTGTTTCCAAAGCCTTTGGAGAGATTTCTATCTCCGAATCAATTCCTTTGGTCGATGGGCACGTATAATATTTTTTGTTTCTTTGCTTGATTCTATACTCAATGGTAGCATAGAAATCCGTCGCTGCAGACTTTAAGTTTGTCAACAAAGTAGTGATAACCAATTCTGTATCTCTTTCCAACGTTTGTTCTGTATCGTGCAAACATAACAATCCAGTTAGACGTGGTAAGTTGGTTCTATTTCTTAATGTTTCCACTCTCTGGTCCACGTCATCATTTGACGTCACAAGTATCACCACAAACTTCACACCTTGGCTATGGTAGTACTCTTTCAAGGAATTGATTTGTTTTGCAAGATCCAAATCGTCATCCGGATCTCCCAAGATCATGGTTTTCACAAATGCAAAGGGGATATCTTCAGTGTATTTGATAAACCATTTCTCTGATAGGATCCCATTAGGAAACAAGTCGGATTCAATGTTAAAAGGCGAGAGTTTGGAATGCTCCTCTTCGGAAACGACCTTGGGCGGCAATTGGGCCAATCCTTGGGATTCAGCCACCACCTGTGCTATGTATCTGACATTCAGGAGTCTATTCTTTATGATAAAATTGTCCCATACTTTCCCAGCAATATTGAACTGATTGACGTTTTTGGTAAGGGATTTGGCAATATTCGTGGACTCGAGACTGTGGCAGATCTCAATCTTAATGAAAGGTGCCAATTGCTGAAGCAAATGGGGAGAATAGTTGTCCATAGTGCTTGTTAGCGATCAATTCTTAATAGAGCGCACTATAAAAGATTAGGTGGAAACGAGTACTGAGGTTTTGGCTATTGAGAGGTGATAAGTTTTAGGGTGGTACTTAAGGTGGATTGGTGGTTACCATGGGGTAAAGGAATAATTGAATATTAGACAACTAATAATGGAGGTTTGTGGATGAATCGTAGTATTGTAGTATCGAATACTAGGAAATTAGTAGGCTATATATTGATAAAATAGTATGAGTATGGGAGAAAAGAGAAAATATATGGGTAAAAAAAGTCAGAAATACTACAAAATGCGCCAATAATCTACGGGAACTTATTTCTTTGTATGGGCCAGTTAAAATTATTGGCATAAATTTACAAAAATTCATAAAAAGTCATTAAAGTGTCAAAAACGTCAAAAATTACCAACCAAGCAATTGATTGAGCAGAAATTATAGAAGAGAATTATAGTACCTCGAAATTTTATATTGCAATATCCGAAGATTTTCAATAAATAATCATTTGTGTAAGTTACTATATTCTGATTTGAAATATAGAGCCTTTTCAGTGCTATCTATTTAATTTTGTGTTGTATGCCTCTTGTTCTAGCTCAGATAAAGTTGCCGTTCAAAAATGAACTCTTTCACATAAGACAGACTAGTATCACTTGAACGGCTCGCAAAAAGCTTTGAGAGAGACAAACACTTCGATTTGTAGCAATTATACCGAAATGTTGATTCTATTTATGCTCACAATGTATCACGAACACTATTTAATCAATAGCTCAAATACAATATAACCTACACTAATGCAATTAGCCTAATTAAACAGTGAATCTACTCAAAAGTGAACCTACCCAAGAAATGACCCTACCTATGCAATGTGCCTAAGTAAACAGTGAACTGTCATCCTTCACCTCTAGTCTCAATAATCCCAATCATAATTTCTCCATTTCTTTTGTTCGGAGTAGTCCACTTCTCATTATCTTTTGCGCATAATCTTAGTAATTCTCCAACTTTAACCAGATTTAGCACTACACAGTCAGAGATGTCCGACCCTATCAACGCAAATCCAACGGTGTTTGATGTGTCCAGCCTTCCCACACGTATAGGCAAGGCGGCCAGCATCAACAAAAACCACCAACTCATACAAAAAATCACCTCGTTATCGCTCTTGAGTCCTCCTACTCCTCCACAATCAGTTCCTGATCTCGAGTCTGATGTGGATATGGAATCCACAGAAGATGAACTCGATGACGAAGATGAAGATGAAATCGACTCACAGGAGATTTTTGATCTCATTTCCACCATTTCTGATCCTGAACATCCCTTGACCTTGGCTCAGTTAGCTGTGGTGAACTTGGAGGATATTACTGTCACTTTGGGTCCAAACAAAAAGACCGACATTTCTGAAGTTCTTATCAAGATCACTCCTACTATTACGCACTGTTCCCTTGCTACTTTGATTGGATTGGGAATCAGAGTCAGATTGGAAAGATCCTTGCCAGCAAGATTCAGAATCAGAATCTTGATCAAGGAAGGAACCCATCAGTCCGAAAATCAGGTCAATAAACAGTTGAATGATAAAGAGAGAGTGGCGGCTGCATGTGAAAATGATCAATTATTGACTGTGATTTCCCAAATGCTTAGTACCTGTAAGTGAGCGTATTGAAGAAGTACAAACACGAACGGATTTGTCCACTGAGTGAGTCTCCATTGAGTGAGTTTCCACTGAGTGGGCTTCCACTAAGATCGTTATGGCTTGTATTGATCGTATCGGATGTTTAAATTTGGAAAATTCTACTAAAGATATTCAAATGGTAACAAGATGGAATCGGGCTCATAAACAGGGTATTAACTGACAAATATTTCTGATTAGTCTCAAATCAAACAATAAGAACTTTTCTTTTAAGTTTAATCACTCAAAAGACGCTCGAGTACGAATTGGAGAGTACCACTGCTTTACAAAGTTTGATTTTTACTGGAACAAGTCAGCCATGATCATGTATCATATTAAGCCTAAAAATCGAGAGATTGATTATTTATAATAAACCAATAAATATTGCATTTTAATACACAAGTTGTTGAAGATAAATAATTATAGTTAAACAGGTAAAATCGTATTGTACACTATTAACCAAGACAGCGGATCCGTCTAGGCAGGCATTCAACCTTGTTCATTAATTATTAGTGACATAAAGCGGGTCCCACAGGAAATCAGGGTTATGGCCCGTGATTTATGACTATATATCGATCATGAATATATCTGATAAATAAAGTCCACTAGTGGATCACCACGAGATTGACAAAATAGTTAGGAAATTATCGTATCAAGCTGTTAATTATTCTGTAAGGCAACTGATCGGTGGCTTGATAAATTAGTCTAATGGGTATCTTTGATGATAAAAGAATTAGATGATGGATCGCAGTATTTTTGAAAAATACTTTAATTAATAATATTGCCTGAATCAAACACCTTTTTCTTATATATGACGTGAACTCGTTATTTATAAATAGACGAAGCCTTTAACTGTGCATAATCCAATAACATTTGAGACACATCAATAATAATAAACTTCAATACTTTCTTCTTAAGGAATTCAATAAACTTGATTACCCGTACACTCTCTGGATTTTGATGTGCATTCACCTTAATGGCGTAATTCACAAGCTGTTGGGATAATTCCATTAATTTTTGCAACTGAACATAATAGTCATACTTCCATTTTCTATTCTCTGCTTTTTGTTCTCTTGTCAATACTATAACCGCTGGTACAACAGGAGGCTGTTGCAAGATTCTTGCTTCGTTTATATCTGGAGGAGATCCAGAGAAATAGTTGGAACTTCCTCTTCTTCTGGAAGCAATAGATGAATTGACTGTTGTGGTGGTGCTAGAACTATTTCTGTTGCTGTAACTCGATGGGGTAGACGCACTGGAATTCATAGAACTTGCCAGTTCTCTGTGTTTCTTTATTTTATTATAAATCCTGGATTTTGCAAGTAAACTATTCAAAACCTGTTGTTTTTTGTGTTCATCTTCTACAGGTTCTTGAGAGTCATGGGAGTTCATCATCAGAAATCTTTTTCTTTGGGAGTTTCTATCCCGAGAAAATGCCGAGATTCGTTTGCTGCTTCCTTGGGATGAGTGCTTATTAGTGGTGATTGGGGTGGCAGTGTTGGTCATGGAGGAAGTACTTGAAGTATTGTTGTTTCCGGACATTGCAGAGTTGTACGTTTTTTGGGAATTTGCGGAGGATTGGTTGGAGGTTGTTCTTGCGATCAGCTTTGCATCGTCCATTATGTCATCTGAAGTCGAGGCTCTATCCTCATCTTCTTCCTCGCGTAAAGTCAACTCCGGAGGGGTATATATCGAATGGATAGAGGTTCTGGCAGGGATATCGTACACTTTATAGGCTAGAAGGAGTTTTTCAAAGTAGTTCAAGATCAGATCATCAAAGTTGAGGGTTTTGGACGACAATTCTCGTTCCACCGTCATATTCAATTCTTGGAGTAAGGAGGTTTTGATCTTGATGTCTCTTACACAGATATCGTCCTTCAACCACAAATCTCGAGGAAACGCTATTCCCGGAACGATTTCCAGGGCCAGCGGGGGCGGACCGGAGTTTCTGTTCAAGATTCGGGCATGGCTGGAAAGCACATCGTCAGGAGTAGGCAAATTGAGTGTTTGAGACAAAAAGATCCAGATCAAGGAGTAGTTCTTTGCTTCAACAGGAATGGCCAAAGAAAGCCGCTGGAACGAGAATTCGGGCGAGTTCCGATCTTCTGTATCAACCGACATATCAGAACAGCAAAGGATGGTAGGGTGGGCAGTATCGCTTTTGATGACGATGTAAACAGTAGTACGGCTATTCTTCGCTTATACGCAGGTATCGGACCGGGGAGACACTTAGCGACCAACAACTGATGATTTTTGTGGTGATTGTGGGCTTGGGAGCGAACGGTTATATGGACAATTTGGATGAATTGGGGAAGAAATTCGGTGGTTGCAGTTCAAAGAGTTTGCTGGTGGGACGCGTATGAGGCAGCATATCACAGGCAAATGGAACAGACGAAGGTAGCTACACATGCGAGTCAACGGCTGAAAAAAAGATACGAGAGCAGACGACTAGAACAGAGATCAAGAGAGGAATTGGGGTAATGGCTGGGAGAATGAACAAATGGGCTACAGGGAAATATGGCGGTGTATCTGAGGGTGCTACTGGGAGATTTAGGGACATTTTGGGTGGTTTGGGGCGTAGTTAGCTGGATGTTCTGGCCGAGTAGTTAGGTGGTTATGTGGGTCGGTAGCGTAGGCTGATTCGGTAAAAAACCCATAATTCTGCGAGCGGGACGAGACGTCACGCTAGCGTCATACGTGTGTCAATCGAAGTATTGAAAAATTACGCCCAATACGGTAACTGGTTGCACATTACATAGGACGGACCTGGGGGGAGCTATTAAAGTTGTTGAGGCAGTATTAATTGTTTTAAAAACTATAGAGTTATGGTGACAATTACTTTGATCAGCAAATATCCCCAGTGAGCGGAATATGGTCGAATTGGGTGAGATTTTCCTAGATCCCCGTCCAGGTGTATTGTTTCCAGGGCTTTTCACATATCGTAACCGAGAGCTAATACGCGGGATATAAATATCAAAATCGTCTAAATTGGCTATTTTGGCTATTTTGAACTAACGATGGATATTTCAAGTTCGGTGTGTTCGGCTTTTGACTAGCGCATCGGCATAGTGAAAGGGTGCACAGATACATGGATCGATGTTTGAGAGGAAAATGTGTCATATGAGAGGGATAAGTAAGAAGAAATTCATGGATGAAAATACCGAAAAGCGCAAAAATTGGCGATGTATACCCAAACAATATCCATTCATAATTAATCAATAGTATAATTCATAGTATAATGTTAGAATAGTAACAATTTGTCAACTCTAAGAGTGCCTTCACCTTGGCTACTAAACTATTTGCTCGGTGCACTACCTATCTCGATACATACATACTAATTCTAAAGATGCTACACTAGGTTCCCCAGTTTCCTTAGTCCATTCTCTGTTCAGTCTTTCACTCATTTCCGTAGAATTTTAATATTTTTGGATCATTTGATACGTTTCGATTGTTTTTGATCTTTTATCCATTTTAGCCATTTTAACCATTTTCCCCATTTTGCCCTGTCTCACTATGATGTTTATCGCACTGTTTATTCATTTGAGACATCATGTCCTCTATCATCAAGAATCTTCCCGTCAAGCGGGCAGTGGTGGCTCCTCCATACCTAGATCCTCTCCAATGGTCAGATAACCATCAATTGGCCATCAACAACGAAACGCAGATCACCATTCTCGAACCAAAGCTTCCTTCTCTCACAAATGCAGTATCTCAAGAAGGCTCGGTGGTGGTTTTGGAAGCAAAGGAAATCTTTCAAACATGTGCTGTTGTTCGTCAAGAAATCATGGAATCGTTGCCCTTACGTCAAATCAACAAGCTTGTGATCGAATCCTTGGATGAACCATTCCAATTGAGAATCACATCCGATTTTATCATCGTGGGTCATCAGTGGACTCCATCTCAACACACAACTAGAGACAATTACTTGGGCGTTTTGTTCAATACCGGGGAAATGCTTATCTTTGAACGTGAAAATGGATACGTGGGTCAATACAAAGTCAAAATCGAAGTGTTCAAGTATTTGTGCCAAACATTTGGCGTGGATTATAGTGAACAAGTGATTCTGATTGACAAATCACAGTTGTTATCATTACAAATAAAAAGCTTTGCTTTCACACAAGTGCCCATTGGATCAGAATCAGTACTTTTCTTAACTGTAATAACTCATAATCACAATATCGTGGTGTACCAATTGACAGGTCCAAGAAACGATGAATTAGTATTGATGCAGAGAATTGATACACAAGATTCCATTTTGAAACAGAAATGGTCTGATTGGATAGGTGATGGCCAGTTCTATACTAGTTATTTGGCAATAATTCTTACAGACAACTCCATAAAGTATTATCAAGCAACATTTGATGCCATTAAATCAAAGTTGGAAATTTCAGAACCCGTGGAATTGGTCAAGAAATCACGGTTTTTGAACGAAAAAAATGAATGGATTATTACTGATGATCAGGTCTTCTTTTTGACGACATCTACCGGCAATTTCAGAGTGTTTTCAATTGTGAAGGGGAAAGTCCATACTACATCTCAGACTTTGGAAAGATTCGTCACCATTTCTGGAATTGTTCACAATGTGAAGGAGAACATTCTTCAAACAATTGTAACCTATGAAGATGGAGTATTTGATTCTTTTAACTATGATATCAAAACATTAACCCTACAATCTGCAGAAACACCCAAGGAATTGACTTCGTTTGTAGGAAAGTGTCTCTATTCTTTCCAAGTACAAAACACAGAAGATGGAGAAGAGGATGAAAACGCTCAAGTGAAGCAAGAGGATGACAATGATGAGTTAAACCTTCAAAGCCTTAATAAGTCTTTAGAAGGAGAATTTGTAAATTATGGTATCCATTTGGGTACAGATGGGATTATCACAATCATTTTCAAGGTGGTTCCCAAAAATGTATTATTATATGAAATTGCATCCGCCAGTGAATTCCAAATTGCATTTATCAAATCAGAGATATTTCCACAACAACTCCATTCCAATCTTTTCAATACTACTTCAATTGGTTATCTCAATAATTTCTGGCTCAATAATTCGAACATCGTACCTATATTTCCATATGTTAAAGGAAAAGAAATCACATCTGACCAGTATGAATATTTCCGTGCTAATCTTAAGGAGTTTAAGGAAACGTATTTCACAAACTTGAATAATGCCCCATTGACTGTGATAGAAAGTACTATATTTCCTAGTTTTTCATTAACTTTGATTAATAATTATAACCACAACAGTATTGTGAAGGAGCTCCAAGTGTTGTATAATCTCGACAAATCTATTCTCCAAACTTTAACTGTGGTACCAAATACTCCACAGGTGCAAGAACTTTCAACTGCTTTGAAGAGTGAGGTAAAACAGATCTATCTCAAGTTGAAGGAGTACTTGATGCATACAATTTTATTGTATGTTAAGGTGAATGGAATAGTACCGAGCTCTGAAATTGATAAATTTTTGTTGATTAGATATTTCCTTGAATTGAAAGAAATAAATCCATCTTTGGGATCAGAATTTATCAATAGTATGCCACAAGAAGCACAAATTAAGTTGACGACCAGGTTTTTTGATGAACTGTTTTCTGTCACTGTTGATGATATACTCGATGATGACTATGAGCTCATAAACTCTACGACCAATCATAAATGGTCCAAGTGTGGGTTGACAAATCTTCCTTTGGTTCAATTGAATAATAGAAAGGATGAATTGGGAGATTTTAATTACATTCTTCATGACCCTATACTAATGGGAGATAGTGTATTGATCAATGGTTTGCTTGATACATTACAGTTTTGTTACATTACGGGAAATAAGGCTTATAATATTCAATAAGCTATATGCTGTTTTGATTTGAGTGATTCGTGGTGCACGACAATTTTTGGTATTCTAAAAAGCCCAAAACAACAATCCGATTGTTTGGTCTATTGTGGACTTATTTTTCTCGATTATTCTAAAATAAACGAACCTGGAAAAGAAATAAAAGGGTCCTGGATAAATTCCCCATTAATAATAGAGTATTGCTGTTTCCATATCAATTGACTAGAGGTCCAGTTTATCAATTGGTTGGTACTGGAAGGAGGTACGTCGGTCAACTTTGTGATCAAGTAACCCAAGTTGAGTTGCGCAAACGCATAAAAGGTCATAGATAATAATGGAGCATTGTTAATTAACCAGTAATTGAATAAGGCAAACCCAAAAAGAACTCCTTGACGAGAGTTGAGCCATTGATTTTGTTCAAATTTGGTGAAATTGATGCGATGGAAATATACTAGAAGCAAATCTAGCGATAAGTTAGTCACTCCATAAAATGTCACCAAAAACGTCCCCAAATAGCTTGAGGGCAATAAGTTTAAAAAGGCCACCATGGCCAAGGTTGCAATAGACCCCAATTTGTCCAAAAGGGTCTGGAATGAAATGAAACATAATATAATAGTAGAAAGTCTGCATGGAAAAGAGACTAATGCATAAATAATGACGTTATACAAGTAGAACTTTGTATATCTTTTTAAGAAGGCCCTGAACTGCGGGCAGTTTTTGAACAATTGTCTAAATTGCTCTCTCCAAGTACCAGAAACAACCACTCTTGTGGTTGGAAGATTGGTGAGATTTTCGTGGTACTTTGTAGAATTAATTCTATCACTGAACTTGACATTGGCCAAGAACAAGTTTTCCATTGTAGGATCGAAGTAATTAATCAACGTTGCCAAAAAGATGTGGAGATTGAAGTAAGTGTTGAAAAACTCTGCGAGTGCCATTTGTACTGTCCGAGAGTTTACACTGATCAAATTGGTGTAGTTGCCGCAAAATACCAAGGTCTTGGAGATATAGAGCGGAGAGTTCAATAAGACGTAACATAGCACCGACACTCGAACGGTTTTCACAAAGGTGGCATAAATTGACCGGTGGAGAATGGAGGAGTTCTGGAGCGATCTGTAGTTGCTGAGGGCCGCAAATTGTATGCCTCTTAGAACTGCTCTGGTGGAGAAAGCCTTCGAGGGTTTGGATATGAAGATGGGAGACGCCATTGCATAGTAGTTTGCTAGGTTCCAGATTCAGGGTTCTGTTTGCAACTGTATTGTTTATGTGTTTAGTATGTAGTGTGTAGTGTGTAATGTGTTTAGTGTAGTGTGTGTATACTGTATAATAGGATGACGTAGCACTAGACAAAGAAGCAAGTGATTTGACGAGGATGGGGATTATAAATATAATTTTTCCGAGAAGGTTGGATAACACGAATAACGTGGATGTGGAAATTGCATCAACGGGCCCTAATATAGGTCCATGTGTTGGCAATACAAAATGCCTGCTTACTCTAGCAGACACATGGGCCCGGACTTGATTACGGTCACCTGACGGGATGCGCAGTGACATCGTGGGCTTTTGCTTTTGCTTTTTGCTTTTTGCTTTTTGTGGGGCAATCGGAGATGCCTAAACGGGACCGTTTATCCGGGGTACGGAAAATATGCAACGGGTGAGTTTGGGAGGAGAGGATCCGATCTTTATGTTTGGGTTGGGCTATTGATAGTTGAGGTTCCCCAATTGGTGACTGCCTCTGTTAAATGACAGATTATTCTATAATGTCCAGACACAACCTTTCGGTTGGCGTCTTTCTCTGACATTTCCTTTGCGGACGCATCCATTTGTTTGGCTTGTTCTGTGACGTTTCCCTTCCGACGCATCCTTGAAGTGAGTGTAAAACTGACTGAGCAAGGCCTAGATCCATATATTTATATAACTATATAAATATATATGCCAACCTCTTGTGAGAGTAACAATTATCTCTCAAGTATACTGAGTTCGTAGGCTTCAAACTAGTATAAGAATCAGACCAAGTCGCAAAGAATCATAGTATTGTAGGAGCGTAGCAAACTTTGCGAACCCCTCAGTTGATGCCTCAAGGTTGCCCTAGTTGGCTGAGTCTCGCGTTGAGTTCCGCCTCGAGCCGTTTAGCTGTCAACCCCCGTCAGTAACCGGCTAGCACAGTCCATGACTCGGACGCGGACTTTGACAC
Source organism: Suhomyces canberraensis (assembly GCA_003706525.2). NCBI lineage: Eukaryota > Fungi > Ascomycota > Pichiomycetes > Serinales > Debaryomycetaceae > Suhomyces > Suhomyces canberraensis. Next base: position 52,628 of record PPLP02000027.1, read on the forward strand.
CCGCGCCTGACTCCTGTACCCCAGAGTCAAGCACACAGCGGCTGCGAAGTCACAGTTTCCTGTTTGGATCAGAAGAGCCCAGCTGTCTTTGGCTTGGTAGCAGAGATATAAAAAGGACAATGACAGCAGCAAATCCCCCTTCAACTCAGTGGTGAATATTCAACTATAAAACCAAAGTGATCATGTCGGTGGAATTAAGCACTTCTTTGCCCCAGGCTCACGTAACCACATCCCTCACAGAGGTAACTCATAGTCTTCCTATGAAGCCTCCCTGTCGTATTCTCTTAAAAAATGAGATGGAACAGCCCTCCGGCAGCTTCAAATTGAGAGGAATTGGCAACCTCATCCATAAGTCAATTCTTGAAGCAAGAGCAAAGTCCAATAACGAGATCCATGTGTTTGCATCCAGTGGAGGAAACGCAGGATTGGCTGCGGCCTATTCTGCTTGGTTCTACAAGGTCAAATGTACGGTTGTTTTGCCCGTCCAATCCAAGCCGGTGGTCAGAGAGATGCTTCGCAAATTCAATGCCAAGATCGTGCTCTTTGGTAACTCCATCAACGAGGCAGACCAACACTTAAGGAACCTAATGACTTCCTTGGACCTTGCCCAAGTCACTCCCATCTATTGTCATCCTTTCAGCCACCCATTGGTTTGGCAGGGCCATTCCACATTGGTGGATGAAATGGTTCAACAGCTTGAGCCTGCAGAGGTTGCAAAAATCCGGGGAATGGTTTGTTCCTGTGGTGGTGGGGGCCTCTACAATGGGATTTATCAGGGAATGGTGCGCAATAAACTCTCCAATACGGAGATTCTTTTGATAGAGACTCATCAAGCACCAACGTTGGCCGAATCTCTTAAAGCAAACAAGTTAATTACTCTCAATTCGGTCAATTCTTTGGCTACTTCCCTCGCATGTTCGTATACCACTGAACAAACCTTACTCAACTATAAAGACACGTCTGTCGTCACCACTAAATTGGAGTTGATTGATGACTTGGACGCAATTAGAGCCTGTGTTGACTTTAATGAGGAGTTTGGCAAAATCGTGGAACCTGCTTGCGGAGCTGCATTATCGGTTCTTTATGGAAAGATCGACTTGTTGTTCAAGAACTTTGGTCATTTGAAGGAAGACGATATTGTTGTGTTGGTGGCTTGTGGAGGAAGCTGCACTACAAAGAACGATTTGGGAGGATTCAAGGCCATGTTGAAGAGAGCCGACACCAAGTTGTAGATTCATTACGGTAGAAACAATCCGTGTCCAGACAAATTAATCTTTAGTTCATTTTAGTCAGTGTGTCAGGGACGCTAATTTTGCACCCATTTGCACACGCACTTTATTTCATCGTTGTGCAATTCGATATTTCGGCTCTGGACCTCGTCGTATAGAGATGCATGGAACAGAGCAACCAGCCGGGAATTTCTGGAGTTTACGTGCCATGATCTATTCAATATATTCAATAAATGTAAATTAGATTCAATCTCGTGCGGTACAGTGAGAAGCATATGAAGACGAAAACAAATTAGATTAGCCATTCTTATATGCTGATCGCGTCCAAGTAGTTCAAAGTGATCATAGTCTTTCATCAGTCAATAGAATCTTTATTTGACTGCTATCTACTAATACTCTTACGTTTTTGCTAGGATCTTTTTGGTTACTGATCCATTAGTCAACACCCTAAACTATTTCTGCTAACCGTATGTGGGGTTTAGTGGGATTAGTTTTTTCTAAGGATTCCCACACTGTGTTTTTTCCTAACTGCATCCCTTCTCCATAGAGTAAAGATCGCTTGTTGGTTGAATACTCTCTTTTAACAAAAGTGCATCTTTTGAGTTGTAGAGTTGGAGTGATCCCTTCTTAAAATTTAATGTTTCTGCAAATATTATAAAATTCAGAAATATTCAAAAACTTAGTAAACCCATTCCCTAGACTTACAAAATACATTCCATTATCTACAACCTCCATACTTCAATTCTAGAAAACCTCCTAACATAATTTCCCCAGACTTCCCTTTTGAATCTTCTATCACCAATAATGTCTTATCCAGATATCCAGAACAATCCCACACAGTATCACCACAGTCCGTAGCCAACACTTAAGATTCCAAACTAAAAAACTTGCTCTATCCCACCTTATCAACTCACCGAGTCCGAAACCTCAGTCTTATTTAATCTGCAGTTCTGTTCCATATTGACTACTGTTGCTACTATCTACTTGTGTCGCATTCTCCACCATACAAAATCAGATATGCGGGAACCATAGATAACCACAACAACCAACGAAACAAAGCACATAATCATTCTATAGATAAATGAGCCACTCTTTCAAAATCTCTCCACTCTAATTTGCAATAGGCACTTTTCCTAACTCGTACAAATAGCTCACTGCCCCGTTTCTTTATCCGTATGACTACCTGGTCAGTTGCCTCCTGGCCAATATGCAGTTCCACTGATAACATTGCGTACAACAACTCCTTGTTCACAACATCAATCGCCATGAACGATAGCGTGTTCGAGGATATAGAACAGGATAACAACCCTTCCTTCTACGGAAACCAATCCATACTCACTGACCCTTACGGACATCACCATTCTCCTAGATTGGGACATGGACCGGGGGGCTCTAACGAGCTGACGTTTGGGTCAGGAGCATCACATGTATCGGGCACATCCAACAGAAGAGGGTCGTTTTCAACATTGGTGCCTCCAAATAACGACTTGATCAACAGCTCCATAGGGTTATCGAACCAGATTCAGGAATATATCAATGATCCCAACCTAAAGATTGAGGTTGTTTCTAGTGAGAGATTGGTCAATTCCTCAGTGATTGTATACTCAATCCAGCTTCTGATTGATAAAGGTAAGCATTATGATGGCGAGCGATCATACATCATTGTCAAAAGAAGATACAGCGAATTTAAATCCTTGAGAGACAATCTCCTCAAGTTATATCCCACCTTAATCATTCCCCCAATTCCAGAAAAACATTCTCTATTCAGCTTCATCGTCAACTCCATAAACAACTCCAACGAAATTAATATTATTGAAATGAGAAAACGATACTTCAAGAACTTTTTGAATGATTTGATATTTGAATCTTCTCCAGAGTTAAGAAATTGTGTTTTGTTGCACAAATTCTTAGACCCCAATTATGAGTTATGTTGGTACAATGCTATAAACGAACCACCGGTCAATTTGATTCCTGATAATTTGTTATTGGCAAATCCGTTGAATCCTATTGACCAAAATGGACTTTATTCTTTGTTTCCAACAGTCAATGGATTTGACTTTCATTCGAATATTGATAATTTGAGTTCGTTGAAGAAATTGAATGACGATTTGACGGGATTGAAAGATCAAATCAAATTATATGACTCAAAGGGAAGGGAATATATCACTCTTCATAGACCAGAGAATGATGAGGAAGAACCGGAATTTTTAATAGACAATTATGATCATTTTGAAGAAATCCCCAAGAGTTTAGTATATTTTGAAATCAAATTCCATCATATTATCAAGATCTTAAGTGATTTAGATAAGGTCAATTCTAGAACAATCAAAAACTATAAGTCTGTCATTAACTCTTTGATTGATTTGGGAGGTAATTTAAACAATTTTTCATTGCAAATATATGAATCTGCAAATTATCAACAGGCAAGAGAACACTCTCCAGATTCTTCTGACCCGAATAGCTTGAGTTTGGCCATAGAAAAATTTGGGTCAACTATCGATAGCAACTTTTTAAACTTCGAAAGTTTCATCGTCAACAACTTAATACCTGAATGGCAGGAGCCCGTTCATCAACTTGTTCAATATTATATGTCAAGTTTACATCTCATCAAGTTTTACAAATACAAAATCATACAGTATAAGTTATTATATAAACTCAAGTTTGCCAAATTCCAAGATCTTATGAATTTAACATCCAATCCCGCAATACTCGCGTCATCAGATTCATCGTCACCCAATTCTGGATCTAACTTAGATCATTTGAAAGACTTGAACAGTCCTACATTAAACAATGCATTACAGAGAATTGAAGCTAGAAAGAAGAGAGGAGGTTCCTTGAGTACCAAAAAGTCATGGTATGGATTATTTGGAGGAAATAACGGGTACAATAAGCAATATTCTAATAATTTATTAAGTCAAGAAGATGAGTCTTCACTCAATAGAAGCCATGGAGTTTCTGGAGTCACGAACCAAGCCAAATTCAAGGCAATGTTGATAAAGAAGGAATTGAATAAGTTGAACCAATTGATTGAGCTCACCAATAAGGATATGATTAAGTTAACTAAGCAACTCACAGACACATATGAAGATTTCTTGAAGAAATTGGAGAAGAAATGGTTACGTTTAATGATTAAATACATTCAAAATGGAAAACAACTATTCGAGGAGAATCTCAACAATTGGTCCGAATTCAAGGATTTCTTGACTGCCACCTAGTTTGCTGTATATGTAACACATAAATGCATATGAAATTGTAGAATATAACAAGTAGTGGTGTATTGACCTTAATGAAAAGCTGTCATATAAGTATTAAGAAGGACGAATTATCTTCTACGTTTATATTAATTTACTAAACTAATTACTAAAGCTATTTACTAGAACTATCTACTAGACCTATTTACTAAAGCTATTTACTGAAACTTTACTAAAACCAATCACTAGAACTCTTTACTAGAACTATGTACTAGAACTAAATTACTAGAAGTATCTACTAGAACTATTTACTAAAACCTCCACACCAACCACACCACACACATAACCTATCCTCTATTCCCAAGTCCAATTAATATAAAATTAATAAAGTAAATATTAAAGAAAATAATATCCTCCACGTTTACCTATTTGACTATTTACCATAATTAATATAGTATCATATCCATGAATCTGATCAGCCCAATTGGTATCCCAGCTTAGAGTACACTGCTCTTGTATACAGTACTCTGGTCGGTGGTACATTTTATATGCGACTTCAGATTGTTGAATTCGCGGTGGCAATACAACTATAACCAACATGTCAGCAATGGATTTAGACTATGATGCCTCGACGGTATTGGCTACTCTTAGACAGGAAACCGAATCCGGCGACTTGATCAATTTGATTTATCAACTCGAAGATTACTACGAAAGAAAGTTATGGCACCAACTCACATTAAGCTTGGAGGAGCTTTACCAATCGCCAGAAGCCAGCGCTGATCTTAAATCCAAGATCTACCGGTCATTTGTGAGTCAATTTTCATCCAAGTTGAATCCTATAATAGTGGTGGACCTTCTTTTGGAAAGTAACCACAATCAACCACAAGATACGTTGGATAACTTGTTGGAATTGAAGGAACAATTCATCAAGGAATTGAAGAAAAACAACAATTACAAGTCGGGAGACGACGAAAAGGAATTGAAGCAGTTGATTCAATCCGATGAGTCCATAACCTATGCCAGTTTACAGATAGCTAGATACAACCTTCTTTTGAATAAGATCTCTGACGCCGAAGAGATCTTGGATGCATTGAAGACTTCGTTTGGTGCCACCGGCGACGAAGGACACAACTTCGAAAACCCAAAGATCAACTCTGCCTACTACTTGGCCAAATGTGAATTGCACAAAATCAATGAAAACTACAACCAATACTACTCCAATGGGTTATTATACTTGTCCTCTGTGGATAAAAACTTGTCGGAAGAACACAAGGTCAAATTGTGTTACGAGTTGGGGATTGCCGCATTATTGGGTGACAAGATTTACAATTTCGGAGAATTGATCTTGCATGATATTTTGAATGCCATCAAAGACGAATCCAGCCCTTACAATTGGTTGTACAATTTGATTCACAATTTAAATTCCGGAAGTTTGGACCAATTCAACCACTGGTTGGCTATTGCGTTCCAAAAGTCACCATTTTTGACCAAATTCGAGGTGTTTTTGAAACAAAAAATCATCATCATGAGTTTGTTGGAGTTAATCTCCCAGAAATCCACCACAAACAAGCAATTGACCTTCCAAGAAATCTCCAGCTTCACTGGTACTGCCGTGAACGACGTCGAGCACTTGATCATCAAGTGTTTCTCCTTAAGCCTTATCAAGGGTTATATTAATCAAATCGATGAAATCTTGGTGGTGACATGGTTACAACCAAGAATCTTGAACTTGGACCAGGTCAATGTTTTGTACAAGCATTTGTTGAACTGGGACAGTCAAGTGGAGACCTTGGCCAAGAGTGTGTACCAGAATGGTGGCTCTGTCTGGGCAGGTATATAGACTCGAAACACGTAGTGTTTTGAGTTTTATAGTGAAATCACTAGTAAAGTACTAGAACGCTTTAGTAAAGTTTGTACGGAAATGCACTAGTAAGTCAAATCACTAATACAACTGAATTACACTAGTAAAGGTTGTACTCGAACCGCACTAGTTAAAGTCTGCTAGAATCCTAGTAAAGTTAGTACCGAAGTGCACTAGTAAATTAAATCACTATAAAGTTTCAACTGAAATGCACTAGTAAAGTTCCTCCTAGACTGGATCAGCATTAGTAAAGTCTCACCAGTATTGCCGAGTCAAGTCTCCCCTGAATTGCACTATAAAGTTCCACTAAAAGAGCATTAGTAAAGTTTGTACAGATTTTCACTAGTAAAGTTCCACTAGAACCGCACTATAAAAGTTCCACTAGCATCGCACTAATTTTCTCTAGTAGATCTAAGACACATCAGCACATAACGTCCACCGTTTATCCACGTAATCTTCTTAACTCTACAGTAGAATTCATAAAAATCAAACTCCCACACCCTCCCCACCCAATTCCCACCAATTTCGTCCATTTTCTCTCTCCTTCCCCAAATCATCCAACCTCTTTTCCCTTACTAAGACCGTTACTTACGCCCCAATACTTGCGCGAATTGTCCTTTAAAAGTCATACACATTCCGAACGCTCCGTAGGCAGCATGCAACTCCCATTCATTGCAGCCCTTGCTCTTCTTCTGCTGTTGGCTCCAGCAGCAGCCAACAGAGTGGTCTTCGACGAAGATGTCAATTCCCAAGTTTGTGCTGGAATGTACTCCAAACACGATTGGGGTGGATCTGACAAACCGCACATTGCAATTACCCTTAATCAATATGGATCGGACAAATACGACTCCAAAAACAAAGCGATCCAGGGCACTGATGATAACATTGCCATCAGCTACGTCGTTTTTGAATACAAGGACTTCGATAACATCGGCGTGGAAGCTTATGATGGTACGGTGTATATATGTGACGACGCAGCGATTTCGCAGGGAGTATGTGACGAGAAGCAAAAGAACAAATTTTTGATGAATAATGACGTGACGAATGTCACCATCTTGACCAACGTGATCAGCCACTTGGGTCCTGTCAACATTGACTACCCAATTAACAAAACCGGGTACTACTGCGTGAGTACATTTAGCATTACTGATGAGAAGTACAAGGGTCAGGTCAATTTCCAAAACGCGTTTGGAGAATTGAGTGCCAGTGAAATCCCCAAGTTGCCCGCATACGGGATCTTGACCATCTGCTATGCCATTGCGTCTGCACTTTTTGGATTTCAATTCTTTAAAAAGAGAAAGGAAAACCAAATCTTGCCTTTGCAAAAATACTTGTTGGCAATGATTGGTTTCTTGACTTTCGACACAATTGTGGTCTGGTCCTACTACGACTTGGTCAACAGAACAAAAAACCCGTCCTCCAAGTTTGTGATTTTCTACATGGCATTTTTGTCCATTTTGAATGCCCTCAAAATCACCTTTTCTTTATACTTGTTGCTCTTAATTTCTTTGGGCTATGGTGTGGTCACACTCAAATTGTCCAAAAAAATCATGTTGAGATGCAAGATCTTGGCCGGTGTTCATCTCATTGCTACTATTGTCTACCTTGTTTGTTCGTACTATAATGGTCAAAATAATGCTACTTCCTCATCCAAAGATTTTTCTTCCGATGATAGTTTTGGCGGGGTATTGGGCTTTCTTCCTTTGATCCCAGTAAGTTTTACGTTATCGGTTTACTACATTGGTATTTTGGCTGCTATCAGAGGTACCACCGCCAGTTTGCACCAACAACGTCAAGTGATCAAGTTGCAATTGTACCAAAAACTCTTCAGAATCATTTTTGCGGCCGTGGTGTTAACTATTGCCGGATTCTCTTTATCCACCTTTATCTTTGTTGGTATGAGTAGTGTTGATGTGGTGGAATTACACTGGAAATCGGCCTATTTCTTGTTTGAGTTCTGGCCCAGTATTATTTTCTTTATTGTTTTCATTGGAATCTCCTGGTTATGGAGACCAACAGAAACCAGTTATATGTTGGCTGTATCTCAGCAATTGTCAGGAGGTGATGATATCGAAGATGGTGAGGGCGGTACGGGTGCTGGATACCATCAAGGACATGAATTTGAATTGGACGATTTATCTTTGATGAGTCACAGTGATAATGAACAACCTGCTCAACGTGATAACGATTCTTTCGAATTGAGAGATACTGGTGGCCCATCTGAAGCTCCTCCAGTGTATGAAGAATTGGATAACAAAAAGAAGCCTATTGAAAATGAAAATGATAATACGTTATTCGATGTGGGAGAGGATGACAGTGATCACGATAGAGATGATAGATTGAGCTAATAGTTTACATATATGAAAGAGTATAGATATGTATATACTAGCAGAGGAGCACCAAAAAATCGATGCATAAGGCAAATACAAGATTAGTAAAATGGCAAGTAGAAGAGACCATAATATTGATGAAAAAAGCAAAGACACGATTAATAGTGACGTAGAATTGACCCAATATTGATCAATGAGGCAAAGACAAGATCAAGTACAATAGCATAGAAGAGGCACCAAAAAGATCAAGACGGCGAATCAAATAAAGAGGCGTGGTAGAGTAAATTAATGAATAAGTCAAAAATAACTACACTGTCGTGAAAGAAAAAATAAATAAATAAAGTCATAGTCATAGTCATAGTCATAAGTACATTTGCGTAGAAGTGACACCAAATTTGATTAATAAGACACCACGACTAAGTAGACTGGCGTAGATTAAGAAATAAAAAATGAGTCAAAATAGTTAATTTGCGTGGAAGAAACACCAATATTGATGAACAAGACAAAGACAAGATTTGTTCTCGAAAAGCACATCAAAATTGATGAATAAGGCAAGATTAAGTAAAATGGAATACTAGAGAACACCCAGGCACAATAAAATTCCACCGTAGCCCCAGATTGCTTGCAAGATCCGGGGCAAACGATCCACAAACCCCCAGTACTCTCCAGAGACACCAATACTGATCAATATCAATACGGCAAATACACGATTAAGTAAAAGGGCGTAGAAGAAGAAATAGATGAAAGTCAAAATATTTCATTTGCGTAGAAGAGACTCCAATACTGATGAATAAGGCAGGTACAGATTTTGTCAAGTGAACTAGAGAAGCACATCAAAATTGATGAATCAGGCCTGTATTAGGTGTTCCGAGTATTGCAATATGGTTCTTACATTGATGAATTAGTAAATTGATGAATCAGGCCTGTATTTGATACAATGTAATCTGTTTCTATTCAATCAGTGAATGTACGTACTAGGACATAGAGATAGTGTGGATGATGGAGGAAATACGTTTACCTACTAAAATTAGCTAGCAAGCTAGGACTCAAAGGCTCCTTACCATAAGAGTCTTTACTACCCACTAAACCCCCCAAAAAGTAAAAATGAAAGTGGGACCCTCGAAAGTCCTAGATGCAGAAATTAGGATTGATTAGTAGATATGAAGGGGCCGGAAACGAGGTAAAACCCCACGGCAGGAGCTCACAATCCAGCGCTGCGAGACACTAATTTGAGTGTTCCGTCGCAATGGCCGTTGTAGGACTGAAGCGAAGCTCTCATTAACTTTCGAATAGTCTAGCTCTGATCTTCTAGCTCTGCTCTTCTAGCTCTGCTCTTCTAGATCTGCTCTTCTAACTTTGCCCTTCTAGATCTGCTCTTCTAAGGGTCGTCTTCGAAAGCTTCGCTTTCATTATCTTCCGTAGTTCCGCTAGCGTTCTAGGGCTGAGCCCTGCGATCTGCTCGATCCCGGCCAGGATCCACACTAAAATGGTGCTAAACAGCACTCCGTAATCCAAACCAACCACCTGACACCGCCAACTGATCATATACCAAAATATAAGCCACGATTCTGATCTACAGCCTCTATTTAGCGTTAGGGTCCCACTCTCGGACGCTAACACGAAAGTGGCCCAAACCACGTTTTGAATTGAAAGTTCTCCAATCAGGCACCACTAATGACAAGAGACAAGCCCCTGAACCCACTTGAGCAACTATTCCTACACAATTAACCTTCTAAAAACGTACTATACCAGAGATCCTTCTAGGGCCGCATCTTTCCTCGTCCCGCACCACGCCGCGTAAGCCGTAACGGCCGCTAAAACTGTCAACCAGCACCAGCGGCCCACTGGATCCATTTACCCAACGAGAGCCCGATTTGTACTAACTGTACCACTTCTACGTACCCCCCCACACACACAACTGATACAACCAATAAAATTGACACCTTCCCACACAAAAAACCTTAAAGACGGTTCCGGTCACCGTTCGACCCTTCGTATACCCACTGCGTTTACTATGCGCCCCTTCCCCGTCCGGTCGTAGCTGGCACGCGGTTGCCCGGCACGACCATCGCGAAAACACTGGCAACAAATTGAACTGCAAAACACTTTCCCATCACCGTGAGAACGGTTTCAGTTACCCCAGGAACTCCCACGCTACATCCTGTTTGATTTGTCGGTAGACTTTTTTTCTCCGTGAACGTGCCGTCAAAGTTGTTGATTTGAGAAATGATGTCCCAGCAGCTTCCCAGCGTTGCCAAAACGCCCTCGTTAAGGGATACTCCCACCGTGCTAAAACTAACAAAGATGGACACTCAGGTATGGACTCAAACACCAAAGTCGCTTCCACTGCCGCTGTTGACTCAAAGTCTGTCTGAGGAAGAAGAATCGAATACCAGCCGCTTGTATAACAAGCGCACTAGTAGTGCGAAGGTTGTACCGTCTCATTCCATCAAATCTATGGAAGATGTATACACTTACCGAACCGATAAGAAATTGCATCGTAAGTACAGACGGTACTTGAAGCAATATGACGTGGGGCAGTTTTTGACCAAGTTTATCGCTCCAACGGTGTCAAAAGCAGATATCTGCAAATTAATTCTTGATTTGGGTTACTCCAAGAGAGAATTACAGGACGTAAAGGATATATCCACCAAAGAGGTGGTTAAGCTATTAATCAATTTATTGGTGAGCGATAAATTAGTTTCGCGACCTCCCAGTCCTTTGAAGATGTATGATTTCCAAACATTTGTACATCAGCTAACTACTGCTAAAAACATAATGATCATCACAGGAGCCGGTATCCTGACACCTTTGGGAATTCCTGATTTCAGATCGTTCAAAGGGCTCTACACACAATTAAAGCATTTGGATTTAAAAGATCCACAGGAGGTGTTTAACATAAACACCTTCAATCGCAACCCCAACATCTTCTATTCCATTGCTCACATGGTTCTTCCTCCGGAAGATAAATTCACTATATTACATTCATTCATAAGATTACTACAAGATAAGAACAAATTGTTGAGAAATTACACTCAGAATATCGATAATTTGGAAGCGAGAATCGGAATCTCCAAAGAAAAATTGATTCAATGTCATGGATCTTTTGGCACTGCAACTTGTATCACTTGCCATAGCAAATACTTGGGGGAAAAGATCTTTGACCATATCAGACATAAACATGTTCCTCGGTGTTTTAACTGTTATGACAAGCTCAGCATAAATGACGAGGTGGCCATTAATTATGGAGTCGTCAAACCCGATATTACTTTTTTCGGAGAAGATCTTCCTAGGAGCTTTCACCGCTCAATTGAAAATGATATAAAGAAAGCCGACATGATTCTAGTCATTGGAACTTCCTTAAAAGTTTATCCAGTGGCAGGAATAATTGACAAAATTCCAGCAGGAATACCAAAAATCTTGATAAACAAAGATGATTTGCCAGATAGAAAGTTCGACTTGAAATTACTAGGAAATAGTGATGATACAGTATCATATATTGCAAAGAAACTTGGAAGTGCATGGAATATTCCCAATAAGGACTATGATGCGAAGAATAAAACAAGAATTGAACAGGACAAAAACGAGAGGAATATATATAGAATAAGCTAAAGCTAAGGTGACAAGATAGATCAATATAATTACCAAGCAAGTTTGCTTTTTAATCGTCCATAATTCTTTAAATCAACACATAATTTAGACGAGTATGTACAAAAGTATACTCTAGCTAATTTACTTTCAGACTGATAGAACTTTGGATCATGAATAATTCAATCATATGAGCCAGCATTTATAGATTCTGTTATAGAATTGTATTTCTAGACCAAGTACTAAAAGATATAAAATGAAATTAGCTCAACTCATCTAATCTCTGGATCAATTTCTGTTCCACATCGGTCCAATTTGACACCAAACCTTTGTAGAACTTTATCTCTTGGTCACATAATCCCAACATACTTTCTTTCAATTCATTACGGTTGAATCTATCCCAGTTGGGGTATTCTTCGGTAATGATCTTATGAGTCAATTCGTTGACTAGCTTTGTTTGTGTCTCGATCTCATTCTCTAATTGAATAGTCTTTTGTTGCAATTTCTGTACCTTTTGATCACTGACAGACGAACCAATATGGGCTGTTGCTGATGTGGACAATGTATCTTTGATTAACTGAGTTGTGTTATTGACTATGCCATTATTGGAAGAATGATTCAACACCGGGTTAGGAGGTGGATGGCTCTGATGTGTTCCTGGACCAGTTCCTCCCATGCTTGCTAATTCGTTTCTTGCTTTGTGTAAATAATCTTGCAATACTTGCAAGTCAATTTTCTTGTTATGCTGGAGTTCAATTAAATTTGTCAAACTTGCAATATATTTGGCACAATCCTTGAGTGATACTAAAAACGATTCGTCGATGTAGTGATGCAATTCTGACCAGTTCTTCAGGAAATAATCAAGAGATGAGGAGAAGATCTTGAAGTTGTTCAAAATAGAAGTATCTTCTGATACACTGGACCTTTTGGATGGAGTGGTTGGTTCGGTGGTATTTCCATCTACCAGCTGAATGATTGATAATTTCATGATCTGGGCAGAAAATAGCTCGTAATCCACACTAAGATCATGGTTTTTTTTGTTCAACTTAACAAAGATCTTATCTAACTTTATCAAATTTTCATATAACTTTTTGAGCTTATCATTAATTTCCAAAATATCTTTGTTTGTCTCTCTCTTATGCTTGGAAGGAGTCAAGAAGTTCATTACTGTTTCTGTGATCAAGTCTTCGTTGACCACCTTGTTGACAAACCCGCTATCTTCTTCTTTATAGTTAATCTTTAAGTTTTTGGTAAACGTTGCCCAGTCAGTGGAATCGCTGATGAATAAATGGAAGATCGACAGCTGGGAAAGATATTTATGCTGCAAAATGAATTTGATAAACCTATCAAGAGAATGCAATCTCTTATGTACAAACTCGGAACTGAAGGTATCACCTGTCAAGTACTTGAAATTCAGCTTGGATGGAATTGGAGGTATCAATAGAGTGGGGTAGTCATTATTCAAGCAATCGTGAAGTATACGGAAATCACCATACCGTCTTCTTACCTTAATGGATGCGCCCAGTTCCTTCTTCAGCGTGGAAAGCTTCAACACCGCAGGATGATCTGTTGAAGTAGTAATCATATATGATATGAATGGTTTGGAGTTAGCATCTACATCTCTTATTGGTTCAGTAACAGAAGAGTCGATGGAATACTTTTCGAATTGAGCCAAAATCGCCTCGTCTTCTTCATTAGGAACAGCAACGGGTTCAGTAGTACTCTTATCGGATAAAGAATGTCTTGGAGAAGCAATAACTGTGGTTTCGGTAGTATCCGCCACTTCTTGTGGAGGATCAACTAGAGGATCATGGGATTCGTCCACCGGTTGTTCCAATTCATTTGATTGAACGTTTTGCGGCTCGTCAAGCACGGCGGGAGGTTCTGGTTCATGAACTTCTTCGTTTTCGTGTTCTGGTTCCTTTGGCAATTCGGATGATTCGTGTTGTTGTGGATCCTGTTGTTCGTAGCTGGGGAGGTCTTCCTGCTCTTCTTGGATGGGAAGTTCGGGAACAGAGATCTGGGATGCTGCAAGAGGATGATCGACCTCTTCTCTGTCCCATTGAATGGAAGTGAATTGGTCTTCGGAGCTCATGGTAGGGGGCAATTGATAGCGCAGGATCTAGATGTATAGGGAGGGGTAGTGTACGGTCACACTAGTTTAGGATGAAACTGAGAGATTAGGTAAGAGAAGCCAGGGTCCAAATTGGAGTAAATTGGATCATTTTGGATGAAATAGAGGCTTAGGGGATGAATGGGGGTGTTATTGAAGATTAGAGGTTAATTTTGGATTAAATTGGGTGTTTTGTGGAAATTGGCGAATAGTACAAATAGTTATAGTACGCAATAGTTAAAGAACATAGTGAGACGCATGGAAGATAGCGAGAATTTGCGAAGAATTATAGTAAATATCTATTACACTCTCTTAGTAATGGAGTTATTAAAACTTCTCCAATTTGAAGGTGTCGGTGTTTTTGGTAACAATACCAAGGAAATGGAGTTCCTCATCTGTTGGAGATACAAACTAGACGAGTGTGGAATTATAATTGTTTGCGGGACTGAATAGTAGTTCCGAATAGTAGTACTGAATAGTAATGATCTTTGAATTAAATTGTTCAAATGTACAATTATCTAATGTACAATTGTTCAAATGGAAGTTATCTTTAAATTAACGTGTACAACATGTTCAAATGTCGAATGTCCTATTGTCCAAATGCAAAATGTCCAAATGTACAAAATGTCAAATGTATAAATGTACAATTGTCCATAGTGTATATATGTCTATCTCCAAGATCAATAAGCCCATCGATAATTTATAATGATTTATTAATGATGATTGATACTACTGTTTAATGATAATTGTTAGTACTGTTTAATGATGATTGTTAGTACTGTTTGATACTATGTTTGATACTATATTCGATACTATGTTTGCTACTGTTTGCTACTGTTTGATACCCGGTTCACTAATTAAACGTATATTTTACAAAATAAGCCAGACACCCGAGGCCACAATCGACAGACCAATAAGTGCAGTGATGATTCCTGCTCCTGCCCTGTCCCCAGAGTCCAACTTCAATGGGTTGGCATTTTGGTTGGTCACTGCATAACCAGAAGCAGGGTTCCCTATCGAGGAACCACCGGTGCTGGCAGTATAGATGGGGTAGTCCGATGCACGGAGATTGATCATGGCTTCCAATGCACACATTTGCTCACCCAATCCATAGTTACCGTCCCAGCCACCAGTGAACCAATTCAACCCACAAGTGACGTTATCCGTACCTCCGGAACAAGAATGCGCAGCAGCATTGGCGTCGTTGACAAGCCAAGTTTGAATGGTGTCTGCGGTGTCAGGAACCAAGGTTTTGGTCAAACCCAAGAATCTAGAGAAATAGGCCTTGAACGACCGTTGATCCTGGTTACACGAACCAGCCGGTTGGCACGCAGCTTCGTACATGATCTTGTACTCTGTTCCAAAGAAAACCTCGGCACCTTCCAACAAACTCATGGTTCTATCGTACCACTTCAGATCCTGGGTGTAATTGTACAAGTAGGCACAACCCGAAATAAACAACCCGTGGTTATATGTCCATTGGTAGGGTGTGATATCGGTACAATTGTCGACTTCAAGACCGTCTACAATCATGGTACCGTTGTGTTGGATCAAATTGGAGTCTTCCATCCAATCCCAGACTTTTTCAGCCCAGTCAACGTACGAGTCATTGGCGGTGTATCTGGCCAATCTGGCACCAATATGGAACAAACACCCGTTGGAAACCGAATTCTTGTAGTTGTAACCCGAATTCCACTGGAAAATTTGCCATCTCAAGCCTCCGCCGCAATCGGCATCATCCCATCTCGCAGTCATGGTATTGAACACAGCTTGAGCAAGCGAAAGCCAGCCCAATTTGGGGTTGACGGGATTACTGAAATTCTTTTCGGCGGCTGCCATCACTGCAATACCCCAAAACCCTTGATCATCATTTCCTTCGGTGGTGGATTGGTTCAATGGAATGTAGTTGTAATCGTCTCCCACTTGGTATTCCAACGCCAGTTTGATCATATCTACAAAAGTGTCGTTTTGCATGTAGTAACTGTAGTCAAGGAGCGAGCCCCAGGCTCCTCCGGCTTCCCACCAATAGTAAGGGTACGAGAACATCCCGATGGTTTGTCCATACTGGTCTCCGGTGTAGTAGTTCAAGAGCCCTTTGGCGACGATGGCGGCATTTATTGAAATGTTGGTCAAGTTGTTTGTGTCCATGTTGAGCGCCTGGACGAGGCCCACCACGGACGTGATGACTACGTATGGTGAAAGCTTCATGGAGAAGAAGTGTTGCTCAGGAGTGCAGCATACTAAAATTTAACGCGTAGAATATATAGATCGGTTCAGTATGGAGAGCGGAAATGAGTGCGAACAGAAATAAGATATGCGAGAGAGCGTTGGAAGGAGTGAGAAATGGAGAGACGAAAAGGATGAGAAATCGGTGGAAAATGATGAGAAATGACGATAAATGACGATAAATGAGAAGATTTCGGGGTGGGGTGGTTGAAGTGGTTGGTTTGGCTACAGCGATGGAATGGTGGGAGTTGTTGGCTGAGCTGAGTGCGGTGGTATCTGAAATAGGCTAAGCCTGGGGCTGTACCGTTCGGTGCTGCATCAGGCATTTTCGGGGACACTGGGTTGCGAACTCGAACCGGAGGTATAGTCTGTCAATATTGTTTGTATAGTATCATACTAGTATGTTGGATATTGGTGATACTACTGTATTAGATATATTGGTACGTCAGTACTATTTTAGTATTTTGTTGGTAATTAATCTGTTAGATTGGATAGTTCTGGGGATCATTATTTTGCATCTAGTAGTGAATGTTTGTATTAGTAATTAGTATTTAAATTTAGAATATTATTAGGTAAGTTTATCTGATCCTAGTTGGTATATTGGTAAGCTTTGGGAACCATTAATAGTTAGTATGTTTTGTATGGGTGTTTGCGTGGTCTTAGTTATGTGATATGTATCGAATTCTATACATTGCTGAAGTTACCGAGCTCCTGGTAGATTTCATGGAAAAAGCAATGATAGACGATCGTTTCAGTAAATCTCGATAATGGACCTGTTATTTCGATTTATCTTTCTTATCTTCTAGTTTATTCGTAATTGGTGTAGTCCTATTAATTTCTCGGTGGATTTATATCTTTGCGGCGTACTATTCTTTTCTATCTTTGTATGTATGGTTTAAAGGTTATAAAGGGGTTTGGTAGTCTTTGGTGGTTAATATGTTTTTGTATTATAATCTTCATATGGTCTTAATTATGTGATATGAATAGTTGCATATTCTACATTTTATCTCGATTTATCTTCTCTTTCATTACTAACTTTTCAGCATTGTCTCAGTCGATCGCTATACGATTCTTGGATATTATTTCTCTTACAACCTCACGGGGGTTTTAGCGGGTAGGATTAGTTTTATCTGAGGAGTCCTACACTGTTCAGTGCTAGAGTGCTGTTCGTGCGTAATGGCATTTCCTCGTAAATAGTGTAAATATTAATTCTTAATTCAGCATACTCATTTGAAAAGAATATGTACCTGGTTTTTGTATTCTTAAATGGTGTAATTTTATCAAATTCTCCTTGTATTTATATATTTGCATCCATGGTCTTCTTTATCTTCATTCATAGTTTTCTTAATGATTTCATGTTATTTTATCTACTAGTCTTTTCATTTTGTTTATACCCCACATAGTCAGAGGCCTGTCCGGGGACGTTTAACGAAATATGAGAATACCAATATGTCTTCAAATAAGACAATATTAAGCATTATGTAGGATAGTAACACATAACGCATCGCCAACGTTTGACGGCATACCGGTAATCTAGCAAGTCATAATCACATTATGCTTCGCTCGTCAGCCTAGATAGCGTATAGATTGAAAATTGACATCATAACTACCACTCCTATAATTATTGTCCAGTCTCTCTCGGGAAGCCTAACTATAGCGTTCAACGTTAACTGAAGCCGTAGTACAGCTATTGGTTGAACTTTATTACCACTCAACTACCGCATTAAGGGACTTGCTTAGTAGATAAGTATTGGAACCATAAGTCTTATAGCTACATCAATGGTCCCAAGACCAGTTCGAGTATGACTAATTTGAAGCTATTCTTTACATTTATTCGTTTACTACTGGTACATTCTACTATACACTAAGGCTTGAAGGCAGGATCCAAAAGCTCTGCTGTTCCTTCTTTCCTATAATCATCTCTGGCACTGAGCAAGTGGTTGATGTGATTGACTTGTCCAAGAGGCAATCCCGAGTTCACTTCCCGTTCTTCACTCTCATCGTCGGTATCTTCATTCAACTTGCTCTTGAGTAAACTATCGTCATCGAGCTCATCATCACTTGGATCTTCTTCCTCTTCCTCTTCCTCTTCTTCATCTTCCTCAATAGTGACTCCAAACACTTCTTCAAAATTGATAAAATCGCTGATGAACGCATCCTTACTCAACGACTTCAAGAACTTTTGTCCGTCTTCAGTAAACAAGTCCAAGGACCCAAGCAACTTGTCGTACACCAATTTGGCCGAGGCCAAATTGTAGTCGATACTTCCTCCAGGGATGTCTGAACTCTCGTACTTCAATCTGTTGAAGATATCACCAACCTTTTCTTTGATTTCTATGGTGTACTTGGAGTTACTTGGCTTGTAGGTCTGATGATTCACCTTGATGACCAACAAGTTGTACTTGCGGTTGTAGTTGAAGTAAACGGATGAGTTCTTGATCTTGATCAATTGTTCGTGGTTAACTTCAGAGTATCCTTGGTAAATGAAATTGTAGAAGCTCTTGATGGAGGATGTTTTGAGATCGTTCAAATTGGTGGAAATTTGATTGTAATCAATACCAATTATCGCAATAATAGGCTCAATATAAAGGGACTTCAAATTATTCAAAAGATGTGATCTCACCTGCTTTTCTGTTAATCTGAGCAAGTTGGTGTTATTAGCTTCACTTTTGCTTAAAGTGGAATCAAACTTGGCCATATTAGAGGTGAAATCTTCATTGAATTCTTTGAGGTACACCAAATTGGTGATATTTTCATTTGTTCTTCTGTTGAACAAAATAGCATGTAAGAATTTTTGGAAATCGTGGTAAACGTTTTTGTAAGAGTATGGATCAAGATCCTTGGAGGCAGGACCCAATTCTTCTCCCAGATTACCCAATTTTGCCAACTCACTGTAGACGTCTTCTTCCTTTGTTTCGATTTCACCGTAGTCATCAACATGTTTACGTTTGTAATAATTAGGAAGGTCTGGCTTAGCAATCTTTGGTAACTGATGATAAGGCTTGACATTTGGAAGCACTGCAGGCTGAATCTGAGGCTGGTGGGGGAATATATGCGACTGGCCTTGGGGTTGGTACGATTGGACTTGAATGTTTCTTGGAGCCAGACCAAACGCAGTTTGCAGAGGATCCGTCAATGCTTGGATAGGAACCGTGGCCAGCTTGAACGTATAGTTCAGAGTAGTGGCTGGAGCATGGCTATTGGCATTATTGTTGTTGGAAACTGGACTCACATAGTTGGGATTACTGAGAACTTGGCTGATTTCACGTTCATAATTGAAAGGCTTATTGTGGAACTTTCTAAAAAACTCATCTTTCAACAAACCTTCTTCTTCCATGAAGTTTCCGGACAAACTCTGTTCCTTGAACTGTTTGAGCCCGTAAAGCATGGTTTCTTCGGCCAATGGCTTTCTGGAATTCTTCTTGTTTCTTTCGATGATTCTGCACTTAGCACACGTACGGTACTGCAGCACCTCAGGGGGCTCATCATCGAGTCTCTTTCTTTTACAACGACGACACCTTTTGACTTCAGCCGACATTGCGCTTCTATTAAGGAACTTTTCAGCGGTTTTGGAGCGGTTTTGCTAGACGTTTAGCTGGTAGATGTTGTTTGTACTGTATACTTTTTTTGGCGTGGGCGCTCTGAAAAATTGCACCAAAAGAGCCAAAAAAGCGTAAGAACCAAAGAGATAAAGTGGGGACTTAACTAATTGGAGTGGACAGAACAAACGTAGATGGATCACACGATTCCCGTGTTGATTGGTGTGGTAATAGTAGAAAGAACCAATTACTAATAGTAATGTTTTCTGGAAGTTTTTTTTGGATGTTTTGAAATGGCAATTTTTTGTCACGTGGTACGGCTTTTTCTAGGAAAATCATGACCTGACGAAATTCTACGGTTCCTGGCACCACAGCCAGTATAAAGAGTAAACTATATAAGGAGGGAGTGTCTACGATGGAAGTAGGGGGTCTACAAATGGATCTCGCCGTATAGATAAGATTTTTACAGCCACAGGTGAAAAAATGCGGGTGAGCCACGTAAAAGTCAAGAGCAGCCAAGTGATCTGAACCAAGGGAAAGGGAACTGCCGGTTACGAGCTGGCTCAGCCAATGGGAAAGCAGATGACTGGTATAGGGGCCGGGAGGGAATGAATTTCCGGTAATTTGACAACGTGACACTTCCCTATTTTCCCGGAACTCGTGTCACGTGCGCCGTGGCACGTGAAATATGCTATTGCGATCACCAAACCTGGGGACGGAAGTTCGGGACCGCACTATCAGTAATTCAGTGTTATATTAGCCTAACAGTATATAGGGGCCATCTAATTACACCCCATTTTTGTTCCACCCCCTCTACTTACACCCCGTAGCGCCAAACACCCAAACTCCACCCCATGCAATATAAATACGCTGGATATCCCTCCGAAAGATCCTCCATATCTACTTCGCCTATCGGGCAATCCGTGATCACCCCGGTACGCACACGCCGCCCGTACTGTACTGATGGACGAGGGGCTCTAAGTGCCTCCATTATACCACCCAGTAAGACAATCCGGTGCACAAATCTCATCAATTCAATAGGCACTCACCGCAGAAATGTCTAAGATAGTCCGTTCCATCAAAAACGTGGCCAACGGGTACTCCACAGTCCAGGTCTTGGTCAGAAATGCCACCTCCAACGATCCTTCGGGTCCCACCACCTTTGACATGGAGGAAGTCTCCCACTACACTTATACATCCCAAACCGACTTTATGGAAATCATGGACATGTTGGACCGGAGATTGAACGATAAGGGAAAAAACTGGCGTCATGTGGCCAAATCGCTTACGGTTTTGGACTATTTGGTCCGGTACGGGTCGGAGAAGTGTGTTCTCTGGTCCAAGGATAATTTGTACATTATCAAGACGTTGAGAGAATTCATACACATCGACGAGTCCGATAATGACCAAGGTGCTCTTATTAGAGTCAAGGCCAAGGAGTTGGTTTCGCTCTTGAGAGACGATGAAAGATTGAGACATGAACGGTCCATTGCTGCCGATGCTAAAGAAGGTAGAAGTAGAAATAGACCTAGAAGAGATACAACCTCCAGACCTCAAAGAGACGAACCTTACGATGAGGATTTGGAAAGAGCGTTGGAAATCTCGCGTATAACCGCAGAAGATGAAAAGCGTCGTAAGGTCCAGGACGAAAATGACCCGGATTTGGCTGCTGCTCTTAAATTGTCCATGGAAGAAGAAGAAATGAGAAAGCAAAGAAATCTGGAAAATCAAAACTTGTTGGATTTGGACGATACTCCTCAACAGCAATATTACGTGCAAACCGGTTACTACCAACCTCAACAATACTATGCTCAACCTGTTCAACAGCAACAGCAACAATACGATATGTTTGGTAATCCTATCCAAAACCCAATAGCAACTGGTTTGTATCAACAACAATCGTACCAACCAGACTTTTACCAACAGCAATATCAACAACAACAAGTTCCTCAACAACAGCCTCAATTCACCGGCTTCAATTTTGGTCAACCACAACAACAACAACAACAACAACAACAGCAGCAACAACCATTACAACCACTTAAAACGGGATCCAATAATCCATTTGCTCTCCAATCAGAACGTCCACAATCCCAACCTCAACCACAAACTTTAAACGAATTGCAAGAACAACCTCAAGCTCAAACTCAATATTTCAATCAAGTTTCCCAACCTCCTTCCCAACCAACTCAACTCAGACCTCAAAATACATCCTCATCCAAGTTCAATGACTCTACTCACTCGGAATTAAACAACTTGTTGGCCCAAGGTACAGGTCTCGATACTTTTGGTAACACCGGTGCTAATAGAATTCCTCATCAACACACTCAGACTCAAAACTTTATAAACTCAAGCGGTACTGGTTACAAGCAGACTCTGAATGAAGTCAAGTTGAGTTCCAATGCCACTGGAAATCCATTCTTAAACTCTGGAATTGGATACCAGGGCCAGCAACAACACCAGCAACACCAACAACCTTCCATTAACCCTGCATACACTGGGTACGGGTTTGGTAACGTTCCTCCTAACTCTCAGCAAAGAAACGATGGACCAAGCTTGATAGACATCTGATTGAGGGTGGCATTCTACTCACAAAAATGCAACGAGAACTATCTTAGACTCTTGTAGGTATTCTAGGCAAAAAGGATACTAGAATTATGTTCACCTCGTTAGATCTATTGATCGATCTAATCACCTAGAATCATGAATTATTCAGTATCTTGTAATAAATCGAGACTATGTGATTATTTATACTTCTTTATCGATAAAATTATTGTACATGTTAATAAAAGTTGGACGACTGTAGACGTAAAGACGGTAGTTTATTCCAGGTATTCTATTAAGTTGTGAGTACAAGAAGTATCACGCTAAAATTAATAACTATTATGTAAATGGTACTATATGATTGGTACTCCAATAATACATTGGGGTCATCGTTAATCGTTACATGGAACACCTCGAAACAAATAACCAAGTGAATCACATAGTTTTAGATATTTAATATTATTCTATGTATATCCTTTTGGCGATTCGTGTTCCTGGATCTGAACCTTATTCTATGGACTCAACGTTGTTCATATCAGCCCTTTAATTCATATTCCTTGAATGGTTCTAGTTCCATCTTGAAGATAGACTTGACACACCAGTCCCATTCTATCACCACACCCAGAATTTTCTTTTCCTTTACCAATTTGTTGAAATTCTTTTTCAATTTGCTGTCTTTGGAGCTATGTGCTACCAAGATGATTTCTTCACTTCCCGCTCTTGATTGTTTTAATGATTTTTCGAGTGCTGCTGGTGTACAGTTTCCATTAATTGATTGTATTGTTTCAACCCCATGATCCTTCAAAATGCGTGAAATTACTTCAACACCTCCATTCAAATTAGAAGAGAGATTTAATGTTAATTCCTGGAAAAGAATTCCGTGATTGCTTGAATTCATGAGCTTTTTCAATCCATTTTCTGACGATTTTAATACACCCAATTCGCTATTAATATCTTTCACAGATATGAATTTATCTAGCGAATAATGGGCTATGTTAAATTCCACAGAAATAGCTTCTCGGGAAGTTGAAGGGTCTTTGGAGAGCTTTTTGAGGATTTCAGCCAAATAGTTGGGATGTACGATTCTGTTGACTTTACTCAAGCTTCTTAAAAACTTTTCAGTTCTGAGGATTTTAGGAGCAATGAGCGTATTGATAGTAAACTTGGGCAGAAATTCTGAGAAAACCCGTATTCCCAAATTGAGGAGTTTATTGAGATCTGCTTTACTCAAGCTGAGGTCCTGTTCACAACCAGTCATTATAGCAGTTATGAATGGATCTTCTTCGGCTACTTGCTTTGGGTCAGGAGTGGACTTTTTAGCCTTTTTTGTCTTCTTTGTATCTTCTTCTTCTTCTTCTTCTTCTGGCTCTTGGGATCTTTTATTTGGAACCAAGGAATTTTCCAATTCTTGCATGTAATTTTTCATTTTCTTTGAGCTTTTACTCATTTCTTGGTACTGGTTGAGATCTGACATATTGTTATGGAGTTTCTGAGCTGCTTTTCTAGCAGCTGATCTTCCTCCTCTCTTGAACTCTTGAATTTCGCTTTGCTCTTCTTTATCTTCTTTATCTTCTTTTTCTTCCTCTTCTTCTTGATCTTCTTGATCTGCTTCATCTTCCTGATCTTCTTCTTTCGAATCTACCTTTTGGTGCTCTTTTTCATTTACTACGTTCTCTTCTTTCTTTTCCTTTTCTTCCTGTTCCCTTTCTGTCTGGCCAGAAGAAATGTCAGCATTTTCAACGTTGGAGTCCCATTTCCTGATAACATCCTCATCCGACTTGGTCCTACCCAATAATACTTCTACTCCATCCTTTCCATTCCCTAAGTACTGGTAGTTTGGGCTGGTTGCATCCAATAAGTCCCATTTTGAAAAGCATTCTTCCAACCATAGATGATTGACTATAGTTACTTTTTGATTTCCACTTTCATCCAACCATTTGAACTTTGCTGTATCGTATTTCTTACCTTCTGCTTTTGCGGCAATCAAGTAATGATTTTCTTTGGTCATTGTCTTGGTGAAATTACCTCCAAGAGTAGTAATCAACTTGGAAAGATACGTTCGAGCATCTCCACTATAATTGGTTACGGAAATGTTTAAGCCAATGAATTTATCTAGGGGCTTTTCAGGAAGTGGATAATGTAACAAATTTGAGTTAAGAGGTAAGACCCATTGTTCAGTTACTATAATTCCATACAACCAATTGATATTCCCCACTATTATCCGATTTGACTTACAACTCTCGTGATATGCGTCTCCTGATCTGTACTTCCCGATATACACGTCCACATTATTTGTATCGAAGGTTTTGGTTACACTTCCTCCATGGTTCTCAATTAATCCTTTTATGGAACTGGTCAATCTCTCGGACATATTATAATCTGGAGCCATGAAAAACGTCTTGTTTTCGAAAAACTTGGAGTTAAACTGTGTGCCTTCCGGTAAAGATTCATGGCTAATCAATAAATTCAAATCTGGAGGATCGTAATCCCAGTTGCGTTTTCCGTCTGAAGTTAAAAGGTATGGTTTTTCATCCAATTTTCGTCCTAGGGTTAGACAATGGTCGATCCAGTGCGGCATGACAATCTTGATGTCCAACAGTTCATTTGTAGGTCCATTTACTGCACTATAAGCAATGATACTCTTTTCATTGGTTAAATCCACCGCGATCAAATGAGTGGTATATCTGGTTAAAGCATCCAAATAGCTTCCCCCAAAAGCACGGACAGCTCCATAGATCACCTCTTTGTCGCCTACGGGCAAATTATCTGCCACACAAACAAAACAATCTTTCAAGAAAAGCTTTGGGTCAGGATTGTACAGTTTGGGGTTGAGCACTCTTTTTGCGTCCATTGAATCGTAAACCCATTTGGAAGTGGTTATGGGGATCATGGCACTTCGTGCAAGATCATACTCGATGAAATTGATGGTATTGGTGATAATATGGGTTATAAGGCCAGACTGATTACTGGAAGATGAGACACCATTTGCATCAAGATGTTGAAGAAAATTCACATTATTTTCGTAGTCACGTTTGATTATCACTTTAGCGCCCGAATCTTCTAGAAGACCCTTGATTTCATCAATAGGAAACGACGACGACTGGATCACAAGGAACACTGAACCTTGCCACATGATGGTTAATGACGCGACGCGTTCGAGAAAATCAAAAGGTAATGAGCATAAATAGAGTGAGAATTGGGGAAAAAGACTAGTGGATATGAGAGACAAGTGAGAGAATATTGTGAAGTTAGGGTTTGTTTGTGAGAACGAGGATGCTATGGGATTGAATGGTGAAATTCATAATAAGTGGAAAATGAATTTTTCCATCATTAATTTAATGGTAGAAGCCCTATCGTATAGGCGGTTTTGTGTTAAGAATTTTTAGTGTATAAGTAAGTTCTGGACTCTTGCGAGTGGTTCTTCCATATGATCTATTTTTTAGTGTGAGTTCCCCTGATCGCTGGTCTCTGGCCATTTTCTTTACGTCGACCAAATGGTGGTAGTTTATTCATACATCTATTTTGAAATATGGAAAGAGAAGAATTAGTAGTGCTGAAAAGAATTAATTTTTCATATAAAGAATTCATATAAATCGTATGAAGAATTCACATGAATAATTATATCGAATAAGGAACACACGGCATTGATTTCCCAGAAGATACCCCAACACTGCAGAACACACATTTTTTTCTGCTGCAGTGGGAGATGTACCACCTACATACGTAGTAAGCTCGAAATTGACGGGAGCCCAATTGGGTAATTGTGCAATCTGATACCGCAATTGAGAGAGAATGAGCATCATAAGGTGATGGAAGAGAATGATAAACGAAGATATTTTAGATGCAAGCTGTGAGCTGAGCCGAACTAGTTACCGGATAGACAAAAATAATGCAATTTGCACAAGAAATGTAATTTATAAAGACAAAATCGAGAATGTTCGTGGTAATAAAAATAGACAAATTGATATTTTTGAAGTGAACCGTAGTATGTACAATTGGTAAATTCCGTCTATACCGATTTTCGTATGGAAACTTGCTAATTCCGTCTAGTATCGATTCACTTCATAGAATCTTGCTAATTCCGTCTATATCGATTATTCTCTTAGAGACTTGGCACTCGTAATTTACTATTCGTATTTCTCGATGAATATTCCCACATAATATTCATCCAAACTACGCCGTTTCCACATTTTCGTACTCATTTTATTAATAGTGACATATCAATAGCGTAGCTCGTACTAGTCAGATCCAATAATAGACATTCTATTCAAATTTAGCCTTGTGTTTACTGTAGATATTGCTCGGTTAAAACCCTTGCTCGTGACCATCAACTAACTACCGTAGCAAGTTGTTAATTGACATTCGTACTTGTCACGATACGAGCCAAGTAAGGCTTGCTACATTCCAATGGAGTATTTTCGCGGTTCGCTTTTACAGTTTCTAACCTCGTCTGTCAGTTAGGATGTCTACAGATTGCTAGCAGAATTATATCTATGATAAAGAGACAGTTTGATGCAGTAAATAAATGAGCATTCAACAATCATTAGGAACTGAAAAAAGGTTCATAACTTGAGGAAATGACTGGATCTATAATGATGATGGTTCGTAACATTTGAGTTTGTAGAAAGGGCATTAAGATGATTCTTGAGGAGGATCCTCAAGATTAATTCTATGAGTAGATAGTTTTTCATCAAATAAATCTTTACCTTCGGAATGGAATTTCTTGGCCCAACTGCGACATAAAATACTTGCTTTCATGAATTTTCTGGTGGCATATTTTTTGAAAAATTCATCGTGTTCCACCGGGGATATCAAGTATTGAAAAATCAATTCCACGCATGCTTTCATATCATTTACCCGATATCCTCCGGAATAATGTATCAAGTTCCCGTTCCATACGGGGGATTTTCCCAAAATCAATCTTGCCAAATACATGGCGGAAGCACAACACAAGGAAGGTTTGAATCCAATGAATTTGTAATCTATGGCTGTTATTTCTAACAAGTATTTCCCCAAGGTTCTGGACTGCACATCGTAATCGTCAGCTTTGGAGATTCTTCTCAAGAAATTCATTGGATTAGGGAAATTAAGATCGAAATTAAGAATGGTTAAAATGTACTTTTCTGCCTGTAAGATTTCTTCTTCTGTATAGGATCCATCGGTAAAGTAGGCATAGTTCTTTACCGAAGGAGAAAACACTTCTTCGTATTTTGCTGCGATAAACAAGGAGCCCGTGGCCAACAATTGGAGTTTATCGATTTGAACCACTTCCAATGACATGAACCGATCCATCAAGTTGATTGCCAAAAACAAACTTTCGGGCAACAATCTGAATCGTAAATGCATTTCCACAAGCCAATCCACCAAGATGGATCTCATCTTGGGTTTCAAATGCTTTTGCTTGTACAAGTATTGGGAGTCGGGCAACATGCGCAGTTCCAACTCGTAGAAATATTGAAAGATGTCCACCACGTATTCACTGGCCATCAACGGGTCATCCATGTCTTCTTCATCGAGGTCCTGCCATTCATAGTCAATGAGCCGGGTTTTTTTGTACGACACACTTGTGCTGGGGACATTGGAGTTATTATTGATGTGGAGCTTTTCTACCAAATTGGTGGACGATTCGGTGGCTTGTCTTTTCTGGGGCAACCGAGAAGGCACAATGAGGGCTGGGGCTGTTGTGGAGGAAGGAACGGCGAAAGTGTCTGGTTTGGCTGGTATTTCGTCTGGTTTAATGGTAGTGGTGGAAGTGGTGGAAATGGTGGATGCAGAAGAGGAACCAGCACCCGGTATGACCGAGGATGTGGAGGACGAAATGGCCAGTGTTGATGTACTGGACTTTTCGCCCAAAGGCCGTCTCTTTACCGCTGGACCCAACGATCTCTGGTGAGCTTTTGTACCAGCGGCAGCACCGTACTGGTTGGAAACATCGCCCAAGTAGTGTCTGGAAGCCAGTTCATCCAAATCGTCGTCCGGGCCCACCAAGCCCTTGGACCGAGTTAGTCTATAGTCGTTTTCGTTGTTGATGGTTTGAGCCATGTCACTTCTTTCCTTTGGTATGGGGGTATCCGATCGGAGGAATGGTCAATGGTAAATGGTAGATGGTAAATGGTAAGAAAGGATATAAGAGATGATGAAGTTTGAGGATTGAAGTTTGTGCGATTTTGTTGCAATGGTTCCGTGCCAATTCAGGAGAGCTACAATACAAGAAATTCCATAACAAAGTGGTTTTGTGGTGTTGTTAATTTACTGGATGCGTGAGCGGGCGGTGAGGGCACGCCAGCGCCAGCGCGAGAATCGCGATGTCTGCGATTTCGCGAGATTTGAAAGGCGACCAGGGGACCCGGATCAAGGACCATGGAATCATGGGCCATGAGCCATAGGGACCAGGCACTGACTTCTACAAAATCCAAAAGAAATTATGGTTGGAGGGAGAGGTGGTGGTATAGTTGGTAGTAAATTTGGTGGAATGGTGGTACGGTTGGTTGGAGAGCAATGAGATCATTGCCCAGCCTTCGCACGGTAGTCTGTGACTCTGGCGCGTGGCTACTACAGCGCGCGATGCTACGGCAACTGGCAGAGATTTTGCCTAATGGGAACCGGTCGCGTATTTCCTACTCGGGACATCAACAGAGGTGAAACGAGACAGCTGATCCGACTGATAATAGGTAGAAGTGACCATTAC
The DNA here is from genome assembly GCA_003706525.2 of Suhomyces canberraensis. NCBI lineage: Eukaryota > Fungi > Ascomycota > Pichiomycetes > Serinales > Debaryomycetaceae > Suhomyces > Suhomyces canberraensis. The sequence continues at coordinate 81,937 of PPLP02000027.1, forward strand.
TATGATTATTATGGTTACTCTGGTTATTATGACTATGATTATGGTGACTATGATTATGGTGACTATGATTATGGTGACTATATTACTATGACTATATTACTATGACTATATTACTGTGACTATATAACTATGACTATGATTATTATGGTTACTATAATTATTATGGTTACTATGATTATTGGTTACTATGATTATTATGAATTATGATTATTATGTTACTATGAACTATGAGAACTACCTAGAACATATAGAACTTTGTATAGAATTTGTATGGGTGGTTTATCGATTGTATTGGATCTGTATACAAGTTTTATTGGATCCGTTGGATCTGGGCAGCTTGTCGCGCTGCCCTTCTGCCCTTCTGCACTTTCGCGCAATCAATCGCTATGACGTAACTCATATAGTCCACTTATACTCCCCCATTAGGTTTAGCGTATCGTTCTTTACAGACGAACATCTGGGACACGCGCCCCGGCGCGATCGTTCCGTTTCCATAGACCCTTGCGATCCTTGTGACTCTTGGGAGCATTCCTGGAGCCCTTGCACCGCGGCCCCTTCGTTAGTCTCCGCTCCCTCGCGACAGGTGCACTTGATGAGTCGCGAGTAGAGTTCGTTATTCACATCCACCGTGGTGAGAAGACGATGAAGAAGCTCTTCATCTTTCCAGTTGGAAAGTGGATAAGATTCCGCTGGGATGACGTTTTTTATGACGGGATCATTGAAACGCTCGTTTTCCGGGGCATTATTCCCTTTAGTGAACTTATTCTCTCTTTGTTGCTCTCTATTGATTTTCTCGTCTCTCACTTTGTTTCTAATCTCCTCGTCTCTTAATTGAATTTGATGGAGCTCTTCCTCTTTCTGCTTCATTCTTTGAATCTCCTCGTCTCTTAATTTTGTTCGATGGAGCTCATTCTCTCTCATTTTCATTCTTTGAATCTCCTCGTCTCTTAATTTTATTTGATAAAGCTCCTCCTCTCTCAATTTGTGTCTTTCCCTTTCCTCGTCTCTTAATTTAATTTGGTTGAGCTCTTCCTCTCTTAACTTCATTCTTTGAATCTCCTCCTCTCTCAATTTCATCTGATTGAGCTCGTTCTCTCTTTGCTTCAACCAAACAAGCTCATCTTCGGCTTGCCGCAACCTTTCGCGTTCCTCGTCTCTCTGTCTCGATCTGAGCAATTCCTCCTTTTGTCTCGATCTAAGCAACTCCTCTTTCTGTTTCGATCTAAGCAACTCCTCCTTCTGCCTCAACTTCTCCAACTCCTTATCTAATTCTTCTGCCAGCTGCTGTTCCTTTTGCTGGCTCATATTCTGGATCAACTCTTCAAATAAAGGAAGCAATTTGTACACATGAGGCTTCAAATCCTCAGGTTCTTTCTTTTCTTCCTTGTTCTGTTCTCGTTGATCAGTTTCCTTCTGTTGCCTTTCCTTTTCCTTTGCTTCGCTTTGCACTCTCTCCCTTTCAAGCTCCTTCTGTAGATCTTCAGAGAGTTTCTTATATTTGATCAATTTGTCCCTCAATAATGCATTTTCTCTCTTCACCAGTGAATTGATATGCGGAACCTGTTGGCCCAATTTTCGATTCAATTGGGCAATCTCTTCATTCAATTTGACATTCTCCGATAATAACTTTACCACTTCGTTTTTACTACTCGATAATTTCTCCTCCAAATTGGCATTTTGCGACTTTAACTTATTGATATTCAAGTCGGAACGTGCTCTTTCTTGGATTTGCTTGTCATGGCCTCGATCTCTTTCGTCCTTCAATGCCTTATTCTCTTTCTTGACAGATTCCAATGATTTTATGATTTTATTCAAAGATGTTCCAAGAAGTTTGGAGTATTTTTCACCTTCTTTACTGTTCACAATGGACGATGGCACGTTGTTGATGAGCTTATGGGTTTCTCGTATAATCAACTCTGTCTTATCGGACCCCTCCAAGTCCATCATATCCACTTTGTCGGCATTTCCAGCCAAAAAACGGTCAATATTGCGGTCTATGCTATCGTAATCTGAATCATCAAGACTCAATTTATTCAAGTCAATTCCCGTCTTTTTCTTAATAGGACTATCACCACCTGTTCTAGTACGGAAAATGTGGTCCTGATAGTCATTCTTGAGCTTTTTGGTGGGAGAAAGTCTCAATCGACTGCTTGTTTTGAGAGGAGAAGGAGACTCTGTGACCGACTGGGAACGCCGTATTTCGATGGAATCGTTGTCTAACATTTCGTACAAATCGGAGAATTGATGGTTCAGCTCCTCGGAGAGCGAATAGAGACTGAGATCATCTTGAATTGAGCTTAGGAGCTCATGGGATGAGATAGTCATGGTGTTTGTGTACGCGTGTTTGGAATAAATATTGGTGCGCGACTGTACGAAAGCGTAGCGATAATTGCGTAGCGACAATTGCGTAGCGACAACTGCGTAGCGACAATTGCGTAGCGACAATTGCGTAGCGACAACTGCGTAGCGACGAATGCGTAGCGATACTTGCGTAGCGCGATGAAATGTCTCAGTCTGGACGTCTATTGTGAGCAGAGTTGGAGGCAATACTGGAGGATGAACAAATTAGTAGTAAAGAAGGAAAAGTGTGGAACAGTGGAGATCGTAGAACTGGTTATCGATTCCCAAGTTATCATTAACTTTCACTATCTTCTTAGTATGTTCTCCATATCTTCTCACTAACTTTCACTCTCACTCTCATTCTCTCTCTCGCTATTTTTTACTAACTCCTCACTAACTCTTACTATCTCTCACTAATTTCATCGGAATGTCTATACGTTTTTGTATCAGTTACTTAAATCACTGACAAATTTCAACACAATTCCATAAGTTCCATATGTTAAATCTAAAGGTATTAAACGTATTATCAATTTTTTTAAATTAATATCTAATAAACATTGCACGTAAATAGTAAACTTATCACCATACAGTTTTTACTAGGAAAGGTGAAATCTTCTCACTTTATTGATCGCCCGCGGTTAGGCAGTGCGGCGGAACTGTGGCCAACGGCCACGCTATCTCCAATCTGCGAATTATAACTAACAAAACCCTCATAGACCTATCAACGCTAAGCTTCGCCATACTCGTCCTCTCCCCATAAATCACTCACTATCATCGTTAATCCTAAGAGTCTTCGCTAATCTTAAGATTCTTTAGAATCTTAAGTAATCTAGCACCTTACTAATTCATTAATCCAATTTAACTAATCAGCTATCGCCCCTCCTTATATCGTTGACGCACCCAATGAGCCAATTATAGGTCGCACCGATTTAGTTATCTAGACATATTGCACTAAGGAGATGACGTAGATAACCAGTAGAAACAACACTATATACCGAGTTTCCGGTACAATCCCAACGAACCAAAGCTCATCTTATATGTAGTAATCTAACTCTATATATATAGGTTGTAGATCTGAAAATCGCCGGGTTCTAATCACCTCTGGTGTCAAAATGAGGCTCCGTAGGATTCGCAGGGCTCGCAGGGCTCACAGGGCTCCGTAGGGCTCAGTAAGCATATCTCATCAGCCTTATCTTCGCACTAAAAACTTTACATCCATTCCACCATGTCTTCCCAAGAAATCGCCGAATTAGCCAAAGAATTGAGAGCAAACCTCAAGCAAATCCCAAACTTCCCTACCGAGGGTGTTTTGTTTGAAGATTTCCTTCCAATCTTCACCAAGCCAGACTTGTTCCAAAAGCTTGTCCATGCTTTCAAGTTGCACGTTGGTGACAAGAAGGTCGATTACGTTGTTGGTTTGGAAAGTAGAGGTTTCTTGTTTGGTCCTACTCTTGCCTTGGCTTTGAACGCCGGTTTCGTTCCTGTCAGAAAGCCAGGTAAGTTGCCAGGTGCTGTGCACCAAGTCGAATTCCAAAAGGAATACGGTTCCGACAAGTTCGAAATGCAAAAGGATGTGATTCCAGAAGGTGCCAAGGTTTTGATCGTTGACGACATTTTGGCCACCGGTGGTAGTGCTTTCGGTGCTGGTGAGCTTGTCAAGTTGAACAAGGGTGACATTGTTGAATACCTCTTCGTTTTGGAATTGGACTTCTTGAAGGGTAGAGATAGATTGGGCAAGCCAGTCTTTACTCTTTTGAGCGGTCAACCAGAGAAGTTGCAATAGATAGCTTGTTTGTAATAATATGACTACAAACAATTGGCTGTAGATTTATTATGTTCTTGTAAAAGAATGATAGAAAACATTTTCATAAAAGAATGATATAAAAGAGATTGTAGTTTTATTTGAAACGGACTTAATAGGCCATGTCAGTGAAAAATCATGATTGCCTTCGTTTTAACCATTATTAATTGGATTTGTTCACAATATAAACCAACTATTCTGTCTTGAATATGGAATATATGGAATTGTTAACATTAGTCAAATATGATATTCGACAATGCAATCGCTACTTCTTTTCATTACTCATTCACTTGCTATACACAGTGCTTGCTATACACAAGGGGTATCTCACTCGTAGAGATCATGAATTGGGTGGATCAAGGTTCAGTTGATCGGATCAATAGAAATGATTGGATCAATAGAAATGATTGGATCAATAGAACCGATTGAACAAATGGAATCGATAGGATCAATAGAACCGATTGAACAAATGGAATCGATAGGATCAATAGAACCGATTGGATCAATCATATCGATTGAATAAATAGAACCAATTGGATCAATAGAATCGAATCAATGAAACCATTTGTTCAAATAGTCTGATCTACCGATTGAATCAAAGAATCGATTTATTCAAATCGATATTACCAACTTTGACCACAGCTTTCGCTGTGGAATCTTTCACTCACCCATATTTCAATTCCTCTAGCTCGGATCTAACCACTCTTGAAGATTAAAAAGGCCAATTCATCAATGTAAAAGTAAATAAAGTAGCCTTGTTCGTGGGTCACATAACTTCCAAAACTCTTTCCCACAATCACATGCCATGTAGGACCGTACAATTGGTCCAATTCCTTCTTAAGGAATGTGGCAATGTCTTTTTCAATCTTGTAGGATACAGCCTGGATCGACAACTCAAACACTTTGGTTTGGATTTCTTCCGGAAGATCGGATGCTTTCAATATTGCTGATGTTAGTACAGCACTGGAGAGAGCCTCGCCTACTTACGGGTCTTGTCTAAGTCGGCCATGGTGTTGATTGGAGTGGTTGTGGTGTATCGTTTATTTGCATCATAAGAATATGTGCGAATTATGTAAGGACTGAAGAAAGCGGAAGGACGAGTGGTGGAAAAGGTTAGCGAGGGTAAAGTTAAATTTGGAGAGCCACAAAATCCGTGGTGTGTAGACTTGTGTATTCTCTGGGAAGAATATTGATAAGCAGTGGTTAAATTTGGGAATATGCTCGAGTGTTATGTGTTTAGGTCGGAGGAGTAAGGCAGAGGGCTATGGCATTTATAGAGTGAAAAATGATGAAATATTCGTAGTATGAGAGACGGGGTTTTTTTTATTTGACATAGAGTGCACTATGTATTGAAAACTACAGCTTTTTGGTTTACTTCCTTGGCTTAGATTTAATTTCCTTGTTTTATTAATTACTAAGTTCCACCACTTAAAGTCGGCATAAGTCCACAATGATAAACTGTATATCCACACCTTTCCCAGCTCCAGCTTATCTTGGCATAAATGGTTTGGTAAATCCCAAATTCGGTCACTGATAAGGATTAAAGTTAAGTTTCCTGATTATAAAATGATCCAGGCACCGAAACTCAAAACCATATTATCAGATCCAAACCATACTATCGTCATAGCAAATATAGAGCCATATCCTCAAAATACAATTATACAGCCCTATCCTTATAACATTAAATTTTATATAGCCATATCCTCATAATACAATTATATAGCTCTATTCATAATAGTGTACACTCATATCACAACTTTTCGTACTTCAACTTATTCAGCAAAACCCCGTCCCTAAAATCATCCACCCCCAAAGCACTGGTATGGCCCCAAGGCTTTTCTCTATTTTCTCGGTCAATGGTCCCCGCAAAACAGTCCAACCATCCCTCTCTCGAATATTTACGGTTGATTGCATCCAAAGTGTCTTGATGGATCAAATGATTGTTCAACCCCACATTATCCAAAATGGTCGCAAGCTGCAAAATAAGACCCAATGTAGTGATATATCCCGACACACCCAAATCCTGGTGCCTTACAATTGCCTCTGCAACAGCATCAGCATAGTCCCGGTTTCCCGTCTCTTTCAAGAGCAATTCTCTTGAAAGAATACCTCCATAGGTCTCAAATGAAAGCTTGGTCGCACCCATGTTCTCATCAGTGGTGCCTATATCATGGAGCAAACTAGTGACAAAGACCACTTCGTGGTCAAGCTTCCAGTCTGGAAATTGATCCTTGATGATGGCAATCGAGTAGAGATATACTCTAATTGAATGGTTCAAGACTGGTTGGGGAAGACGGCTCAGAACATACTCCAACGCGAATCTGGAATTTGGGGTCTGGGGAAGTAATACATTTGTCTGTGGAGTGGGTTTTTGTGGATGGGGGATGGCCTTGGCTACGTCCCTAGAAATCTTGACGAATCCGTACATTTTGAGTTGTATGTGGTTGAGAAATTGCACGAATCTGGCAATATATAGGCTGGGTCTTAGAGGGGGCACGTAACTCCAGTCTAGACCAGCTGAGTAAGCTGGTTGCGAATACAGAGCAATGTAGGGACAACACAGTGGTGGATTGACTTTGTGCTACAGTTAAGGTAAAAACACTTTAGGCCCTTTTAGCTCTTCTTCGGGATTTTATGGTGAGAGTCAGCGTTGGTGCTTAGTGGTTGATATTTATGAGGGATTCGTTTAATAAATTGATTTTGTACAATACATTATGAGTTAAACCATCAGATAAAAGGCTAAGCTATAGAATGTGACTTAGGCTGTTCTGTAAATATAGAAGAGGATGGAAAAGTAGTAGAGGATGTTAATATGGAAGAGTCTGTAAATAGATCGGAGGAAGGCTGTGTGAAAATCGAGTGGTACTCAATAAAATTGAATTAACTGGTGCGTATCAGAAGTTATGCTGAAAGGGAACAAATCTTTTTACATATCTCCAGTATAGTAGATATAGTATAGGTATTAAAGTATCATATCCTCGTTTATATCGGTATGTATCACTGTTAGTCTTTGATTGTTTTTACTTGACTATCTAGTGCAATATACTCTTCCCTCGTTACACTTATAATTCTTATCTTCGCTGATTTCGAAAATTTACAATATTTTACAAAATTCACACAAATTCCTAAAGATCAAAACCAATATTACCAATTCAACACTAAACCAGACAAACTAATATACCTCAATTCTGGTTTACAAGTCTCATGAATAGTGTACTCCAATACAATTAACAATATATATTTTACTACAATTATTCATACTACACAATTCATAATACAATAATTCTCCAACTCACTAGATCAAATACAAAGAAATCTCTCCTCAGACCCCCAAAATCTACGTTAACTTCTAAACTAACCTATTTTCACTCTTTAAACTGGTTCTTCCGTAATTTCAACCCAGATTTAACTACTTGTTCTAGCAGCCGCACGTGACCTCCATATAGATACACCCATGATCATAGGACCAGTAAATACAAGCAAATTTTGTCCATATCGTCACCAGGAACTAACCATTATCCTACCAACCCCCTCTCCAACCAGTCCCTACTTCCATCCCCTCGTTTTAATCAACTACTAATTATTTTAGGTCAACTATCGTTCCCATCTTCAGAACCATTATCGTAACACGCACGACCGATCATCACTATATACCATACTATCATACCAGATCCCAACATTAACACTAAATACGCCATAATCGTATTCAATTGGCCGTGCATCCAAAATCGAATTCTGCATTGTCCTTCATTTTTGATTCTCCACAATGTTTGAGGCTAGTCCTTCGGAAATCTCCACCCACTACTTCAAGCTAGCCCATATAAATACCATTAAATACTCCATCTATTCCTCCAGTGGTAATGACCAATCACTATTAGAACTCGAGTTAATCATAAGGTATAACCACCCCAAAATTTTCATCACTTATTACAACAAATCACTCTATCACTTCACCTTGGGCCATCATGAAGAAGAGAACTTACTGGACTTAGTCAAGTCGTTGGAGAGTGGTTTTGGATCCAATATCTTTGATTCGTCCAAGGAATTCCCGGTATTGACATTGAAACAATCCAATGTGGTCAGTGTAGACACGTTGGCCACTCCGCCAAAACCCCAGGGCAATGAAGAGAATTTACCGTTGGCCAACTTGAGTTTCTTGAAAGCAGTCAAGAAAATGGTGCTATACAATTTATCGCTACACGGAATCATCCAATTGTTTGGAAACTATTCAGTCTTGGTAGATAACGAGGGAGATCATGCAAATTCTGTGTTATTCCTCGACAGTATATTGCTCGGAAATGGAGACTTGTTGGTTTCTACAGTCATTAAAAATAAGCTATCGTTGTTTGCATCTTCAGTTTTGGGAATAGAAGAGGAAGAGACGCAAATGGCTTCTCCAGATCTCAATTTTGTCATATATTTGGTTCCAAGTGGAATAAGGTGTCATTTATTCGATACCACCAATCTTCAGAAAAACTTTATCAAAAAGCCCATGGATAATGAAAATCTACTCAAATTGATCAAATTAAGTACGGGGGTAGATCAATTCACTCAGAAAGACGAATTGGTATGGGTGAAGTTGATTCCCAATCTCAAGCATTTAAATAACCAAACATCCCCAATATCAAAATTTATTCACTCAGTGGACAATAAGAAATTCATTCTTTGGCCATGGAGTTTGTGCTTATTACAATTTGGTGAATATGAACTCAATCAGGACAATCTAGTGAATATAGCGGATCCAACGTCAGCATTGATATCGAACCCATTGAATTTGATATCCGACTTTATCGACTTTAATATCTCTGCTCACCAGAGTCAGCATATCACCCAACAACAGCTCCAAAACGGTCCTCCACCGTTCAGTATTTTTAGTGTGAATTCATCAGCAAATGGTGGTGCTTCCACTGGACCCACAGGTGCGTCCAATCAAGCACCTGATCACATTGCAAAGGATATAAACTCAGTGGAAAATCACGAATTGTCAACTCCTGTAAATAACGATTTATTTGGGCTTCTGCAACTGTATCAAAATGAATTTTTTGGAAAGGAAGAACAGCCCTTTAATGAACCATTCGCCCAGAAACCAGATGAAATATTGATTGATGACATGAAAGACGATATGGAAATCAATGACTTGTTTGGAGACGATGGGAGTGATTTAGAAGCCATGGACACTGAAGCTGAGGTCATTAACCAAGAACAGAATTTAGACAAAGAAAATGACAAAGTACGCTCAGAAGAAGAAATAAATGCAGAGCAAGTCTTAGATGGTCATGAGTTGGAGAAAGGTGAAAATCAAATGGATGAACCTGATAAAAACGAGAAAATGGAAGATTTCTTTGGAGATAATTTAGAGTTCCAAGACAATTATAATACTTCTACGATAAAAGACGAAAAGGAAGAGCAGATTTCTATGGAGAAATTGCAGGATAAAAAGGCAGTACCCAATCCAAACTCGACATTTATAGATATCCCAAAAGATCAAATGATCAAAAAATTCGTGACGCCCGATTATAATGATCCTGGGGCGCCATTGCCCATCATTCCCACCCCAGTGATACCCCACTCAAATTCTTTCTCCGGACAGACATTTCCGCAATCTATGCCTTCATTTAACTCTTCATTTCTGGGATTTAATCCTAATGCCAATTCCATTAATTCGACAAATGGATCGAACCTTCCACCTCCACCACCACCACCTCCTCTTCCACAGAATAGTACAGAGCCTGGAGATGAAAAGACCACTCGAAAATCGGTTTTTTCGCCAATTATTTTCAATCCTATCATCAAAAGTAATATAGATACGAAATATGGTAAAGGAGGAAAATTCTATGTGGACAAAGAATCATCGTTGGATCCTGAGGTGGAGAAGAAGAGAAGAAATATTAGAGCCACCAGTGTAAGTGGATATGAACTTCCGTTCAATAGAGATGCGCTTTTCGAAGGAGAAAAGAATTATAGTAAGCTCAATCCTGCTGCAAATTCAGCCGTTGCTTTTGATGACAGTGATGAAAATGAGTCTGAATCTAGTGAAGAGAGTGATGCAGATGAAGAGATGGTAGACAAGATGGAAATTTCGCCTCCTTTGAAATTAAACACTGCAGAAGATCCATTTTACACCACTGCAAATAAATATGGCAATGGCTTGGTCTCCAATCCATTGGGCATTGTTCAAGGACCAGGCTCTGTGGGAGGTGAACCAAACAACAACAATAAATTAAATAATGTTCAGGGCGAAAAATCAATGCTGACCCATTTGACTACGAACGGCAGTTTTGGAGCATCTCCAAATACAAGTCTGTTGATGAAAATTCCTCCTCTTAAACAGGACTCACCTTTCTTCCCTGGAGAATTTCAAAATAGCATTTCACCTATAGACCAAAGCCCACAGCACCAAAATTATACACCCACGAGACAACAGGAAGAAACCCCCACCAATAATGCAAACAATACACCAACGCCAAGTCATACACCCACTCAATGGGCCAAATCTGATGATGTCAAAATTGGAGAGGCATCCAATTATCTTCCATTGATACTACGGAACATCAATGTATGTACTATTCCAAACATATTCTTAATGAATAATTTAATTACTGATCATTTTCCTCCACTGTTCAGTATAAATGTGGAGGAAGATAACGACAATGATTTGGAACTCTCCAAAAACAACGAGATGATTATCAAGATAAAGAACTTGGATGAGTTTTTGGAATACATCGTTCCGAATTTGGTTTATGATTTGGGGTTAAATTCCAGAGCACCCAAGATTGCGTACTATAATGAAAAATTGAAGAAGTATAACGACACATATAATCTGCCAGTTGATTACAATCTTCCTTCTAGTTATTTTTTCAAAGGATTTGAAGAAATCTTTCCTAATTCGTATCAAGTCAAATTGGGGGAATTTTTAAATGACATGAAATATCTGGACAATGATATGGCTTTGGATTCACAATTGAACTTTTTGGATGATATCACCAACGATGAAGATATTTTGAATCCACAATCTTTGCCTATCAAATTGAAATCTTTGGAGTGGAGTAGTATTGACAATGCAAAGAACGATGAAGTGGCGTCCAAATACAGGTCCTTAATTCACCAAATTAATGAACAGCATACAGTGGACGAAGAAGATTACTATTTCAAGCTACCAATAATCAAATCCAGAGTGATGAAAAATGATAATATGGTTAATTTGAACACTGTTAGTTTCAACTTTTGGAAGTATCTCAATTTCAGTCCATTAAAATCACCCAAAAACTTTCAGATATTGTTGATAAGTGAAGATAACGGGCGTGGATCTGCATTTAATGGAGAATTTCTTGATTTAATATGCACAAATTATAACGAAAATAACTTGGGAAATATTTCCAAAGTCAATTTGGCAACAGTGGACTCGAGAGCAGATTTGGAAAGTGTTGTTGATGGTCAAATACTTGTATCACATAGTGAAGACCAATCGTACATTGATATTTATAACCAAATCAATCGAAGACTCAATTCGTTGGTTGAATTAATCAAACTCGATTTGATCAACAAAACCAACAATTTTGAATTTGACAGGCCATTGTGTCTCTTGGTGATTAATTTCAACGAAAAATTCAATTCAATTCTTCAGATCTCCAAGATCTTTAGAAATTTCAGAACCTTCTTGACCAATCATCAGTTGCCGTTGGTTAAGATTTTCACCAAAATCATCCCCAGTGACTTTATTGTCAAGCAACGGCCATACCAAAGGAATCAATTCAAAATCATTTCCAATCATAAATTGACCAGATTGTCATTGAATCTCTACAATCAATGTCCAAGTATTACACCTTCGCATAGCAGCCAAGGTGGAATCAGTGGAGCAGCAAATGTGTCTTCAAAACTTCTGGATACCTATTTGTATACTCAATTGGTTCAAGAACCACCTACCAAGATCCAATTCAAATTTCTCAATACCAATTTCAAAGACAACAACTTCAACGACGATATCTTTTTGCACTTGGCGTATGAAAGATCAATTGATAAGAATTGGATTTCTGCTGCTTGGTCAGACCCTCTAGGAATATCTACCTATAGTAAATCGTGGTACAGTGGTCCAGTTCAGCAGAAGTCTGTAGGAGGCCCACACGATTTAGGATCCATTAGTGACGACATCTGGGCAATTTCCAGTGACATTTTCAAGAAGCTCAATGACGATTTGAATCGTACAAATGGGTGTAGCTTTGGAGGTAAGAAATTCTTGGTACTCACCAGAATCAATAATGTTATTCCAGATGATGAGTTGATTCACTGGAAGCGATTGAGTATAAAGCACAAGGATGTTTCGTTGATTGTATTATCAGTCAACGAATCCACAAAGTTGCTTTTCACAGACGATCTTCCAAAGACTGATCCAACAAGCAGGCAAGAAAGAATTCCTAGTAACGGTGGCCAAGCTCCTTCAATGCCCTTGGAAAGAGAAGCATCCAACACAGGATACAATTCGTCGCCTCTCATGCCATCGCCATCTTTGGGACTCAATTTCCATTCTCCTCAACAGTTCTTGAATGTTCTGTCGAATTTCCTTTCGCCAGGAGACTTTGGGTCTGCTCCCACATCCAATGTCCCCGGATCCAATGGAGGATCCAACGGTGATCATACTCATCCGGAGTCTATTCTTCATGATATGGATGCAGAAATTATGGGAATTATTCCTAAGGTCCCTTTACCCTCATTCAATTCTCCTGCGAGATTGGGAATGAAAAATGGATATTTATTGAAGAAACTCAGAAATGAGATAGATGCGAAAGGAAAGGCATCGTATCTTATTTTCGAGGTTAATTTATTGAGTTGTTCCAATTACTGGGACTTGGAGGTGTTAATGAAATTGATTTTGAATCATTACAATAAGTTGATTGTGATGAACGATATTCTTGGATTGAGAGATACTGACGGGAATATCAACATGTATGACTTAAAAGAGGATATTCGAGAGGAGGCGGAGAGACGGAAATTGGGATATGAAGTGGAAGGCTTATTACCGTGGCACGTTGCAGCTGTGGAGAAGTCGTTGAGATATTTGGCCCATGTGATGGTTGAAGAGTAAGATGTGTAGTTCGAATCAATAATTGATAGTTCTATTACCAATCTGTATTCTAATGAGTTGTTCAATTACCACTTATGCTACTTAATAGTTATTACCAATCTGTATACTACTAATTGATTGTTCTATTACCAATATGTACTCCAATGATTTGTTCTTTACCAATCTGTATGCTAATAATCAATTGTTCTATTACCAATAAGTGTGTAAATAATTAGTATTCTTATGAATTGTTCTATTGGCAATCTTTATGCTACTAATAAATAGTACTATTACCAAACAGTATTCTAATTCATTCGTTGTATTACCAAACTGTATGGTACTAATTAATAGCTCTATTAACAAACTGTTTGGTGCTAATTAATAGATTGGTACTAATTACGCCTTACCAATCTGTATACTGCTAATTAACTGTTCCATTACCAGTCTGTACTCTAATGAATTGTCCTATTACCAATGTATATGCTAATAATTAATTGTCCTATTAATCTATATGCTACTAATCAATTGTTCTATTACAATCTGTATACTACTAATTAATTGTTCCATTACCAGTCTGTACTCTAATGAATTGTTCTATTACCAAAGTGTATGCTAATAATTAATTGTTCTATTAATCTGTATGCTACTAATTAATTGCTCTAGTAGTCCTATATATCACCAATTCTCTCACTAGAAATAATCTCCTTACTATTTGCAATGTTCATAGTGGCAACAAAAATTGGATAACCGGACCAGTCCAATCAAAAGAACATCACTCTACTACAACCCATTCAATACTTGTGATATGCTTAATAGTGCGGGAACCTAAAACTTACAATAAACTAATTATTTAAAAGAGACTCCACTTATAAATATAACAACACGTATCTATATATTCAATTCACACTATAATAACATACTTTATACTTAATTCACACTATAACAACGTACCCTTTATTTAATCCACTCTATCTATATAATTCATTAACCCCACTAGTGTCACTCACTATATCCCCGTATGACTCAGCATACTCGCATTCTTACATACGCTCTCACGAAAACTCTTCATGACCAACAACATAACAGATATCTATATCTGAGATGTCTGACAACGAATTAAAGCACATCAAAGACGAAGATGGGTACGACGTTGAGGACCGGGACCAGAACGAATTCGACGATGAATCGGTAGAAAACATCGAAAACTCGTCTGCTGCCCAGGTTGAGCTCAAGAAAGACCTCAAGCGTCAAAGGGACAACGAAGAAGACGACGAAGAAGACGAAGATGAAGAGGATGAAGAGGATGAGGAAGACGAAGAAGACGATATCACCAACAAAAGAAGAAAACGGAGAAGAGCAGCCAACCAGTTCGTTGATATTGAAGCTGAGGTGGACGATGAAGAAGAAGATGAATTGGATGAAGATGACGAAGAAGCAGAGCTTTTGAGAGAACAATTCATTTCCGACGACAGAGACCACTTGGAAGGCGCCGAAAGAGAACATCAAGACGATAGATTGCACAGACAGTATGATCGTCGTCGTCAAGAAGCAGAAGATCAGGATGCTGAAAAGTTGGCTGAAACTTTGAAGCAAAGATATAGAAAGACTCATACCGTTTACAGAGGTGATAGTGCCACTAGCGGAACCGTTTCCCAGAAATTGTTGATGCCTTCTATCAATGATCCCTCTATCTATGCTATCAGATGTACTCCAGGACGTGAAAAGGAATTGGTTCGTAAGTTGTTTGAGAAAAAGAGAACTTTGGCCAGACTGAACCGTCCTTTGGATATTTTGACTGTTTTTCAAAGAGACGCTTTCAAGGGTTATATCTATATTGAAGCCAAAAGACCCGATGCCATCGATAATGCTTTAACCGGTATGGTCAATATCTACGCAAGAAACAAGCTCTTGGTGCCAGTCAAAGAATATCCTGATTTGTTGAAGCAAGTCAAATCTTCGGATGTTGAGCTTGTTCCAGGAATTTACATCAGAATTACCAGAGGTAAGTACAAAGGCGACCTTGCCATTGTGGACAATTTATCTGAAAATGGTTTGGACGTTAGATGTAAGTTGGTTCCAAGATTGGATTATGGAAGAAACGATGAAACCGATAGAGACGGAAAGAAAATAAAATCCAAGGTCAGACCTCTCCCAAGATTGTTCAACGAACAAGAAGCAAGAATGTATGATGGTGAATACTTGCAACCAGGAAGAGGTCCTCGTAGTTTTGTCTACAGAGGTGAAGAATTCAACGATGGTTTCCTCTACAAGGACTTCAAACTTCAATTTATCCAAACAAAGGAGGTCCATCCATCTTTGGAAGAACTCGACAGATTCCAAGCTGGAAACAATGATGAAGATGGCTTGGATTTATCTTCTATTGCCGCTTCCTTAAAGAGCAAAAACAAGTCAGACGGTAAGCAATCAACTGCTTTCCAACCTGGTGACAAGGTTGAAATTCGTCGTGGTGAACAAGCCAAAACTATTGGTTTAGTTGTGGAAGCTTCATTGAACGAAATTACCATTTCTGTTACCGATAGTGGAGATCCAAAGTTTGTGAACCAAAAATTGACAGTTCCTGCCAATGATTTAAGAAAGATCTTCCACGAAGGTGACCACGTCAGAATTGTCGAAGGTAAGCACTTTGATGAGACTGGTTTGGTTATCAAGATCGATGGTGATTCTGTTGTTTTAGTCAGTGATCAAACAAAAGAAGATGTCAGAGTGTTTGCCAATTTCTTAGTCAAGGCCACTGACTCTTCGCTGAACATAGACACCATGAACAGCAAGTACGATATCAAAGATTTGGTTGAATTGAATGCCTCATCTGTAGGTGTTATTGTCAAGGCCGAAAAAGGGATTTTTGAAGTTCTTACTTTCGATGGTAGAATCCTTCCTTTGAAGCCATCTGGTATTGCCTCGAAATTACAATTGAGTAAGCGTGAACAGGTTGCTACCGATAGAAACGGTTTCACGATCAAGGTTGGCGATACCGTGAGAGAAGCCATGGGTGAAAAGAAGAGAGAAGGTGCAATTTTACACATTTACAAGAACTCTTTGTTCATCAAATCCAACGAAGTTGTTGAAAACTTGGGTATTTTCGTTACCAACCGTATGAATGTCAGTACTATCACCACCAAGGATTCTATGGTTTCCAAGAGCTTGGGTCCAGATTTGAGTCGTATGAATCCAAACTTGAAGCTCCCCAACCCAGTTGCTTCTGCTTCTGCTGGATTGAAGACCAGAGTCGGTGGTCGTGATAAGCTTATTCAAAAGGACGTCACTGTTACCAGTGGAAGTTACAAGGGTTTAATGGGTAAAGTCGTTGAAACAGACGATGTTTATGCCAGAATTGAACTTCACACCAAGAGTAAGAAAATCAAGGTTAATAAGAACAACTTGAATGTTATGGTTCGTGGAGAAGCTGTGCCGTACCTCAGATTTATTGGAGCAGCACCCAACCAGAACAACAATGGCCCTCAATTCAACAAGCCAACCGCTCCAGCATTCAGTTCTGGAGGAAGATCCGCTTGGAACGGTGGTGCTACTCCGGCAGCTGGTGGAGGAGCTTCATCCTGGGGAAATGGAGGAGCTGCTTCATCTTGGGGAGGCGGTACTGCCTGGGGAGGTGGTAAGACTCCAGCTTATAATGGAGGTAAAACTCCAGCAGGACCCGGTGGTGTGTCTACTTGGGGAGGTAATAACGGTGGAAATTCCACTTGGGGAAGTAATGCCAATGGAGGCAATTCTTCCTGGGGAGCTAATAATGGCAGTAACTCTACGTGGGGAAGCAATGCCAATGCCAACGGAGGCAATTCTACCTGGGGAAATAAAGGAGGAAATTCCAGTTGGGGTAATAGTGGAGGCAATTCTACTTGGGGTAGTAGTGGAGGGAATTCCTCGTGGGGAAAGAAGGGAGGTAGAAGTTCCTGGGGTAAGCAATAGCCCTACAAGTTGCTGGCGAACTTGAACCACCTGTGTATATTACTGTCCATTAATATGTATAATACGTGATGTAGAGTACCCGAAGGTGCTTCAGGTATTTGATACAAATAGGAAAAGAAACAAGATATAGTCTTTATAAAAATAATCATTTACAGTTAATAAAGTAGGTTAGTTATGTAACTTATTAAAGTGATTACAATTAAACTTGATAACATTTAATTAATAAAAGTAGTTTAATATTACACTCGAATAAAGTGGTTTAGTTTATGTAATTTTAAAGAGCCACTGGCTACGAATGAGTTGGTTTATTTATGTAGTTTTATATTAGTTGCTGATTTCCCTACGTTTAATTTGAGCACTAAAACGTTTATAGTCCCAAATATGAATAAACCCTTTCTTCGGCGATACTTTGAATTAATCTATGTAAAGTACCTGAAATGGTTAAATATATACAATTTAATTGACCACATTAATTGACCTTTGAACCACATTATATAGCAAGATTCATAGACAATTGATGGTGGTGACTTGGACCAGATGTTCCAGATTGTGTCCATTAAGACGTCACGAACATTGAGATTCAGTAGTTTTCATTAATATTGAGATCTCGAATTTAGCTTTTTGATATACTTGGGCTGTTCATGACACTAATGGTTGATAATTTACACTAACCCTTATAATGTCTTTTTATGACAGTTCAATTGACTCACAAATTTTCACACCCTGGACAATTGTGTAAAGCTTCGTGTATGAAAACATCACAATCAATACAAAAGTCATTCTTACATTTCCCACACCGATACCGTGAACTTGTCATAGACTCCAAGGACGATTTTGTTTTGCCTGTGACTCCCTTGGGAAATTTTAATAAACAACCATAGCAGTACTGGCTTTCATACTCGGTGCTGACCGGAACTTCTGTATATGGAGCCAATGGGACCAAATGATGATATGATCTGGCAAGATGTGTAGAGAGAATAAGCATTATACCGCAGACAGGACAAACCGTGGGTAAATTACTCACTTTATTCTTACATTGCGGGCATTGATACCCCACAACATTATTGGGATTGAAGTCATTGGCAGTTCCTGTACCTGTTTTCATGTCCACCACTTGCTTTGAGTCGTCGGATCCTTGGGTGGGGTGTGATGCAGTCAATTGCGGGAAATCTATATTGAAATTGGGGTTATTGATGGAAACAGTGAAGTTCGGCTGGATTTTCGATGGGAATCCCATCTTAATCAAAGGAATACCTCTTTTCTTTTCCTCTTCTTCCAATTTGTCTTTTTCTGAGATTGGCAACGGTACCACACAGTCCATCAACAACTCCTTGAAATGAGTTTCATGCATAATAACACCATAGTTTTTAGAAGCCATATTTCTTTGCTGATTATTTGTTCTGTTCACCAATTCTTGACAAATAGATACCTGAGCAGATAACCCAATAATTTTGACCTTGATGTTATCTGTCACCAAATGGTCGATAGTTTTGTGGATATCACCCGGATCACTTGTGAACAATGCTCCGAATATAATCAAGATTTCTTTGGAGTTTTTAGACTCGTTTGTCTGGCCACCGCCAAAATTGTACATCAACATAGATCTTGCCATTTCCAACGAATTTTGTAAGGATGGATCTCCCTTGGGCTCGTATCTATTATGCTGTCTTGCCTTTAATTGTCTGATTTTGTCAATATGATACTGGGGCAGTCCACTGACTTCAGATATCACTGTAGAAACACCATTTCTCATCATAAGTATTCCCATCTGAGAGATAGGATTCTGGTCGAAAAATTCCACTATAAACTCCTGGATCAACGAGAGAGTCATGGAGAACCTCGTTGGTCTCAAATCCTTCTCCAACATCGCCAGGGACCCGTCAATCGCCACAATAAGTGTTCTGATGATTCCTCTTTGGAACGGCGTGGAAGGATTTCTCATGATCTTCTTCTTTCTGGCTTCAATCATGCTCTGGATGATCGATTCAAGCGATCTGTCTCCATTTTCATCGTCTTTGACTATATCCCAGGAACGCTGGATCTCATCTTCCCAAGCGTAACCGTTGCTTCCTTTGAGGTTACTAATGGCGCCATTGGTGCTGGCTCTGGTACGACGGGACATGCCATCGCCCTCGGGCGACTCTGTGACTTCTCTGGACGAGGGGTTGACAGATGGAGAGAGGTATTCTTCGTCGGAGTCGTCCATGGATGTGATGATATGTGATGGATAGTGCGGAATGTAGAGAGATTTAGTGAGGAAATGTAGTGAGGTTTATGCAGATTTAATGAGAATTTTAGTGAGGATGCGAGGATTGGTGGGGATGTTAGTGAGGATTAGCAAGGATTCTAGTGAGGATTAGTGCGGATGTTAGTGCTAGTGAAATTTAGTGAGAAACTTAGTGAGAATGTTCGCGAGATTTAGTGAGATACTAGTGAGGATTAGTGAGGAAGATAGGGACGAGATGAGATTAGTTAAATGGGTAGTTTGGAGGGAAAATGGAAAAAAAGGTGAATGGTATGCTGGGTGATATGGTGGGTGGGTGATGTGGTGGCTGATGTAGTAGTTGGAATAGTAAATGTTATGGTCAATTGTAGAAGTTGAATGTAGTATGGTAGATGGGGCACTGTAGAGTAGAAAGTAGCAGAAGAACGATAATGGAAATAGAACGTTGAAAATGATTACGAGAGTGAAAAGTCCAGAAAGAAGAAAGCACAAACGTGGTGATTCTAATGGGAGTCAATTGGACTATTTGAAGTGATTTGTGGATTTAGTGAAGAGATCTTGCCGCAAAAGAATTAGTACGCAATGAAAATTCACTAGAGGCTATGTTTGTGAATTCTCCTAGTAAAACGGCAAAAACCACATCAACAAAAACATTCCAATACAGAAGAGCATTCTACCGTGGGGTATATAGTGCTGAGAAATAGTGGAATAACGATTCCTCTCACTGATCGTCCCAAAGTGGGCATTACATTGGCTCTGGCTCTTTGCAAAAGGAACATGGCTCAGCATACCCAACAATAGAGATAAACATAACCATTTTTATTCTACACATACTGATAATAAGAGATCGAACTACTTCTGTAGTATACATTAACGAATGGGTATAATCTTTACTCTTCTATTTTTCTTACACCCTATATACATAGTACCAATACTCTGATTCTTTGCGACTTCGTCTGCTTCTTAAACTAATTCGTTTCCTACTAACTCAGTATATACCAAGCTGCGAACAAGCAATAACTTTAACTTCTATGTTGTAATTTCTTAGAATCCCATTTCTTTGGCCCTGGAAAATTCTTATAGTCTTTTTTGTTTGTTCTATTCATTTAATTCATATAACACTGGTAGGTCTCTTTTCCCAACAAATATTAGCATTACGGCCTTCAGGCAAAACAACCATAGAATCAAAGTTGGATTCAGGGAAGCTCTTTCCCGGTTCAAGAGTCCATTTAAGATTCCAAACCATTGTGGCTAGAATAACTCCTAATTGAAGGTTTGCAAATTGCTCACCAATACATCTGTGTCTACCTCCACCAAATGGCAAGTATGGAGAAGAAACACCCTTGGAGACCTTTCCGAACCCGTAGTCGACTGTCTCTTCTGAATTTTCACTCTTATTTTCATCCCATCTGTGTGGATCAAAAACATCAGCATGAGGGAACCAGCGCTCATTGATCATAGCATAGGCTGCACTTACAAGCACATAATGACCCTTTGGAACCACATAGTTTGTTTCTGGCACTTTCAATGCCCTTGTCACCTTTCTGAAAGTAGAATGAAGCGGATGGTGCATTCTTAGGGTTTCCTTAATGGTATTGTTTATAACAGGCATTTGTTGCAATTTTTCATACGATAAGTTGTTCAAATCGTCGCCCAATACTTCTCTCAATTCTTGGTAGATTTCCTCCTGAATCTGTACATTTTGACCAAGACGTAAAAGGAACCAAGCAGATGTGGTGGCAGAGGTATGTTGGCCTCCCATAAGAATTCCAATCAATAAATTAGCAATTTCTTGGTCAGTCATTTTGACTCCATCTTTGTAAGTAGAGTGAAGCAATAAAGAGTCAATCAAGTCTCTGTCAGGCTCAATATCACCAGATTGTCTTCTTCTTTCGATAACATTCATATATGCCTGAGAAATGAGTCTTTGGGCACGGTCTCTTCTCTTATTGTGGGGTAACGGAGCACTGGCTAAAACAAAGTTGATGGGAACAAAAGCTTGATCCAAATCAGTGTACAATTGTGCAAAGGACGTATCGAGCTTGGATCTCATTTCGTCCCCCAATAACGTTCTGGAAGCAGTAAGAATGGTGACTTCACCCTGAGTTTCAAGAACATTGGTTTTACCTTTGTTGAGAAGTTGCAAATTGAAATTTTTCAGGGTCTTTAAATAACCCAAAACCTCGTCTTTAATCTTGTCCACATACGAAATGAATGCGGTCTTGGTCAAAGCATACTTGGCAAACTTCTTCTGCTCCACCAATCTGGAGTTTGGACAGTCATAAATGACTCCTTTGCCAAAAGCTGGAGTTGTAAGATGCTCGTAGGCTGCCTCAGCAGAAACATCACTAAGCTTGGCATTGAACACAAACTCGTGTCCTTTGGGTCCAAGATACACCGTCATCACCCGGCCAAGCAACATGAATGCAAAAACGTCTCCGTGCTTCTGTCTGCACTCTTCAAAGAAGGCATATGGTCTTAAACCGTAGGTCATGGCCGAACCCACCCATGGGATCCAATGGAACACCAACGGTGCTCGATCTCGGCGTAAAGAGTAAAAATATTGCCAAATAAGATTAAGAACAAAGATCCCAATTGGGATAAAGAGAGCCAAGTACATTTCTGGTGAATTTGGGCAGATTCACCGGGTATTATATTTATACGTTGTAGTATCAGCTGATATTGGGGCGTGCGCGGTTCAATTTTTGCAGCCATACGATTCGTACAGAAAAATGAGCAGGGTCCGCAAAGGCCCAAAATGGGCAGTCAGACACTGTGACACACAGTGACGGGTGAAAGTTCTGGAAAAGTACACAATACAATTCAGACAAGAATGGCCCGTTAGGGCAATCTGATTGGTTACTAAAAGATTACTACTGTCTGATATTCCAGTTTGTTTCATTGGTCGCCCATTCGTCGTTCTCGCTAGTCGTACGATGGACGCAGGGGACGCGCGTGTATGGTACGACTAAGTATACGACTATACGAGCCGGACGTGTTTAGAAAGTGGGAACGATCGGTCAGTAAGGGTAAGGTGACGTACGGGCGTCGTTCCATTGGATAGCGGAGGAGGTAGCACTGGACTAATCTGGACCGCTCAACTGGACCGCTTAGCTGGGACTTGTGGGCCCATTGATGGTCATAATCTTTACCAGTGGACCCATTGGCTACTTTAAATGGTAAGGTGTTTTTAAAGGTAGAGTATTTGGGCTGTTGGATCTTTTATGAAGAATGAGTTCGTAGTCGAGTGGGTCTCGTAGCTTTTGCGTATCCAATTTATGAAGTTCCTATTGTGGGACGCATAAACTTATTAAGAGCAGATCTCGATTGTTTTATGGATTTGACAAGATTCGTTATTGGGTCATGGCTACTGCTTACTGACCACGAATGTACTTTATTGGACTATTGTAATGTGTTTTTTCTACTGTTATTATGTATTCTAGTAATATTCTATTCACTTAGTGTCCATTAATTCATAGATGTTTCCACTATTACAGTCTATCATCTTAGTATATTCTACTATTACAGTCTATCATCTTAGTATATACTACTATTATACGATATACTACTATTATAAGATATACAACTATTATAGGATATACTCCTATTATAGGATATTCTACTATTATAGGATATTCTACTATTATAGGATTCTACTATTACAGTCTAATATCTTCGTGTATTCTACCATTATAGTTCATTCTACTATTATTATGTATTCTACTATAGTGTTCTATTCATAATATTAGTCTATTATCTATAGTGTATTCTACTATTAGTCTATTATCTATAGTGTATTCTACTATTAGTCTATTATCTATAGTGTATTCTACTATTAGTCTATTCTCTGTAGTGTATTCTACTCTTAGAGAATATTCTGCTATTACAGTGTATTTTACAATTATAAGATATTCTACTATTATTAATTTATTCTCTTTAGTTTACTATTATTCTGTTTTTTATGATAGTGTTCTATTCATTTATCTATTATTACGTATTCTATGATGGTGTTCCCTTCATTTAACGTTCTATTACATTATATATTACATTCTGTACTCTTTCTACTCCATTCAATACACTCTACTCATTACACTCGCCCTCTGCTCGCCTTTTCTTGGGATTGTATTTCTCAATCTCCTTTTCGTATCCAACCCTTCCTCCGTCATTCACATCATAAAATAGGCTAAGGAACTCATTCACCTGGTTCTCATCTACCTCTCCCATCTCCTCTTCCAAATACGGCACCTTTTTCAATTCCTTTATGTCTATCAATTCTCTTAGACAATATCCTTTTCCCACAATGGGAGTGATTTCTAGATCCTTTCCTCGAAAAACTTCCAACCTCTCCTCCCCATAAAAACTCACAAACTCCTCTTCTGTCAAATTGAAGAAATTGTCAGGATACACCTTACTCTCAATATCTTTATTCTTCTTTGTCTTTGGCACAGGAGCACTATCGTTCTCTTGAATATAGAAATTCCGTAACAATTGAATACCTTCACTGCGCATCACTCCACCGTAGCTGGGGTATGGCGGATCCACTCCTTTGTCCAGATGAATCGATAGCACCGTTCCGTTACCTCCAAAACGGTCGTTTCCACATCCATAGACCACTTCTCCAATTCCTATCTGACGGAGAAATGAAGCACACATAATGCATGGCTCCACTGTAACATACAATCTCAATTTGGAAAAATCCACTCCCAAGTCCATAAGTTTGGCCACGGCTATGAATTCGGCATGTTTGGTGCCGTTTAGCGAGATGTTGGTGTAGTTGTAGCCTATGCTGATGATTTTGGAGGTGTTGATGTCTTGGATGATGCACAGGACGGGAGTTTCGTTGATGAGAAGAGCCTTGTACCCCACGAAAAGTGCTGTGGCCATCTGGCGAAAATGGTGAGTCAAGTCCATATTAATGGTGAACGAATTATTTGAATGATGAACAAGACAAGGGAAGAATTATCTCGAATGATAAATCAAGACACTAATGAACTGTTCAAGAGAAGACCTATATGAATAATAGCTGTTCAAGTAAATCTGAATGAATAATGAACTGTTCAACTAAATCTGTATGGATAGTAACTGTTCAAGTAGATCTGAATGATAAATCAAGACAAGGAAGATCTATATGAAAAATGAACTGTTCAAGTAAATCTGAATGAATAATGAACTGTTCAAGTAAAATCAAAGGCTGTCACGATATTGAATAGACTAGTGATTTGACGTACTTCAAATAATATGCCTAGACTATAATGAATCTATTTGAAAGACTGGTGATTTGACCTAACTTATTATAAATTGTCTAGGGAGATAAGTCTCGCACTAAATGGACCGCGATAATCTTATTGCTCCCTCTAAAATGAGCAATCTGTTGAATTCAGCACACACCTTATGATACAACTCACTCGTTAAAACGTTGATAAATATTGGTCTTAGACTTTTCACTTGATATGACTATCACTCCTACCGTACTAATAATCGTGTATCTTCTTACTTCTATTCACCTGATCTGCCCAACAACCTAAGTCGCCAACGTATACCCCACAATAACTATCAAAAGTCCAAGCTCTGGCTGATTACCAACAAGTGAACCTCGGGTCTGTTCACAGAATCATAGTTCACAAAATCATCTCCATCTCCTTCCCTCTGGTGGCCCTACACGACCGGATCACCAGACGCACTCCATACTAAGGCGAGCGGTTGCGAATAAGTTCCAATCAGCCCATTCCACACCACATTTCTTCCTGGGCAATGTCCGATTTACACAGAGCCTTTGTCCGGCGTTTGAAGAGAGGCCCGTTACCTGCACTAGGCGATCAACTGGGACTTTCTGGAGTCGCTGAAGAGGCAGAAAGTGACGAGCAGGGTGAACTCATGACTTTGGCCGAATTGGCCGAAGAAGAGCGTTCAGGCTCCTCTTCTCCATCAATTGAAGTGGAAGACGAAGAGGTCAGCCAGATCTATCGTTCCTTCAAGAAAAACTTTTTCCCTATCACTGAAAAATACGATTTTGAGGGACTTCCGTCCATCAACACGTACTACCGACCCCCTTCAATCCCCAATTCAACCATCTTTGTATGTCTTCATGGAGCAGGATCCTCGGCGCTTACGTTCTCGAAATTTGCAGAGGAAGTGGCTCGGTCTGAAGAAGACGTGGGGATCTTTGTGTATGATCTCAGGGGCCATGGAGACTCCGATAAACTGACCGATTTCTCCATGGATCAGTTGGTTGGTGATTTGCATCGAGTGATCCTCGAATTTGTCCAAAGACACCTCAGCGAGGATAGCAATGACCAAAGGTCAATCTATTTTATTGGACATTCTTTGGGTGGCTCCATCATGTCGAAATATTTGAGTGGTTCTGAAAATGAGCACAAGTTGATCAAAGGGTTGATTTTGTTGGATATAGTGGAGGAAACGGCAGTCAGAGCATTGAGTGCTATGCCAACCTTCATCAAAAATAGACCAGAAAAGTTTGGATCCTTAAGTCTGGCCATAGAGTGGCATATGGACTTTTTATTGTTTAATGAAGATTCTGCCATCTTGAGTGTCCCTCACTTGTTAAATCCGGATTTAACTTGGAAAGCAGACTTGAGTCTTACCCAGCCCTTCTGGGACACATGGTTCGAAAATTTGTCAGAGAACTTCTTAAAATTCAAGCACCCGAAATTGTTGATTTTATCGACTCATGAAACGTTGGATAAAAATTTGATTATTGGCCAAATGCAAGGAAAATACCAATTGGTGGTATTCAACAATAATAACAAAACTGGCCATTTTGTTCATGAAGATTTGCCCAAGCAGGTTTGCATTTGTGTTCTTGATTTCTTGAGAAGAAATGAAAATCCAGGCAAGTTCTTGAGGCATAATATGAGCTTTGCTCCTAAATGGGGAGGCGAAATAAATCATTAAACTAGGGCATCAAATTCAAGGCGTACCTCGACACTTAAAAAGTTGGGATGTCATTAATCACAAAAAATCGTGTACCAATTAACAAGGGAATTTTTCATTTATCTGGGTCATATATTCATTCATCTCTATCAATAAACTATAAACAATACCATGAGTTACTGAAACGGGGGCCGTTTGGGTCAAATGCTGGTTATTTCTCGTGGGTTCTTCTTTGGCCATCATTTATTCACGTTTTAACAACTGACGTAAAGCTAAGAAGAATACATGTATTTCTTATTAGTCTAGCTATTTCTGATACTTGGGATCATTATCAATAATGTTCATTTGTCTACATGATCATATACAATATAAGAACGTATTAACTTAAACTTGATCATCTATGTTCTGGTTCATCACACCATTTTCAGCATTTGTAACTATTAGTCAACACTAACGTTACTCTTATTGATTTCTTCTTGTCTTTCGTTAATTAACTTGACGACTTCGTCGATTTTCTTACTGGCAAATGGGAATCTTGGATTAATCAAAAATGGTCTCAAATCGAACCTGTTATCATCTGGCGAATATTGTTCAGCGTGGTAAGCTGGAGTCATCGTGGTCATCTTGTGTCTGTTAATGGCATAGAAGAACCAGAAACGTTTAACCTTTTCAGCCACTTGTTCAGCAGTCAAGTTGTGCGGAGGTTGTGACCATTCGTGGTACAATTTAATAAACATTGCATAAGGTCCACATTTGTCAACCTTTCTCAATCTACCGAATTTAGATAATTCATCGTAAGACATACCCATATCGATTTCATCACTTTGAACGTAATTTTCGGTGATTGGTTCCAATTCGGCCGTAGGAGTAGCAGTTAAGAAATCATTCAAAATAGGGATTTCGAAGTTGATTTCTGCCCAAGCTATAAAACTCTTCAAATCGGTTTTAGAAATACCACCAATAGGATTGACATCTGCCGAAGAACAGTCATATTTGGTCAAATATCCTCTCAAGCATTCGTCTACATTGGCACTTCCCAACACCAATAACCCACCGGTTCCCTTGTTTCTTGACCAAGGCAACAACTGAGCAAACAAGTAACTCAAGACCATTCTAAGTCTAGCCTGAATGTTTTGTAATGCCAAATTTTCCGTTTGGGTTCCTCCGAAAATCTTGAAAATGGGTCTTTTTCCCGTTGCAACTTCAAACACTTTGACCACGGCAGTGACCAATGAGTCCATATTCATGTCCACATGGTAGGATCCAATCTTTTGGGCCAATTCTTTGGCTCTGGATCTGGTTTCTTTAGATGAATTTTCAGTTCCCATGAACGAAGTGTAGAAAAACTTGGCCGCAATATCCTGAGGAGACTTTGGAGTAAACTCTGGATCATGAGAAAGCGATCTGAGGTCACTTAAAACTTGGGGATCGTCCAAAGAACCAAATACAAGACGACACATCAGGTGAATAATTACAGCAGTTGCACAGGAATCAATACCACCACTCAAAGGTAAAAAGTAACCTCCACATTTGGATCTTCTCAAGTAGTCCCATAACCAACATGCTGGGCCCAAGGCGATTTCTTCTTCTGGTTTGTGAATTCTGATCGGAATAGGCTTTGTAGGCTCGATCAAAAAGTTGAGAACATTGGAGCTTGGAGACAATTCGATGGATGTTTCAATGGTTTTATAAGGATTGGTGTCTTGCACTGCTTGGCTGCTTGCAGATTTTTGGTTTCTATAGGATCTAACATCATCAAGGTCCACTGTAGCAGTAATCACTTCAACGTCTGCCAAAGAGAATTGAGAACCTTGGGCCACAACCTTACCGTTGACAATGATACAAGCACACCCGTCGTAGTACAATCTGTCCCCATCACATCCCTTTTGGTTTGCATAGAGATAGACCCCTCCACATTTGTTGGTAGCTTCTGTGATCAATCTCAATCTTGTGTCCAACTTTCTCAATTCATGATGCGATCCACTTGAATTGGTGAAGATTTCCACACCATCAAGACTCATGGCGATATGGGGCGATTGCGGAGTGAACAATTCCTCACACGTCTCACATCCAAGTCTTGTTTCCAAAGTTTCAATCACACAATCACCAAAGGTGCACTTGGATTGACCGAACAATTTGTGAATATCTTTGGGCAATTGATACTCTTCGTAGTACTTGGGTCTGTTCCAAGGAGTAAAGTATCTCATTTCTCTGTAATTACCATCATTGGCCAAGTACAACTTTGGTCTGATGAGAAGAATCGTTCCGTCGTAGGAGATGAGTCTGCAATTGTACTTGATGGATTTGTGGATAATTGGCATTCCAATGTCAAGGAGAATCCCGTGGGTCACAGGGTTGGCCAAGATCTGGCCGTAAATGGCCCAACAATGATCATAAAGGTCATTTTCAGAGAAATGATCAAGACATCCGTATCCACAGACTTCGAGTTCAGGACCCACTCTAACGGTAGCGCCTTTGGATTTTGCCTGAACAATGGACTCGATGATTCTGTCGCGGTTTCCTTCAAAGTCCAATGCCCATTGGTTGAGATTACAAGTGGCAAGTGTCACGTAGTGTCCCATTGTAGCGATAAGTGGAGCAACGGATTTGGATCAGTGGAATGGGAACAAATTGGAGATAGCGCGCAATAGGAGAGAGTGTGAAGATTTACATATTACGGAGGAATTGGCGCCGCCAGAGGAATAGAGTAGGTGTGGGGATGATGGATTTGGGTTCGTGGGATGAGGTTGTATTGGGACTTGGAGTTTTTGGTTGATTTCAGTGGGATTTGGTTGAGAAAGTTTGGGTTTGGGTATTTGTGCTTGCGGTGACTCACCAATTCAGCGGTGACTCACCGATGAATAGGTGTGGAACAAGATAAGTAGAATTAACTGGTTATTGGGATGTGAGGCAGAAAGAAAGTGTTGAAACTGATAGCTATCCTTGGAACTCACAGTCGAAATTGATATCTAGTCTTAGAAGTCACGAGTCGGAACTGGTAGCTACGCAGTCTTAGAGGTACGGATGCTAAAAGAGTGCAGAATTACGAGAAATTGAAACGTTTGCAAATTAATTTTATCTTCTGCTTAAGGTATTGCAATATGGGGTATTTCCAAATACAAAACACCCCATTTTTGTTTGTGGTATGCCATAAATATTGAAAAATAGAACAACTGCAATAAACCGGCTTCTGTCGCAAAGCCGTACAAAAGTTTACAAAACGCAATATTTGCAATGGGGCAATAGAGAGAAGTGTCGATTTATTGGAAGCTACGAAGGTGAAACCTATTTCAGTGGAATCCTACGATTTTTTCAAGTGACATTGATTTGGCTAGTTTTTCGTAGAAATAAATGATTGTA
Source organism: Suhomyces canberraensis (assembly GCA_003706525.2). Lineage (NCBI taxonomy): Eukaryota > Fungi > Ascomycota > Pichiomycetes > Serinales > Debaryomycetaceae > Suhomyces > Suhomyces canberraensis. The sequence goes on from PPLP02000027.1 coordinate 111,556, forward strand.
GAGATAATGGAGAAGAAGTCGAGCGAAATAAGCGTAAAACTCTGAGGGTTTTCACCATACTAGTATCAATCTAGTAGAATTAATCTGTTTAAGCGATTGTTGCTTACCTTAAAAGCGAAACCTGTAGATTACATGCTATTGGTTTAGAAATGTGTTCCAATAGCCGTAATTATTCAATTCCCCCGATAACACGGCAATCACGGCAATCAGGTTTTTATCGTACGTGCTTATCTGAACGCAATTTTTATCGGCTCTAATTAATCGAGTGTTCCCCGAAATCACCAAATTACATCGAAATGATAACGAAAAAAATGAAAACGAAAAGAACCAAGCAGTATAGGTCTAGGAAAAGCCCATAAGGGATTGATTAAATTGAAGAAACTCACTCCAGAGGTTTTTGGACAGTAGAAGTAGTCATATCTGATTAGCTAGACATATTATAATGTTCTACGCCTATACTTTTCATGGGTTTACACATTACGTCATACACTGATTCAATAAACTGAAAAATCGTATACTGACTCCGTATTACACCAGTGTCGGCAGATGCCGACACTGTCTACCTCTAACCTTCCCTCCCGATCGGTCTCGGGTATTTCCGCAATTATCAGCTCGCGGTACTAGAAACTTTTCACTGCTAATTCGCTCCCTAATATCACCTGTTTCCTTATCTCTCCGCATCCTATAGAAGAACCAACCAATATTGGTCCAGGATAAGATATATTGTTCGGCACCGGAGTTGTTTGCAGTAGTTCATGTAAACCGGCCATCATCTGATCCAGATCAGCTGATCATCAGTATAATCCCGTCGGAACCCCACATTGTAGTTTCGGTCACATCCGATTTTCGGAGCCTCCGCGGAGGCTCCGCAGGCGACTGATAAGAAACGATGATTGGTATATAATGAAGATTGCTGCAGAAGTTATTCGAAGTTTACAATATCATTAACTAAACATGCCTTCTGCTGAACAATTGACCGTCACTCCTCTCAAGGACACTCCATTTGGATGTTCTATCCAATTACCAACTTATGCTAAAAACGACCCAGCCAACTTGAACGACAGCGACTTCAAGTCCCTTTTCAACGCCGTTCACACCCATTTGGTTGTTGTTATCCCAGATCAAGCTGAGTTGAGTCCATTGTCCCAATACTCGTTGACCAAGAGATTTGATCCTACTATTCCTGAACCAAAAGAAAGCACTGGTGCTGGCTATGGTCATGGTAAGGAATTCAGACACGAACAATCTGTTTTGAAGAAGGATGGATGTTCTGTCAAATCACAACCACAAGTGCAAATCTTGGGTCAAGGTACTTTTGAAGCCGATGAGCCAGGTAACGAAAACGGTGAAGCCATTCTGTTGACTCACCCTTCGCATACCACTTTCCACCATACTCCACTTACCGAAGACCAAATCAAGAACGAACACAGAACCAGATTCTACAGATGGCACATTGACAGTGCTTTGTACGACTTGTCTCCACCTTTGGTGACTACTCTTTTGGGTATTAAGGTTCCTCCAAGCACTCAGACCCAAACCATCGTGTACGAAGACAATAACGAAACTCTTGAATTGACTCAAGGTGCTACTTGTTTCGTTAGTGGAGCCCAAGCTTTCCAAAATTTGAGTGAAGAAGACAAGGAATTTGCTTTGGCCACTACTGTGGAATATGCTCCACACCCATACATCTTCATTTCTCCAGCTGGTGCCACTCCTGATGGTCTTACCATGGTTTCCGAAAACAAGGAATTCACCTTTGACAAATTGCCATCTTGGGAAGAATCCAAGGTCAAGAAGTTGCCTATGGTCTGGACCAACCCAGTCACCAAAGAACACCACTTGCAAGTTCACGGATGTTGTTTGTACAAGATGCACACCACCAAGAACGGAAACACTGAAACCTTGGACTTGGAAGACGCAAGAAAGAAGGCCCATCAATTGATGAGACCAGCCATTTCTCCAAAGAATATTTTGGCTCACGGATGGAAGCAAGGTGACTTGGTCATCTTCTTCAACAGAGGTGTGTGGCACTCCGTCACTGGAGAATTCAAGGGTGTGAATAACGGAAAGGATGAAAGAAGATTGATGCACCAATGTAACATTGCCAGTGGTAAGGATCCATTGACTGTCAACTGATCGCGGTATTTTGCAAGAATTGAGAAGGGCCACTTTCAATCTATATATATATGGTAAAGATTATAATAAATGGGTATTTATATGTGTCACTGGTAGAATGAGAAGCGTGAACTTGTATTGTACTAATAAAGAGTGTACTAGTTATATTTTAATGTGTCCTATTGATATTCACATGTGATACGGATTTGATAATTGTACCAAACAAGGTTATCTATAAATAATTGATCATATGATTTGTTGGAGAATTGAATGCATTGTTTTTAGTGATTCTATCACCAATTGAATTATCATTGTCAGGGCTATTTGGTAGTTATTTGCATTTGTGAAATGATTTAGAAATATTACGATTATTATAGACTTTTTGATAGATTTAAATTATTTAGCTTCGAATAGGGAAGATTAAAGGCTGCAAACATTGTGATTATTCTTCCAAAACTAAATTTATTTAGCTACGTTCAGGACAAACACGATTTTTTGATTTTTTGATTTTTTGTTCAATTTTGTCACTAATCTAATAGATCGGATCATATTCTAGACGAGCTCTTCTTATTTAGACCATAAATTAATGATCTCATCTCATAGCAGTTGAAGGGGTATACAGTTCTCTGCTGTTTTGGCTCTAATTGCATATTCTTATTACGTAATATCCTCCTAATACAGTGGTTGTATATGGTTCACCTTATTTGTTCCAATATCATTAATAACTTCAATATATAGAGTTCAATTGTAAGTAACAGAGATTACATCAATAGGTGGAGATTTAACTCCAAGATTGCCGGGTTTTCAATATTCAAACACTCATTGGAACTCCATGAAACTGCTGCTAACTTCTACAAACTAGCAACATTGAACTTCTATTATACCGAATATTCCATGCTCCAATAATAGTAAGTAACAGTATTGCTTTTATCTTTTCACCAATGACGTATTGGCATTTTGCTCGATTGTTCTAAAACAATAGCATAATAATTTCGCAGCCATTTTGAACAACCCTACCAGGGACTATTGTATAACATAGTGATATGAAGAGAGAGCTCAATATAGTCATAATATCTATGTTTATGGTGATGAATACATTTATGGATCTATTAATAATTCCACGAAAGAATATATTTGTTCTGGAATGATAAGTTTGCTTCTCTACATCTGAGAATTCCGTTTCTGGTTATAAGTAGCTTGCATCGCTATGATTCACAGCTTTGGGTTATAGTACATAACCTAGAACCCTCAGTTCATTGAACGTTATCTATTACGCTTCCTGGAATATTCCCTGAATTTTAAGTAGGTGCCGTTGTAACAGCTGTACATTCCTTGAATTAAAGTTAGCACAGTCTAACACTCAACAATCAATATATTACACTGGTCAAGCCTATGCTATCACCTTCTAAACAGCCATTTCCACAGACTACAGAATTAAGAAAATTAGGGGTCTAAAAATTCCACCTCTAGTTGATCTTTTCTGTGAGTTGCATCTCATTGGAGTGTAGTTGCCCATTTAAAATCTATATTGGAAACTAGGATCTAAATTCTGTGTTCTGTTGTTATGAACTGTTCAATTTATTGAAACTATCTTGTTTTAATTATCTACTTTATTAATTAATTGAACTAATTCTGTTGTAATCTCTCTGATTCTCCGTTCTCTTACTCTTTCTAATCATCTCTAATCCTCACTCTAATTTTCTTTTAATTCTCTCTCTAATTCTCTCTATAATCCTGTTTTAATTCTTTTTAATTCTCTCTAATTCTCTTTTAGTTCTCTACTCGCTTAATTTCTCTTTAATTCTCTCTACAATTATCTACTCTATTTCTCTCTAATTCTCTCTACAATCATCTACTCTAATTTTCTTGTAGTTCACTCTCTAATCCTCTCTAATTTTCTCTAATTCCCTCTAATTCTCTCTCTAATTCCCTCTATTTCTCTTCCCTCTCAATTTGTCTCTACAATTATCTACTCTCTTAATTCTCTCTAATTCTCTTTAATTCTCTCTAATTCTCTTTAATTCTCTCTCTCTTTATACTCTCTTCACTTGCTCCCCATATCCACCACCACTCCATTCCACCACCATTTCACCATTTCCCCAAATTTCCCAATTCCTTCATCCCTACACCGCCCTAACTCATTTTAGCCGACCCACCTGACCCACCCGAATTCTCTCCTTCCCACACCCGGTCCCACCGTCTCCACCTTCTCGCTACGCTCGTACAATCGGCCAGACGCAGCAAACCACATTCACATGCCCCAATACCATCTAGGCAAGAATGCAATACGTCGGTAAGGTAGGAGGCTACGTCTACAATCAGTGGAACTCGCTCAACCCCGCCACCCTCTCGGGAGCCATTGACATTATCGTCATCGAACAGGCCGATGGATCGCTCCACTGTTCCCCCTGGCACGTTCGGTTTGGGAAGTTCCAAATCATCAAGCCTTCCCAAAAGAAGATCGATTTATATGTCAATGATATCAAGACCGACCTTCCCATGAAGCTCGGCGAAGGCGGAGAAGCGTTCTTCGTATTTGAGACCGATAGTTCCCAGGATTTATCGCAATCGGTGTTGACATCTCCTGTGGTTTCGCCCGTTACTTCTCGTTCTGGATCGCCACCAAACTCGCCTGGAAGCCCAGGAAGTGGTGGCGGCGAAGAACTCAGGGAACCCGAGTTGTTGGATTTGAACGGAGACTTGGAAAGCAAAATCCAATTGACTCCAGGTGAATTGACTCCCAATGATACCGGTTCCAGCGGTAAGGGAGAATCTTCCTCTCAAATCGCCACTAGAAAGCTTGCATTTGAAAAGGCCCGCAAGATCACCCAGAAACTCAACATTCCGTCCAAAATCGATATAAATGGCGATATGGTGCTTGATATGGATGGGTACAAGCCCAATGCTCAAAAGAATATCGACACTTCCGATGAAGTGTTCAAGAAAATCTTCTTCAAAGAAGTCCAGGAATTGAGCGGGAAGCGCAGTGATGATAATAACCCTGTCCATAGAAACGTGGAAGAAGAAATCAAATTGTGGGACGAAATCATCAGTAGAGACGAAAACGGGAATGTGAGAATTTTGAACAAAACCCCCAATAGTTTGATCAGTGCTAGCGATTTGGCTTTGGACGATGACTTGGCCAACTCAGAACCATTGTCTGATTTGGAAGATGGATCCAATTTGGATTCAGCTTCAATTCAAACCCCTCAACAAGATGATAAAACCTATATCAAAACTTTGAGATTGACCTCAGAACAGTTACAGAAAATGAAATTAAATTATGGTGAAAACACCCTTAAATTCAAGTCTAGTGAAGGTACCTCCCAAGTGTTATCCAAGCTTTTCTTGTGGAAATCGCATACTCCTATTGTCATTTCTGATATTGATGGAACAATCACCAAATCCGATGCTCTTGGCCATGTTCTTAATATGCTTGGAAGAGATTGGACCCATCCTGGAGTGGCTAATTTATTCCAGGATATCCACCTGAATGGTTATAATATCATATATTTGACCGCTAGATCAGTGGGTCAAGCTGATACTACAAGACAATACTTGCGAGGAGTAGCTCAAGATGGTAGTAAACTTCCTAAAGGTCCGGTGATTTTGAGTCCTGATCGGACAATGGCTGCTTTAAAGAGAGAAATTGTCTTGAAAAAACCAGAGGTATTTAAGATGGCATGTTTAAACGATATAATGAGTTTGTATTTCAACACAATTAATAAGGAAGATGATGATAGAACACCATTTTATGCCGGTTTTGGTAACAGAATTACAGATGCTATCAGTTATAGATCAGTCAAGATTCCAAGTCACCGTATTTTCACTATTAATCCAAATGGTGAAGTTCATATGGAATTGTTGGAATTGGCAGGTTACAGATCTTCTTACTTACACATTGGTGAATTGGTTGATCATTTCTTCCCTCCAATTAAAGAAGTTTCCACTTATAATTCCTATTGGAATAATAACCAATTGACGGAGTACATTATCAAAAAAGATATCGGGAATGAAAATGATGAAGACAAACATAATGAGCAAGGCTCAACCAATTCTCCTGGATCCCCGGGATCGTTTACCCCTGGGTCTCCAAGGTCCATCGGATCACCAAGAATTGATGATTTGAAAACAGACGAAAAGTTCAACGATGTGAATTATTGGAGAGAACCTCTCAATTTGAGCGATTTGAGTGATGAAGAAGATGATTTGGAGACACAACAAACTTCAAAGAGTCCTAGAACGTCCCCTCCAGCATCTCCTGGACTTCTTTCACTTAGATCATTTGGTGCAGAACCTAAAAACGAGTCCTCTTCCCTTTTAGATTTAGTTGAAGATCAGAAAAGGGGCAGGTCCAAGAGTCTGGCATCTACTTCTAGTGAAAGACCAGTATCTATGTCTTCGTTTACATCTCCTTTGAAGAACTTTATGATGTTTGGAAGTGGCAAAACTGCAGACGACGTTGAGGATGATGAAGATGAAGAAGACCACACCTTTGATAAGTTTGTTAATAAGGATACGTTGAATACTGGAGATATGCATTCTAAGTGGGTCATTCAAGATCCAGATTCCAGTATGGTCACCAATGATAGTGACTTTACAGGAGTGGAGGACGAAGACGATGATGATTACACAGATGATGACGATGAAGAGGATGATGATGACTATGAAGAGGATGACTATGAAGATGAGGAAGAAGACGAAGATGAGGATGAACTCGAATATGATGAAGAGGATCTTGATTACGGTGATGATGGAATCCCAGATGAGGCCAAGAAACCTGTCAAACCTGTTCTTGAAAAAGACATATAAATCTGGCTAGAAGCAGATTGCGTTTGCTAATGAACATTCTAAATGGAACTATGCAAATAACTACACTTTTCCACGAGAAAATGTATACTCAGTTGCTTAATTCGAACTAGATATGCGTTACAGGTGGCTCACAGATTATAGCATATCAAACTGAATCACAAATATCTAGAATATCAACTAGAAAATCGAACACAACTAACATCGTTTCGTATACTGTAGATTTAGTTTTAGATCGAATGAGAACGTACAACCCAAAATAGAAAATGTAATAATTTGTAGAAGAATGATTAGCACGTCTTTTGGACTTTACAGTTCGCTTTTCAGCAGGACAAGCTCATTAGATTCCATGTTCTTTAGGGAAGGCATAATGTGTGAGTGACCAATTTTCAAACATTTCGAAAGTTATAGAATATTTTTAGCTCGTTTTTTATTACATCTGTGTATTTAATTTACTATGAACTGAGACATAGACTATGGGTGGATGATGGAGGGAATACGCTTGCGTACGATCATTAGCTAGCTAGCTAGGACTCACAGAGCTCCTTACCAAAAGTGCCTTTACTACCCACTAAAACCCCTAAAACGTAAGAATTCAGTGTGGGACCCAAAAGAGTTCCAGAAGAACGTATTTGGTGAGATTAGTAGGTTTTAGGAGAGATTAGCGGTGAGGGGAGTCTAGGCTCTCCCGACGCTTGCCTTCTTCGTCGCATTCCCCAAACGAGAAACGCATTTGAGAAAACTATTTATTTGAAAAAAAAAAACTGGTCAAATTCGGACAGCTTAACAATAATTAAGGATGATCCAAATTTGGAGGGCGGTAAGTCCTCAAAACACTGTCTTTATCACAGATTCATCTTTCGAAAATTGTCCAAATTCACACAACCAAGTCATGAATAAACTCTTTTTATTAAAAAATTCCGATATGGTGTAATGGCTAGCACAGTTCGCTCTCACCGAGCAGATCCGGGTTCGATTCCCGGTATCGGAGCACTTCTTTTTTATATTTTTGCCATCTTCCAAAAGTATCAAACTTACTAAGAATACTAAGATGGTCAATTAGGCTAGGCTCACCTCATAGGTAACCACTGTTTGCTATGCTAGAGATTTGTTCGGGTTATGCGCTTTTTTTGTTCTGCTTCCATATGGGCTGCGTAAGTCTCTACTGCGTATATGTCTATAAAACATCAGGAAAAAGGACGTTATGGCATTATGAAGTCTCTAATCACTATTCTCGCCTTGAGCACTCTTGTCATTGCTGCACCCCTCAATTCTACCGAATTCAATGATGCAAATCTAGTGAATTCTTTGGAAGAATCACCTGGAGAAACTAAGGTGCCCAAAGTGATCAATGTGCCTAATCTAGAAGCCATTGCACAGGACTATAAGAAACTTACCATGCCAAAGAATGTGATATTCTACATGGAGGACTCGGGCATGTTTTTGGCCCGCCCTGACAAAAAACAAAAAGAATCATTGGAAGATTTGGACAAAGTCAAGAGTTCCGAATCCTCGGGATCTTGGTTCCCGTCCTTTACCAAAGGTGAAAAGGAAGAAGAATGGGTACAGTATACTGTGGAAGACGTTGAGGAAGTCGACTATCCTGGAGTGATTCCTGTTAGTGGGTGCCAGTCACAAGAGCTTGGAGGAACGGGTTCCCTCGGTTTTTCATGGAATTTGGCCAATTCGTTTGGGTATGAGTTTAGCATAGATGCCAGCACTGATATGCAGCTTATGTTGTTTACGGTGACTTTAGATCAAAAGGGAGCCCGTTCGGTGACGTCTGCCTCTACTGTCAGTGGATCTGTACTGTGTAACGTGAATTCAATGCAAAAAGTCCAGGTATTCATGAGACCCCGGTTTCTTCGATTTGCACCCAAATTGCGAAAGATCAAATACAAGGCACGAAAGTTTGTGACAGACAACGATTTCAAGCGGTATGCGGACTTGCACATGTTGGTGGAGAACGACAAAAATACCGTGGATTGTGCTACGAACGATGTGGTGAAACTTTACTGTGATTCGGACAAGGTGGGAGTGGTGGATTGGGATAATGCGCTACCTCTTATCAAGAAAGGAGACCCATCGACAGATCCAACGACCGAAAATTAGAGGAACCAGCGAATTCCGACCAGCTACGGTCCGAGGGGGTCCAGGAATGTGGACGTTGTAAAGAGAACGTTGGCCAATAACCAAGCAGTCCGGATCTCAAGAATTACACGGGCTGCATTAAGTGTGTACCACAAATAACCACGCCCAAAAGGCGTGCAATACATGAAAATAGAATACGTAAGCATACTACGTGGAAGTAGAATACGTGAAAGTGGTGAATAATTCACGAGGAGTAATGGTTGTAGTAGAAGTGGGCAAGAAATCGGATACGGTGGATAGCTCGGATAGCTTGGTTTACGTGGATTGAAGTATGGGTGTTTTTTGCTTAGTTACCAATATTATCTACTCTGCTAGTCTGATGACTGCATCGCTTCTAAAAAGCCCCTCTGGTTTAGAGCCGTTAATTATTGAGGGAACTACGTAAGCGTACCTGCTGATTCCGGACAATACGCTCTTGGCTATTCTCTGCCTAATGTGTGGGGATCTGCTGCTTATAGAGCGCATCTGGGAAGCCCTGATCTGAACTATTGTAATAGCGGTGATTTCTCCAAACCGTGAGGACGTAACTGGGTAATACACTCTCCAATAGGCTTCTGTTTTTATCCTATAAATTAAAGTAATTATTCTGAATCATGTAACGCACACCCAAAAGAGAATATTTTATTCCCAAAACCTTAATTTTTTTGCGCATAATATCATTGGTAGCTTAAACCTACCCTATGTGGGAACTGAACCCTCGGATTGTTAAACCGAGCTCTGGCCATACTGCCTATTAATAGAACCGCCATAGGTCAAATCTCAGACTTCCGGGGTTTTAGCTAGGCGAATATGTCTACTCAGTCTACAACATCAAATAAAGGCCATTATGCTCCTCAAAAATCTGCACTCAAAATTTACGAGCTCCATAAAAATAATATATGCAAGGCATAAACTCTTCGCGGAACATACACCGCCGCTCCTGAGAGAAGATGTAAAGGAACAGGCCATTGAATGGAGGTTTGGAAAGTAGAGAAAGAGAAAGGAAAAAATGGGAAAACAATCATAAATAAGAGCTGGTAATTCAATATAATAAAAGGTTTTACTCTGATAATTGTAGTAATAATGGGAACTGGAACCTGATAAATTACTTTGAAGTTAAAATTGTAGTAAATATGGGAACAGGAACCTCATCTAAAATTATAATGTAGTAATTACGGCATTTCAAGCATAAATATAGTCCTTATATTATATATGTCTCTGCAATTTGATACGGAATAAACACTGTACTGTGAAAACTAAAAGATTCACAATATCGCTGGTATATACGAAGTATTCTCTATATCGTTAGAACGGGGCAGAATACGTCAAAATACACTATTCTGACACATTAATGTTTATGGCCTGCGAACATTGTACCTATTCCAGATTCTGATCATCGGAGTTGACTTCTTTTTCTTTAGCTTCAGGTTCTTCTTTAGCTTCAGGTTCGCGTGCACTTTCGGACTTCTTCTCACCTTCTGCTTCCTTGGCTTCCTTCTCTGCTTTTGCCTCTTCTATCGCATTCACTTCATCAATGTACAGTTCTACCCTTCCCACATCAATAGGAATTCTGTTCTCTGCTAAAAACTGGTCATATTCCTCTGGATTTTTTGTAAATGTATCTTTGTATGTTTCCCCATAAGCTGAACAGAAGTTTTTGGATCCTTCCATGGCACAGACAACATTGTCATCATTATATCCCATGTTGAGACGATATTGGGGGTTGGCGGATTGGACTGGTTCCATGAGCCCAAGAACTTCTTTTTGTTCCTTGGTTTCCTGGCCCTTTTCTGAACTCAAGAATAAAGATGGACTGTTCAAATTGAGAAGGCTCTCCAATAATCCTTGAATATTTATTCTATGCACAGTAAAATCTCCAATAGATACCATCAATGTGACTTGATCGTTGACCTTCCAATTTCCAGATCCTTCCTGGTATAAGTCCAGGAGTTTCCATGACGACATCCCGTTAGGAATGAGAACGTTACTTCCTTTACAAAGATTCTTGGGGTCTGCTGCATCCCATCCAATAATCGGAATATCAAACGAAACGGAAGAACTTGCGTGTGTCACTTTGAAGAAATGCTTCTTTTGTACTTTTCCATCAATTTCTTCTTCCACGGTATCTCTAACAATAATCACCAAGTTAGGTCTATACATTCTGTCACCACATCCACAATTCTTTATGTGGGCTCTGGGGAATCCAGCCCAAATTTCACGGCCCTTGGGTATTATTGTTGATAACTTTACTGAAGATTGAGTCTTGATGAGCTCATTGAGATTGATCATACTTGTTCCTCCTCTGAGAGGACCCACTTCTGTCTTGGGATCTAAGTTCTCATCCAATTTGAAGTCTGGGACACAGATTCCATCTCCTTCTGTAAAATCACATTTCATCATTTCAATATTGGACCATCTGTACACAATATAGAGGTACTTGTCGTATCCGAATTCTTCTCTCTCTTCACTACTGACCATCGGAACCCAGTTCTTTTGCTTGACTTGTCTTGGTTCGTCTTTGATCTTGAGCTCAGTCGCTCTGTTGTACTCTCTGTTGTCATATTCAGGATTCTTAAGTCCATCGGTGTTGAATTTTCCAGTCTGAGTTTGGAAAGGCCACGAAATGAAAATGGATCTGTAGAAATTGGCTCTTTCTCTTCCAGCTTTGGATGTAGGATCATAGTTTACGTTTCCTTCGAATTTTCTATGAAAAGAATTGAAAATCAATAATGGTTCTTCGTATCCCAATTTATTCTTCACAAGAGAAACATGAGCATCTTCTGGCCCGTAGAATCTGTTTTGGGGATCTTTGCTATCGTGGAAAAATGGAATTGGGAGAATATGAGGAAATTTCAATACTTGGTATGTTCCGTCACCTTTGGGAACCACCAATTGAGTATTTTTCAACTCGTTCCAGTGTTCATCAAAAATCTGGGCGTATACCACGGAGAAAATAGGCTGGTTTCTGACGGCTTTCGGAATATAGATAATTCTGGAAATGGCAAAATGAACACCGTAATCCTTCAACCACACCGAGGAACCGGCCAAATGTGACCAGAACGACTCCACAACGTTATGTTTGAGTTGTAATTTCAATCCTTCAAGGAAAAATGGTGCTATTTCGCCCATGTAGCTCTTTGGATTTTCTTCGATATCTTTCACCACCTGTTCCATAAGTTCATGGAGATTAACTTTGATGGCTGCAGGCTTATCTACCTGGACGGTGAGGTCCTCTTTCAAGGCGGAGTCGCATTTGTTGAGGTCGAGGTTGATATTCTGTTGACTGTTGTAGACGCTTATCACATGGTCTTTAAACATGCCATTTTCGGGAGTCAAGGTCTCAGCGTACGGAGTCTCCACAAGCACGATTTGGGAGTCTGGGGCGCTTTCTCGAAGTTCAGGGTGGTTCTTCAAGAATTGCTGGGAATTGGGCGGGAAAATGATCTGGTTTGACGAAGGAACCCGTTGGGGAATAGGCAGATAGTCTTCCACAAACGTGAGCTCATCATACGACCATAGATGGTACACAAGGAGTCCTGTGGTAATAAGTGCTGCCGCTAGGATATACTGGAACGACTGTTTTACGGCCAACATGGTTGTGGGAATGGTATGATTATGTAAAAGTTTGTGGTAGTCTGGAGTCTATAATTGCTTACTCGCTGTGTTGCTTAGTTCGGAGTCTATAATTGCTGGAACAAAGACGAACGAGACTTGTACGGTGAGTTGGAGCGATTGGGGCGTCTATGGGAACTGGTGCCAAGGTTTTTGATCGATTTGGTGGAGGTTCTGGCTGCTGGGAGGAAATGGAAAAATTGACTCTGTTGAGAAGCTAGATGGGCTAGAACGTGGTGATGGCAATTGTTGATCTGCGAAAGATTCTGGGGAACTCTGTGGGTGTTTGGGAACTCCAGGGGGAATCTGGAGAGCTTATAATCAGAAAGAACAGTAAAGTACCAACGGAAACTCCTCAACGTTCTAAATATCAGCAGCGCTAATTATCTTATCGCGTTATATAGTCCAGATCGCGAGGTCTATATAAATTAAAGTCCTCAGGCTATGCAACAATATGCCCGAAGATCACAGTTAAATGCAGAACCTGCTCCATGCACGGCGGAATGAAAAAATAAGGAGAGTTATCGAGACAAAGATGCCCAAAAAAGAACGAATTACAAATATTATTGACGCGTAGATCTACTACACAAATCTATAGAAACTATAATTGGTACAGAGGCCACCGGGGAATTAGTGGCGGCCCAATCGGGAAATCGGGAAAGTGGTGCTAGGTGGTGCGGTGGCAAGTGTAGAGGCCAAGGCCAAGGCCCAACGTGGGACCAATTGGGACCAATTGGAACCTATTGGGTTGGGGCCTAGTGGGGCCCATTGGGGCCCATTGGCCGGTGATACCATGCACTGCCAACTGGTGCAGATTGTGCCTGGACCTACGTCAAGTAGAACAATGCGAGGCGGACGCACCAGCTGCTGGCTATTGTGCAGATTGCACGAGGCCGGAATTCACCGCGATCCAAATTGTTCGCCCATTCAGTATAGGTGCACTGGGAACACTTCCCAGTGTCCATACCTCAATTCAGGAACACTTTCCTCGATCGCATGTTACTAGAATGTAACTTAGAACATGCGCCTCGTTGGCACCTTGCAATGTGCTATTTTTGTTTGTGAGTTCGAGCACTTTCTTTCGTGGGGGTTAAAGTCGCCCTACTGTCTGTAAATCTCGCACAGCTTTGGACGCAAATCAAAAAATTCACCACAATAGAAAAAAAACATGAACAAATTCAACGACCCCGATTTCAGCAGAAAAATTGGTTTCGTGGAGTCAAAAAAAGATACAGAAATGCTGAGTAGGATGAGAATTTTTTTGCATTCTAATCATGGAAAGTCATACCATGAGTGTCTTTATTGGAGACTCCTCAAAAGGAGAATATGTCAATCGTAGGTAAGCCTCGTTTCAAAAAGGCATCCGTGTCGTGCCACTACCGTGTAAGCTTCGTAGCAGAGCTATGATAATTCGTAGGAATTAATAAGAATTAACAGAGCTCCAATTTTGTTATGTTTGGGTTCGTTTCGTTTCGTAAGGTGACTGCGATCGTCCTTCTATAGTTTTCATCCATTCATCTGCAACCGTTACATCCACCTATATGGTAAAAGCGGATGATTTGGAGGGTGCTTACGAACCCGGATGACAAACCATTAGACGATCAAGTCATGATTCATGCGAAGAGGGGATGATCTTTAAAAATCATCTCCACTTCACTAATAGGAACTGATTAGCTTTCTTCGTTAGAGACGAGCGGAGGGGCATGTTCCAAACCGTACAAAGCACAATAATCTGAAGATTGCTCCATTGCACATTTGACATTGTCATTGTTGTATCCATAAGCACTGGAATTGTTTAATCCCCTCAACACAAAATTCAAGAGACCACGAATGTGCAACACATCCACAGTGTAATCACTCACACTGAACGACAACAGGAGATAATCATCCACATTAGTTCCAATAGAATCAATTTCCCACGACGAAATACCATTTGGAATCAACGCATTAGGCAGGCCCTCAACACAGTCCAACAGAGGCTTGGAAACATCCCACGATTGCACAGGAACGTTCAAGGACATAAAGGACCCCACATCATGTAACTTGTATTGATTAGGGTACTTGGCAATGTGTTCATCCAAATTATACTTGAAGTCTTCGGCTCTGGCATAATCCTTGACAATAGAGACAAAGTTGGGTCTGTAGAAACCCTTTCCACATCCACATTCCTTGAAATGAGCCCGGGCAAATCCCACATAGATTTCCCTGCCAATTGGAATGCTGTCAAGAGCTTGCTGAAGTTGTGGGAACTTTGGAATATTGTCATGAAGCAAAAGGTTGACATTTATCATTTCAGTTCCTCCTCTAAGAGGCCCCACACCAGACTGTTCTTTTTCTGTTCTCAACTTATAATCAAACGTACAAATCGAGACAGAATTATCCTTGTTCTCAGTAAGAGAACATTTCAAGACTTCGAGATTGCTCCATCTGATAACCATGTAAATATATTTATCGTGGTTGTAGGTCAATCTTTCTTGGAATGAGAGGAAAGGAGTCCAATTCTTTTGTTGATTCGTCAGTCTCAAAGAGTTGTGAACTTTCAATTCCATCACTCTATTATAAAGATTGGTGCTGTACTTGGACTTAAGGTCTTCCATGTTGAGTTTTCCTCTCTGGAATTGCCATGGCCAGGATACAAACATCGATCTGAATTCGGTGAACATGACTTCCGATTTAACGGTGTTTTCAATGAGTTCTTCGGTGATTTTTCTGTGGTTTGAGTTGAAGATGATAAGAGGTTCTTCGTAACCCTTAGGGTTCTTGACGATCATGATTCTAGGATCTTCTGGGCCGTAGTATCCATCTTCCTTGACGTTAAACTTGTGGTAAGCTGGGATTGGAAGGAAATTAGGATAAGCAAGGGTGGTGAACAATTCAGATTCATCATGGGCCAGCACGGCATGGACATCTGGACTGTTGGTTGGCACCACAAGCTCTACGTTTGGCAATTCTTGCCAGTTTTCGTCGAAAATTTGACCGTAGATAAGAGACAAAGCAGGTTTGTCTCTTCTCTTATGTGTCGAGTACACAACTCTGGAGACCATGAAATGGACTCCATATTGCTCCAAGTATACAGAGGAACCGGCCAATTTGTACCAGTACTGGTCCAAAGTTCCTTGTTTGAGTTGTTCTTCCAAGGGATTGTTGACGAGAAAGTACTCGAATTCCTTAGAATACGCGGATTTTCCTTCAAAAAACCGCTTGATCATCTCCACTCTGGAGGTGGTGAAATGGATGGGTTCGGTGATGTCCACAGTGCGCTTTTCGTAGATGGCGGAGCATTGCTCGAGGTCACCCCCGATTTCCTTTTTGGCGGAAAAAACATCGAAACTGAACGGGTTGTAGGAGTTGTTGAGAACAGACTGGCCCAAAGCGTTGGATCTGACGTCGTCATAGAACTTAGAGGGTGGATCATCAAAAACACCGCCCTCGTGGTGGTCGTTCTCGGCGTGCTCATCCAAATCCTCTTCGTTGGGAGGAGGCACGTATCTGTAGTGATAACGAAGAATCTCGTACTGTTCGGGGAGCTCCTTGCCCAAGGCTTGGGTGTAGTGTTTTTTCAAGAGTTCCGTATCGTTGATAGGGAATCTTCTTGGATATATGATGATTTTTTTGGATTTGTCAAAAGTGCTGATAGGCTCGGTATTGGGCCTGTTATCGGGCTGGTACTCCTCCATGTTGTGGTTGATCCATATTCCTGGATTATGAGGACCGTACGATTCCTTTACTCTGAGCGTAAACTCTTCGTAGTCGTAGGAACGAAGTGTGTAAAGGAGGAGTCCTGCCATCATGACAAGAAGACCAAGAGTGGTCTTTTCAAAGCGTCGAAGGACCTTCATGGGAATGCTGAAACGGAACGATTTGAACGGGCGATGGGTGATCTTATATAGACCAGAAGGATGGAATGGGGTGTAAATAATCCAAAGGTTGCTGGCGGGTAATGCAACGAAAGTGTTGAAGTGTGATGATTACCTGTACAATATGCAAGGGACTGGGACAGGTATCAAGGGATTGGAAAGAAAGAAAGAAAGCGTAGACTAAACCAAAAACAAGTCTGGATAAAGAATTAGTAGGAAGCAGAACAGGAAAGGAGGCGATTGGTAGTATATATTGGTTAGCAATTAAGCCTGAGAGATGAACCTTAAAAGGGAATCGAGCAGCCCGAACAGTAAGGTTGGGCCGCAAAATCCAGACGCTAACGCACGTAGGGCCAAACGTGCATAGATAATACCGAAAAGCATAATAGATCCCACGAGGCAGGCAGTTCCGGCCAGCTGGATTGGGGCTTTGTACGCAGGGCTGCAAAATCGGTGTAGTAGGGATGTATAATTAGATGCGAGATCCGGGGGTCCGAGGCTGGTGCTGTACGATTATGCAATAAGCACACAAATGGGCGATAGGGTGTGTTTGGGGAGGCAGAGAACGTAGGGGTGCGGTGAGGGAGAGTTATCAGTTATCAGGGTGTACGGAACATAGGTGTCAACACGCAAACGTGGCTGAGGTGCTTATTCCTTACATTAAAGGATCGTAGATCGTACTGATTGTTAGAGGCATGCACTTTGCCAGCCAGCGTGTCGCGGCGCTTACGGAAGGTGGTGCGAGAGTGCATTTTGCGGGAAGAATTATCAAATTTCTGCGCAGAATGCAGTGCGCGCTCGCGCACCTGTACATCATTCAATTTTCAAGCAAGAATCTCCGAACCCTCACCCTCGGATTTCTACTTTGGGTTGCCAGGTACACAATGGAACAGTGACCCTGTGTTCGCTTGATGTGTCGTCACTTCCCTTATTATTCACCACCAATAGGGGGCCTCGTCTCCACACAAAGTTGTACCTGTTCCACGCCAGTGTGCTCCTACCCTGCTTCTCACCTGTGCATGCATTTTGGGGGGAATTTACCAAATATTTTGTCCGCCCTCAAACTATTTTTTAGTACTGCATACCTGGCCCCTCTCCTCAATTTTTGAGGAATCTTTTAACACATGCCTCTTCCCTGTTCAGAATTGCAGAAGGTGCGTAATTCTTAAATCGCGTGGGAATTCACAACAATATGTGTTGATGGGTATAGCTGATTCCAAACAGCCTGGCCCACAATCATTCCGGAATCCAAAACAAATGAACTAGGCTCACTTGTCATTCCTATTATATGCTGTTCTCTGTGCATTATTATGTAAGTATTTACTCTTTGCATACTGTTAAAATTTTCTTTCTATGCCATGCAAAACAATAGGAGACACAAATTTCACGTGACGCGCATTTAGTGAAGTATTCTTTTCCCCTAGCAAACAATACACTTAAAAAAGCGCCAGCCGTCTGGCACATCAATGTGCATCACAAGACTATGATGTCATTGATTGGGAGACACTTTAACGTGAAGGTTGTCTGAAAACCATGGGCACTCCTTGATATATACTGCGGTTTGAGCGTTCCAGAATAATTCCTGTACCATGCACAAGGTAAGGATTGGCAGTGGTCGGACCATGCAACCCCTAAAAGTATAGGCAGGTAAGCTGCGCTATTTTCCTTCGAATCACGCACTTTGTCACGTGACCGCCCGACGAGGCTGATTTTATTTACAGATCCATGTCAACGTACCGTGTATTATTGAGAGCCAGCTGAATGTGGGCTGGGTATTGCATTATTAGTGTTAAAATCAGAAGTTATAAACATCAATTATAAACACACTTACTTCTTTGGTAAATTATCAGCAACATTTAACGGTTTTTGAACATAATGCACAGTAGGACACTCAGTCCTAAACTGTACGCCTACACCCAAAACTATATTCCTCTCTTTCTAATATGAACAACTGCTCCCGTTGGGGAAGGGAAGGTATTCTGGTCGTGTATATAACGCGTTCTGACCGTTATATGTTTACGTCGAAACTTATCTCTGGGGGCTGGATGTTTTGGTATTACTTCTTTTGTCCGTATCTGTAGTAGGACCACGAGAAAATAACTTATTATAATAAGATGAATAAGCGACTCAAATGGTGATTGACAACGTAATCACGACATATTATGCCCATGACATGACAATGCCGCCCATTTGTAATCGGGACTTCTCTTTTGGGCTTAATTAGTGCCCCGTAATGTTGTGGCTCGTACAAATCGGGTCCACTATTTAGTTTACTGGCCCTGAGTTTCCAGATCAGCCCAATTTATCAAATTTATTGGGCTATTGCTACAATTTTACATAATTCCAGTCTGCCCCTCTTTAGCGATCAGAACAGTTGTTTTAGTTGTGGAATCCCGTAGCCGAATAGGCTATGCAGCTAAGGTTCTTTGCTATGTGGGGAATGCTGTTTAAGGTGGAAATGTAGCCGTCATATTTTGAGAACTAGTCAGGGGAGCAATGTTTTGAGTCGAAATTGTACGACATGGTGATGTAAGAAATCAAGGAATGCGATTCGGGAAGAATTGGAGGATCTGGGGCTGTGCTGGGGTTAAAAAACCATACGGTGTTGCATTTTTCAGATTTTCAGAAAATTCGCAATTCCGACCAAGTCGTCAAGAATGGATCAAGAATGCAGTTTTGTTCGATAAAGTTCAAACGAACAGGGCTCTGCAATTCCCATTAGATTAACCTAGTCTATCATAGTATTTTTTGTTCGGATCAATTGCTAGTGATATAAAAGATGATGGAGGATCAGAATTACGTAAGCACAATAGCCCTGAGCTCTTTGCAAAGAGATCACCTCTAACCACCCCTTGCATGGATCTGTGTCAAACCATAAGATCTATAACTTAAATACGCAGAATGACGTCCGTCTAACTCTTTTTTTGGACGGTTAGAGAGACATGACAGCAAAATAGACAGAAAATAGTGGCTGTGAACCATTCCATTAGTGGCTGCGATCCCAAAATGGAATCGTGAATGATCTGGATTTGTTGCTTGCTATTTTTGTTCGTTAAAGACAAATCGGTTCAGAGGCAAAACGTTTCAGTGACAGAGGTCCACTTTCATTAGTGGTTAAATGGTGAAAAACGATATCTACAAATTCCACGTCTTGCTGGTGACTCACTCATAAATAAATGATTTGGCCATTTCTCAGACAATACGAGCATAATAGTAAAGAGAATTACAGTAGCTGGAAAATGCAGAATCGTCAACACTGACAGAGAATGGATAGCCCCTCAGGAACAACATGCACATTGCACAAACCTATTGACCGGAATTGAAAAGTATGTCGAATAAGCGTCACGGGTGCAAAAGGTACCACGTTTTGCTAATGCAAGGCACACAAGTGTGGATTGTTTTCACAGTCACATGGCCACTAACCTTTCGGAATTATCAGACTTACCAGACGGACGAATTTCTGTGGAATGGGCCGAATTTCATATTTCCGCATTCACCAAAACATATAATTGGTCAGCACAGTACGTGAAAGAATGTTAGGATCCAGGTGGATTAGTCAGACCCAAAATGCGCCAGGATAGCTGCAAAAATCAATGGAACTCCTTTTAGAGTCAATTTCGCTTCTTAATTGAATAATGTCTATATAGAAAAGAGAATAAAACTGTTACAGTATTTCCAGGATGGTAGTAGCACGTCTACTATATGTATGTCTCACTAGGCCTGATCTCAATTCGGAGTTGTCCACAATTGATATCATATTTAGAGGTGAATAAACACCAGCAAAACACTTTTCAATGACGCAGAGATGATTTGGTCTCGTTAGAATAGTTTTCAATTGCCGCACTAAACTTACTTATTTTCCGTCGCTACATAATGACTTGAATGATTAATTTTTTCTTTAAGGCTAAAAATTAATGCTGCGTTGTAAGGATCTTGAACTTTCATCCCAGCTTAATGAAAGTTTGTAGAACTTGAATGTAACTATTGTCAGCAACATTTAGAAAACTTGAAGAAATACAAAACACAAAATTCCAACGAGATTGAAGATTCTAAACTGATTATTGATCGAAGAAACAAAAGTAAATAATCATGATTGTTCATTTTTTTGTGTTTTGCATTAGATGTAAGTTACTCTTGATAGTAAAATCAAGTCGTACTAACTACCACAATTCAAAATATAGGAAAATGCCAGTAGATTTGTTCAAACAAATGCACAAAACAACTTGGTAGATGATTTGGAATAGTTTAACACTCGAAATGCTTCTATACTTGCTTAGAGAAACAAACTTTTCAAATCTTTACCATGGTCCCTGTGATATATCGGCGACAACGTTATTGTACTACGCATTCTATTTAGCTCACGACTATTCAACATTGTTATTAGTGATTTAATAATTTAGTTCTACGCAATTTCAGTGTTCGCTTTGCGACAATTCTGACTTCATAAACAGTTTTCCTAGATATCAACGACCGAGCAAACACCACGAAGTTATCAATTTCCATAATCTGCATCGTTGAAAAGATTCTATCTCGTTCTTATAATTGACTACGTCAGAGACTAGATAGTCTCTAGCTAAATTCAATTCGAAGGCGAAGTAATTTATAAAAATTGAGTGTAAACAATCAAAGTATTTATCAATGGTAGGAATAGATGAATCCTCCCCAACCCGGAAAGCTAGAATTAAGGGTTCGCAGTAGCTATACCAAGCTTAATTTACAATTAAATGAAATGTTTATGGCTCATTCTCAATTCTTAGGTTCGCAGTATTTCAAACATAGTTTACAATTAATGAAATGTTTATGGCTATTTTAACAGATGTAGACTAATTGGCTAGGGTCAAGTCACAAATCAAGGTCGGTGATTTTAGTCTTTGTATCCTTTTAAAAGAAGATATTCAATTAAGAAGCGATATTCACTTTATAAAGGGGGATATGTAGTTACGAACGAACAATACAAACTCTGAACAGTGTGAGACTCCTTAGAAAAGCCAATCCAACCCACTTAAGCCCCCATATGCTTAGAAGAAGTAGTTTAAGATGCTAAGAAATAATAGTTTTAAAGGATCATTAACAAATAGATCTAAGAAAAAATGTAACAGTATTAGTAGATAGCAGTCAATGAAGAACATACTGCCACTGAATACATACTGAATATGATACTGATACTTTACTAATCAGACCCTCACTTCATAGTACTAAATACCTGAACTCCATACTCTAAATCATGCGATACAATATATCTTCTCTACCTACCATAGAATAGACAACGTACACTAGTTACGATACAATAAATATCTACACAAGTTACCATACAATTAGTATACTAAAAATCTATACTACCTACCATACAACTAGTATAATAACTATCTACACTAGTTACCATACAACTAGTATAATAACTATCTACACTAGTTACCATACAATTATAATAAATATCTACACTACCCACCATACAACTAGTATAATATATATCTACACTACCCACCATACAACTAGTATAATAAATATCTACACTACCTACCATATTTAGTACATCACAGTCAAATGAAGAAGATTCTGTGGAGTAAAGTACTACTTGCGGCAACTTTGGCCCGCCTATGAGACTTTGATTACTCGCAATCGGCAAATGAGCGACATTCTGATAACAAAGGCCTAGCCATAACCTGGAAACACTGTAGCAGACAAGTGCCGATGTCCATCACGTTCGATCTAATGATGTTAATAAAGTTAATTAAACATTACCTAATCATAATGTTAATGATAATGAAACTATATACCTTTAGGAATATCAATATTAATATCTACTATTAATATATTAATATAATAATAGGAGATATTATATTAATATAGTAATGGTGAACGTAATGAAGGGTTACGTGATGTAAGGCTACGAAGACCAAAACTACTCCTATAGCTACCGCTTCTCCCCCCCCTTTCACCATGACACGATAACACAAACAGTTCCGCTTCCGTGCCGGCGAGAAGGCCCAACGGCCATAGGCCATTGGCCATTGATCTCTTACGTAGCCGGGCGGCCGCATCCGCTCTGGCGGCTAGGTTATCGCCACGTGACCCCACCGGCCGCCTAATGCGCTGCGCGGCTAGCTGCTCGGAAAACGAGCTCCCCAGTATGTGGGGACGATTGGCGTACTTATAAGGCCACCATCTTCCTCTTTTCTCAAGCAAACATGCTTAGACTCTCCCAAGCCCATAGATTGGTCTCCTCCGCAAAGGGCGCCAGAATTGGTGCTCTTTCTGCCGCTTTTCGTGTCTCTCGTGCCGCTTCCACTGTTGCTGCGCAATATTACCCAGACGAACCAGTTGCTCCTAAGTTGGTGTCCAGTTCTGTTCCTGGACCTCAATCTGAGGCTTTGAACGAAGAATTGGGTTCTGTTTTCGATAACAGAGCCACGTACTTTGTTGTTGATTACACCAAGTCTGTGGGAAACTATATCAGTGACGCTGATGGTAATCTCCTCTTGGATGTCTATGGACAAATTTCGTCCATTGCTCTTGGTTACAACAATCCAGCGCTTCTTGAAGCAGCCAAATCTGACGAAATGGCCAACGCGCTTGTCAACAGACCAGCCTTGGGATGTTTCCCATCCGCTGACTACAAGCAAATCTTGCAGGAGGGAATTTTAGCAGCCGCGCCTCCTGGCCAAGATAAGGTGTGGACTTCGTTGAGTGGATCCGACGCCAACGAAACCGCGTACAAGGCCGCGTTTATGTACCAGCACGGGGTCAAGAGAGGTTCTTTGGACTTCACTCCCGAAGAATTGGCTTCGGTCATGGAAAATAAGGCCCCCGGTAGCTCGGAAATGGTGATCTTATCTTTCGATAAGGGTTTCCACGGTAGATTGTTCGGATCTTTGTCCACCACCAGATCCAAGGCCATCCACAAGTTGGACATTCCAGCCTTCAACTGGCCCAAGGCTCCGTTCCCCGAATTGAAATACCCATTGAAGGAGTTTGTGCAAGAAAACAAGGCGGAAGAAGCCCGTTGTTTGGCCGAATTCGAAAGCATCATCGAAGCATACCCTCCACATACCGTTGCTGCCATGATTGTGGAACCAGTTCAAGCCGAAGGTGGTGACAACCATGCCTCTGCTGAATTTTTCCAGTGTCTTCGTGATATCACTATCAAACACGACGTCTTGATGATTGTGGACGAAGTCCAAACTGGTGTGGGTGCCAGTGGAAAATTCTGGGCCCACGAACACTGGAACTTGTCTACCCCTCCAGATATGGTCACTTTCTCCAAGAAATTCCAAGCCGCTGGTTTCTACTTCCACGACAAAAACTTACAACCAAACCAACCATACAGACAATTCAACACCTGGTGTGGAGACCCATCCAAGGCCATCATTGCCAAGACCATCTATAAAGAAATCACCAAGCACAACTTGGTCGAAAAGACCGCAGAAGTCGGTCAATACCTTTACAAGCACTTGGATGCCCTCATTGCCAAGTACCCCGCCAAGGTCAAGAACTTGCGTGGTGAAAACTTTGGTACTTTCATTGCTTGGGACTTTGCTGATGCCAACTTGAGAAACAAGTTTTTGTTGGACTGCAGAGCCCGTGGTGTTAATGTTGGTGGATGTGGTGATACTGCTGCCAGATTGAGACCTACTTTGGTCTTCAACCAGAGCCATGCCGATGTCTTCTTGGGCATTTTGGAAGACGCATTCAAAGAATTGTAATATGGGTAAAAAAATAGACTAACGTAAGTAAATAGAACTCCGAAGAAACGATTATAAAAATTGAAATGATTCAGTAGTGATAGTATTAAGTGCGTAGTTCTGAAAGAAGCAGAGATTTCCAGTGACTATAATGAGAACTACTAAAATTAAAGGTACTACCCTTGGATTGTGCCAAAATATGACAGTATTCACCAAATTGTCGAGTATCTAATGAGAAAATTAATTTCGTATACGGCTGAAAATTCTACGACTTGAAGTACAAATTACAAGTTATGAGCTTCCGCCAAAGTATAAACTCGTTAACTTTATCTACTAATAATATATTTTCTATAATTAAGCGTTTAGGTTGGGGTAGGCACATAGAGACACTCCTACTTTACTTCAATTATAATTACAGTTATGCTTAAACTATTATTATTAGGTATGAGCATTTAAACTGAAAGCACCAGGAGAATCTCGATAAAGAATCCAAATTAGTGGTTGGTTTGGAACTATTCTAGATCGCTGATAATTCTCTCAATTTTGCATTCTTCTTGTTGTCAGGTCATTTAATTCTTCGGCTTCACCTCAAACTTCTTGCTTCTTCTGTGCCCACATGTGAATCTACATTAATCATATCTGCAAAGAGCCTCCTCAGTTGCGCCTTATTCACATATCTTGTTTCACGGTTATTGTTCTCTGCAAGAATATTACATTTGGATTGGGTGCAAAATCATATGCTTGAGACAGAAGAGATTATTATTCCTTCAGATACAAAAATTGGGTGTCCCAGTGACCCCAGATATTAATTACAACCAAGTTGAATCTTCGAAAGAACCATGAATTATTCTGGAACACCTAATGACGTATTTCTTGTGCAGCTTAGCCACAAAGCTTAAATTTATCTAGATTGGCTATTTTTCAATTTCTAATTTCGGAACAATAAGACTCTATTGTGAACCCCTAGAATCCAGGCAGTTTACTTAGACTGAAAAGGGGTTGATTTTCTTGGGCTCAATAGTAGATAGTCTATAAATAATAAGCTTTTGGGATGACTAGTTCAAATAACCTTTTTGAGTTTGCCTGGAATAATATCCTGAAAATTAGCCCTGTGCCAACGTTTTACTATCTACGAACAAAAATATCAAACATATGGATATGTATGATGCTGCAGGTTGCTGTCGGAACATAGGAACAGTCAATGGTATAAAATACACACCGGAGAGGAATGGAAGTTAACGTACAAGCTAAATTGATAATTTCTTTCAATAGTTTTGGTCAATAGAGTTTATCGAATTATCTATCCGATTTTCTTTAACCTTAAATGGAGGTATTAATTCTGTTTCAGTCGAAAAAAGAATCCTTCAATTGCCTTGTGGCTAGGGATGGACCTAACCAGAAAGAGATACGAGCGAGGATTATGTATCCAGGGCCCAGTCTAAAGGTAATTACGAGAAAATAGAATACGCAATGCCAAAGATTCTTCTGAAGTAGGCAGCTCCATCCCAAGTGCCAAGCATGCACGATGAGCTAGTTTCACCATTTGCCACAATACAAGACGGAATCGGGATATTAATTGGCGCTATTTCAAACGCATGAGATTATCGGGATAGCTATCACAAAAAAAAATGCAACTCTTCCTTTTATCTTATTTTTCCTCTAATGAAACTACACCCCCTGTGGAGAATTTCATTAGCCACAAACGTTAAGGTTTTTGGGAGAGAAGATGCATATTAATGGATAAATAAGATTAAGGTTCCCATACTGCAAAAGCTATGTGGACAAAGCTTTCAACAAACACTTCTTTCTGCAAAATTTCTTGTCTTTGAAATGATTACGTCAACTTATAAGCTTAAATATATTGAACAATTAGCGCAATTGCTTAAGGAATCTTACGGTCATGGTTTTGACATATTGCCTAGATTTCTTGACACGTTTTCTGTTCTATTTGACCAGTTCCTAAGCATTAGCCACCTTGCACAATTTCGAATAAAGCCGGTGGTAAATCATAGCACAAAATCCAAAGGGAATATTGCGAGTATGTCCAAGGCTGTGACTATTTGTAGCTCTTGAACCACCGTATCTCTGATTCTGTCCATTTCACCTACTCGATGAAACGAGACTATCCTGTGCCTCCAACGGCCTGAAAGAGAGCTGCAGTAAAATCTTGTTCATATCACACTCTAACGGCGCACAGCCATGTGTCATATTAAATTCTTTTCCGTTAATATGTCTTCCTGTGCATAAGCGGCCGTTGGAAACGCATATTTGTTCCCAAAGTGGTAACGACTGTTGTCAACCACAACACCCCGTGGACTTTGTATTGTACTGGTTGCTGTTTCGGAAAGATAACCGAACGGTGCAGCTATGACACGATCTAATTCGAGGAACATTCTTCCACAATCTCTATAGATAAGGGGTGCACACACTAAGAAACAGACGTAAAAAAACCGGTCAATCTCACCCCGTTCCACCAATTTCTTAACAAAACACCCCCACACCGTAGCCGGCCCACTACCCGAGCCCCCACAACCATCTCCCGCTGGCCAATTAGCGACTCCCGGCCCTCCGGCCCCTATCCCTGTTCGGGCCTCGTAAAATTAGCGCATCACGTGACCGCCCGAGCGACATAACCCGCCTTCCTCATTTGCTTACGTCACATAACCAATCCTAGACCTTGAAGAGCCCTCTGAGCCTGTCAACGCCTTAACCAGCCAGATTTCAAGTGCTGACCCTTAGGGACCCCCATCCAACGCCCGGGACCCGCTAATTATCGGCATTTACGCCTTCGCTCTGCTTCCACCGTCTAAAAAGCACCGCTCAAACGTGCCCATTTCTCGGTCGATTTGGCTCCACAGGCTTACAATTTTGTCATTTTGGCACCAGCAGTGTCCCCCTCGTGTGAAGCCTATCACCACTGTCGAAAACGGGGTCTTTTGGCTGCAACTGAGAGGATTGAAGACGAACTGACCAAATTGAGTCCGTTTGAGACATTTACAGCCACAGCAACAATTGGAGTCTCTATTTGACCAACAACAACCGAGAATCAACCAGGAGTTTGGTATCAAACGAATTCTCGAGGAAGAATCAAGTTTACTTGAAGTTTTGGCGCTTAGCAATCATCTAAAATCCGGGGTCATACCGCGTTGAGCTGATTAAACAGAGCGATTAACGTGCAAAATTAGCACAAATAACTCAACTTCGAGACGATACATTTCTTCGTCTACGGAAAACAAGTGTCCTCGGCTTTTTAAACAGAACGTATCTTCAAAAACAGCCACGTTGATTTGCTTCTCGTTCTACTCACATAATCACTCATAACAGTCCTATATGCAATGTTAGGTCGACTTTTTAAACAGGCAGCGCCGACGGCCATCAGCCTGTATGATGACCCGTACACAAGAGAAGTTCTTTACGGAACACACAACCCAAACCAACTCAAACCCTACACATTCAATACGCAATTGTTTCGAATCATAATATCCCAAGATGGAGGCAGTTTGCGCTCAAAACAAGTTCTATTCGACTCAGGAACAGAGCCTGAAAGCCCTAGTATCTGCAAACCCAAAGTCCGGCTCGGAACAAGCAAAATCCACCACACAACGAGCGAAATCAATGACTACATGTTTGGCTGTGGTCTCCCAACTATCCAGACTCAAGTATCCACCAAAGTCCATATCTTGCCGTCTTTAAACAGCCTGGTATATGGATCTTCTAAAAGTGTGTTGATCACAAAATTATTTAGCATAACAGATAGCGAAACCACAGAAATTGCGGGAATCGATGGAATCGCAGCATCAGGAGGTGAATGGAACCCTACGCCCACGCTTCCAGTGAAAGAATCGTCCATCAGATCACTTTTTGGGACAGTTCTGGGTCCAAAATCCACCAACAATATCAATAGTCGATTTTCTATTGGTATAGTCATTCCATTGGAATCATTATATGATATTGGGGATATTGTGTTTAACAACTGGAACGAAATATCGCATTATTTGGTGCTTCTTCAAAAATTAACTGTGAAGAAGTTGATTCACGAATTGACCAATTTTCTGGCAATAAATGGACTGTCGGATTCTCCATCTTCCTCACCAACGCAATGTCCATATATCATCAACAAAAGAATCCAATTTCCCAATTACTTGCTTCAAAGTGATCTGGATTTGGCCAATCAGGTCTATAAATTGGTAAAATTGGTACATTATAGTGCCAATGTACCGAAATTAATGTGTACAAACAGTTTGATCAAGAGTTGTTTGACAGAAAAGGCATCGAGCTATGACCCTATAATGTTAAATTGGGTATTGGAGGTATTAAACTGGTTGGAATTTAAAGATGGCAAAACGTTACAGCATTCGCAAGGACCAGTGGAGCATTCAGTACCTCCAACGCTTACTGGAATGGGATCCCTGGTGGATTCCGGATCATTTCTCGCCAGTTTGTTGGCTCTTATTGTACAGCATCGAGAGCTGTTAAGCATCAAGCCATTTTATAATGTTCAAGGTGCAAAATCCAGGGAATTGACGAGAGTGGTGATCATGACAGGAAATCCCGTTGTTGCCAAAAAGTTGATTTTTATCATCAATGCTCTTATTCCCAACCATGTGCCTACCTTTTCCATTTCTGATGAAAGCACTAACGATTTGAATGACGATTACGATTATAGAGACGACCCAAGTTATCCACAGGACCCAAACACTTATGAATTTAATAAGTCTAACCCATCGATACTTTCCCAATCACCTAATTCTGTTTCCATTTCCTCGAGTAGAGGATCACCCATTCTTACTTCTGGTGGAACTCAGCCAATACCTATCCAAACATCCAAATTTTCCACATCTCCAGCATCTTCAGAGAGCTCGTTAGTAGGCTCGGCCAAAGGATGGGAAATCCCACGCAAATCGAGAGTTACAACGACAGCAACTCCCAAGTCCAGAGTGGAGACCAGTGCGCTGATTGTACCAATAACTGGAGTAAGTAGTTCTTCGAAAGAAAGACAAAATTCCTTATCCAAATCGTCATCATTATCACAGTTATCGTCATCATTGAGCTCTTCTTTGTCTCAATCATCCAATTATTCTCTATCCAAACTTGGAGGCAGTTTTATGGAGAAATGGAAGAATTCATTTGGCAGTTATACAAGTAATAATTCCAACACATCCAATGCTGTGAATTCTCAAAACACCACGGGAACTTCATATAATAGCAGTGTGATTGATAACGAGTACATCCCACCGGTGTACAGTTCATCATTGTCCAAGCGGAATTCTATTCAATCGTTGCGAACGCCTTCACCAGCCATGGAATATGAAGAATATTCATGGAATAGCGGAGGAATCCAGATTAATAATCCAGGCAACAATGGACACAATCACTCAATCGGAGGAATTCCTATGACTCCAACCAAATTATCGCGTACTCAATCGATGTTTGATCTTTATAATGGACAGAATTTGTCCTTGAGGGAGGAAACGGTGGCAGTCCAGTCCAAGCGAAACATGGAGATAAAACGGTCCAAAACAGGGGTGTACACTCCTTTAATTAATGATAACATGGTGAAAAATATAAGCGAACACAACAAAGAGGTGATTAGAAACAAATGTGTCGATATCATGAACAGCCACGTTGCATTGCACGGTTCTGGAGCGATGCTTGAGGTTCCGTCCATGGATATGCAAGCCGAAGCCGATTATGAAGATATAGACGAAGTCGACAGTTTTGTGAACGACCAGAGCACCATAACGTCGAACCTCAGCAAGAGAGTGTCGTCGATTTACATGGGGGCAGAAAAGGAAGTCCGAAGCAAGGCCGAAGTGCAAGTTTTCAAGCAAAAGCCCCTACTTCCTAATGTGGCATTCAGCGACGAGTTTCGCCCGGAATATTGTGTGCAATCGTGTCCGATTAACCCCAAATTAGAGGCACAAGTGACAGCAGCAATGAAGAACGACTTGTTGTTTTACCAGGGCAATGCAGTTTACGAACAGATTGTATCGCGGACTCTTTTCATCAGTTTGCGAGTCCGGGAAATCAAGTTGATAGAGATGATGTACGAGAAGGACCAAGGAGGTTCAGATGGTAGAAAGCATACGTACAAGACCAAGGTGAAGAAGGTGTATACACCATCCAAGAATTCGGGCAACATGGAGAGTGTAGAGCGAATCGAACGGGTTCTTGAGGAGATCAACCGAGTATTTGTGGAGCAACAAAAGGGAGGTACAGGGAGAGAAGAGTTCACAGAGCAGTTGGGAAGTTTGGTGGGGAGTATTCTTTAGGTTTTAATGACTAACCAAGATGAAATTCACCCAAAATTTACCCACTGCACTTGCCAGGAACTGTCAAACCGGACCGAGAAGATGAAAGCGGTTGTATGTACGGTTACGAGAAGTCATGAAAAAGGAGATAGAAATGAATGAAGATGAAACAAAGTAAAAGAGTGTAGGAGATAGAAATGAATGAAGAAGGAAACAAGTAGAAGAGTGTAGGTCTTGTTGATTACAATTCAGTAGTAATGGTGTCAGGCTGAGAATTTGTCTCTAGAGCTGAAGTCTAGGGTTCGTTCGTATGGTTTGATATTAAGTTTCTCTAACTTCTCACTTTTAAGATAAGTTTTGCTATTAAGGTTCTACCTTTTAAACTCTGCTCATTAAGGTTCGCTTCTATGCTTTGCTTATTGAGTTTTAACCTTCGATCCGAGAGCTTAGTCCGAAAGCGAAGCTTTCATCTAGTTTCTACCTTCTAGATCCGAGAGTTTGGTCCTCGAAGCTTCGCTTTCATTAAGTTTATACATTCTAGATCCGAGACTTGGTCCTCGAAGCTTTCATTTAGTTCTAGTCTCAGAGCTCCTCTTCTAAGCATAAAATAATGATATATCTGATAAATTAGTTGAATCTGTTAAACTATAAATGAGAAGGTTGTCTTTGAAAGCTTCGCTTGCATTAATTTTTGAGCTTTCTAGCTCTGCTCTTCTAAGATTCGTCAAGCTTCGCTTTATTAGCTTCGCATAAACATTAACCAAGAACGTTGTGATAATTAAGAATTACAAAGTCTCATCACTTGAATAAAAAGGGCAATAAGAATTAAGGCTAGTGAATGAAGGAAACTAAAAAATTAAGGCTAGTGAATGAAGGCAATTAATAATTGAGGCTGGTGAATAAAGGCAATTAATAATTAAGGCTAGTGAATGAAGGCAATTAATAATTAAGGCTAGTGAATAAAGGCAATTAATAATTAAGGCTGGTGAATGAAGGCAAATTCATTCTATTCCGTCCATTATTTTTTACTCTCATCGATACAGAACGGATTTATCTCGGTTCAATTTCATTACCATCTGTGGATATTCTTATCCGATACTAAATAAGTTGATTTCTTTTGATTGGGGTTTAATTTTGATGACTTGCACCCGGATATCTCTAATGACATCATGTGAATTTCTTTTCGGGACTAAATTATTACGCACTACGGATATGTTTCATCATCAATGCAGGGAAAGCTGTTTCACCACGGTACGATAATGTTCCATCATTAATGCAGGGAAGCTGTTTCACCACGGTACGAATCAGATAATAAACGTAGAATTTGTAGCAAAATATCAACTGTCAAATTCCGCAAACTCGGCGAAAGAACCATGCGTCAGTGAGTGCAGAAATACTGTGCTGTCTTATGGACTCAATTTTTTGAATTGGTGAACCCTACAGGTCCCAGCTGCGGCAGGGGTCCCGCAAATCCAGATGCGTACACCCTTGGGGTCCCTGACCATCTCTTGCCACTCCAAAAAGTGCTTGTGATAAAACTGCGAATGGCAGTGTGTGGGCGCATGGCGCATAAGACCGTTTTATGTAGACCATGCATATAACATTCTATAAAATACTGTGTGGAAAATTCAAGGCGTGCTTCTGGAATTCATTTCGGTACAACCATATGCGAAGAGCGCAAAGTCCTGCCCATCTCTCTTATCCGCATTAACTGATCATGCCCAGCCTACTAGTATTGTCTCTCGGCAGTGTCGATGCAAAGCCGATCCACCCGAGCTTAACCCCAACAGGAGACTTGAAAAAAATGGGGCTATGGGAGCTAAAGGGGTGTGAAAAAGAGTGCGCCTGAGCGAGTGGGTACGAGGTCTGGACCTTTAGTCTAGAACAGCTGCTACTACTACAACAACCAACCAACGAACCAACCAACGAACGATGTAACACTAGTGTCGGCAGTCTTGTTAGACATACATTAGACTTGGAACTAACCCTATCTGGTAGATTATAGTAAGATGGCTGATTCGTTTTATCTGTACACCCCATGTAGAAAGTTGTATCACCCAAGGGATGCAGTTTCATGCACAAATCCGGCATTGCATGAAAGCACTTCAGCGTTATTTCACAGGCATAAAGATACTTGGGGAAAAGAGGGTTGGTACAGTGCCCGCCCCATTTGCTTTACTCCGTTTCATCTCCCCTAGTCAGTGGCGTTTTTTACTCCCTGTAAGATGTACCAAACGATAGAGGTTAAAAATGTGGCTTTCAGCGGTGGATTTGCATTTGCGTTTGCATTTGCATTTCCATAGCCAAGAGTTTAAGTTTATTTTTGTCGGGCCATACAGTATAATCAAGAATTGCCGGTCCCAAAGCGTCTGGACCGCGGGCGGTGTCTGTTCTGCGGGCGCTTCTTCTAGCCAGGCGTCTGCATAGGACGGTTCGGTTCGGTTCGGCGGCGCATAAGTGTCGGTGGGGGATCAATTGGTGCAGGCGGCACCCACAGAGTTATGTGGAACACCATTACACTCTGTTATTTCCCACTTCGAGCCCCAGCGCACTAAAAGCGTTAACTAATTGTTCTCCTAATCGAGGCGTTCGGCTTCCGGATTCATTTGCAGGCCCTTGAAATTCCATTGGGATTTATCATTGGAGGTTCTTGTGTCTGATTACAAAATAATATGGGGAGGTGCGTGTACATGCGCTGGTGCGTTTTGCGTTTTGCGTTTTGCGCCGGTGCGTTTTGCGTTGTGCGTTGTGCACCGGTACGTGGGGGCGACTCGTGCAGAGCGTCATGTGACATGTATATTCATTGAGTGTCTGTACGTGCCTGCCAGAATGCTGGCACAGACGTTCAACGGCTCCCTCCAATTGGTCAATGGACTCGATTGGGGGTGTTGCACTGCATTTCTGTCACTAGATCGAGGAAAATCAGGATACAGAATAATAGGCATAAACTCCGCATCCGCAGCAGATATTTTCTACAATAAACTGCTTGAAATTCGGTACATGTGTTGAATTATCCATGCAAGGAATAGAGTGGAATTGAACAATAGAAGAGACAGCGAAGAGACAGCGAAGGGAGCCTAGAAATCCCAAAAAAGAAAAAAGCAAGTGGTTTCAAACAACAAAGATAACAGTTATGAAATCTGTGGAGTGGAAATTGGGGGTCGAAGAGTGCACAGCAGACTACAGGAGAGCGTGACTGTGTGCATTTCAAATGCGTGTGAGATGAGACGTACCGGTAATCTATCTGCAAGTCTACGGGTCTATTCATCCGTTGCATGGCAGGAGAATTATCCGGTTACAATTACTTCTAATAGTAACGAGATACCAAGCCATGTAATTATAATTGTAATAGATAAGGCTGTGTTGATTATGGTCGATCCTCTACGATTCCGTAGAGAAGGATCGGCGCCGATGGAAAATCAAATAATGGAAAGGAAAGGAAGAAAGG
Source organism: Suhomyces canberraensis (assembly GCA_003706525.2). Taxonomy (NCBI): domain Eukaryota; kingdom Fungi; phylum Ascomycota; class Pichiomycetes; order Serinales; family Debaryomycetaceae; genus Suhomyces; species Suhomyces canberraensis. The sequence continues at coordinate 145,460 of PPLP02000027.1, forward strand.
AAGGAAAAGAAGGAAAGAAGTAATGGAAGGAAATTCTCAAGTCAACGTCGAGATAAAAGAAAGGAATGTAAAGGAGTGTATAGGAAAGGTATTATCGGTATAGTACCTTTCTAAATTGTAAGGACTTCTATTTCTTCGTCTACTATGTAATCGATCTAGTAGTTTTCGGAATAAGTGTTTGCATGGTACAGAATTTGATTTAATAACAGAGATGGAATGTCAATTGATACAAACCCAGAAGTTGGAGTAAAGGAATGTTTAGAAATTAGCAAAGACCACTTTGAAAAACATAGAGAAGTCTAATAGACAAGATTAGGTGAGGTAGACAATATTCAGTGAGATAGACGGGATTTAAAATACTGACAGATATTATTATTGCACCTAATAAATACCTACGATATACACAATAATCTATACTAGTCCGTCTTTCTATTTTTCAGTATTTCGGGTCTATAATTGATGGACCTGGTAAGACATCTTTGGTATCATCTGATAAGAAAATAATCTCAGTCATCTGAATCGTTCAAAATATACTAAATTGAAGGATCAGGATGAGAGATAGTTGAACCTTTTGTCCATAGTTGAATCTTTTGTCATGATATGTGTTTACCTAGAGTAATTCTCCACGATGCAAATATGTCCTTAGTACAATAATCAAGTTTTGCACAATGATTCACAAAACTTGACAAAGATTCAATTGTCATTTTGGTCATTTCGGCAACAGTTCCAAAACAAAATTAGAGAGAAGAATTAAGCGTAGATTAGATCGGAGAAGGTAATAATACGAGATGAACGAATTACCTATTTTCAACCATTATTCGTATAAGATTACTGTAGACAAATTATTATCAGATCGTAGTGAAGTATAGTAGTGAAGTATAAAACTCCACAGACAAATTTAAGGTAGTACTACAATTATTGTACAACACCAGTGGAGACAGTCGCAAATTTAATGTGGTTCGAAGAAGAACGGCAAAGACAAAATCGTATAAGATTACTGTAGACAATTCTAACCAAATAGTAGTAAAGTACAAAATTACTGTAGGCAAACTGTGCCAAATAGTAGTGAAGTTAAAACTCCCAGACAAACTTCAAGATAACGGTAACTATAATTAAATAATCGCAAAAATAAAAATATAAATGGTTAGTTGAATTACAAGAATCTATTTGAATTGGTATTCTTGATTACCTTTATCCATTACTTTCTTTATAATTACAAGACTAATCGAGACATCCGCAAATTCAATGTGGTCGAAGAACGGATTCCTTTTCTGGTCTGTGGTCTCTGATTTGAAACAATCAGGGCCCGAAATGGAATCTTCTAGAGTAGCTTTCTCCTATTGAGTGATTTCCCACAATACTTGGAGCACATGACCATCCATTATCCGTGGATGGAGGATGTGGTGGGCCGTGACTAAGGACGCCAGGGCTCTTTATTGTAGGACTAGGCCCAATAGATACACTAGAGGAATAGTTAGATGATCAAGAGGAGAACCAACGTGATTGGCCAGTACTTCTTTGTTCTTGTAAACTATCACATTTGATGCTTCCTGAGTTACAATGGGCTTCGCCCTAGTTCTTAGATTTCATACATTATTATACAAACCAGTAATCCTGTACCCGACAGTCTATATCTATAAATCAGTAACCGTGGTGGCTAACATTTCTGTCAAGTCCTTGTTACCACCAAAAAATCCCATCTGGCCATTGCCAGCCATGTTCATGTTCATGTTCATCATGTCTGCCCCAAGGTAATCGTCACTAAGAGCATTGTCGATGTCCGGCACGGTCAAGTTGGCCAAGCCGGAAAAGTTGTTCAAACTGTAATCATCGAAAGGAAGATTCATGTCGGGCATTCCGTCCAACACCACTGGTTCTTCCTTTTTCTCTTCAAGACGCTGAGCATGGCCAAATAATGTGGTTGGCAAGTCTCTGGAGTACTTGGTGAGGTCTGGGGCCGAAAAGGCACGAGAGTAGTTATTCATCGATGTTTCAAACATGTTGAAGTTATTATTGTTGAACATTGGCTGAGTGAACTCGAAAGTGGCCTGTTGTGGAACAGCAGGAGTCAAGTCTTCACTGAAGTCGATGGATTGGTTGAGCGGCAAGGTATCGTAGGCAGAAACCATGTTATAGCCCTGGGTCTTGGACGAGGGCGAAATCACGCCAGGAGACTCGATTTTGATTCTCTTTGCAGAAGGAGCAAAGTCTGGAGATGTAGGAAGGGAATCAGCGTTGCTGTGGGTAGAGGAGGCTGGAGTTTGGTATCCAATGGAAGGAGGAGTCTTGATGGCGGCCAGGCGAGATTCGGGCAGAGCGGCAAAAAGCAGTCCTTGGCCAGATTCCTTGTACTTCTTTATAAATTCCCAGCATTTATCACCGTACGTCTTAGGAGTCAAGCCTGTTACCGACTTAAACACTCTGTGGAAGTGCCAAGCTGACAACTTGGACTTGGCAGCCAATTCTTTGAAGCCGAGCACACCGCCTCTTCTTCTTCTTCTTTTGGAAGAAGGCAGCGAAGGGCTGCCATCTTCCGGAGTGGTCGGACTCTTGGCGGAGGTCTGGTAGATGCTCATGGCGGCAGCCAAAGCCAAGTGGCGACAAGCAAGATCCACAAGGCGGTAATGGTCCGAGTCGTTTTTGGAGAGCGACGCGGTATCCTTGGAGAACTTGCCATCCAAATTCACCACAGGAACAGAAGAACGTCTGTTGGCAGAACCCATAACACCGGCAGAGTTGATGGTCTTGAGGATCTGTTCCTCATTGGCTCTTTTGGACTCCAAAATATTGGCCTTGATGCGTTGGTTGTTTCTCTCTTCATTGGTATCCAAAAGTGGCGGCATGAACCCAATCAGCTCATTAATGTGGGCCACACACTTGATCAAGAGTTGAACGTCAATGGTGGTGGCAGAAAGTGGATCACACGATTCACATGGAACGTAACCCAAGTGGATGGCCTCTGTGGGATCCTCCACAAACTTAATTTCCGACTTGAGGTTTGTGGTGGGGCGAGCGTCACAGTCGGGACGACAGAAGAACTTGTTGATTTTGTTGCAGACGTAGAAGGAACCGGAAGCAAAGGGATCACTGAATTCGTAAGCTTTCCACTTGGCAGCGTCGGTAGAGTACACCATTGTGATAGGTTTGGTGGGGGGAGGGCTCTTAGTGGTCACTTAGTGAGTATAGCAGTTAACTAGTAAACGTTCGGTTGAAGGTTGGCAGCTAATGATTGGAACGAGACACTGGACTGAATTGTCTAGAATGTCTTTGTTATATTGGAAGGAGGATGGTGGGGTGATGGATTTTTGAAAAATAGGGAACCGCTGCTTTATATACAAAGAGTGAAGAATAAGGGATTTTTCAAAGGAGGAGGAGCTAGACACTATGCACTATGTAATCATACATACAGATAATAGTATGGCGGTGCGAAACCTAAAATGAGTGTCTAGAAAAAGCCTTCCTAAAGCGGATGCTCGTGCATGGAGGTGCATGCACATGTGTGTGGGATGAGAGGAGAATTATAAAATTGTGGGACTTAAAAATAATCCCATAATAATGTACCCTATTGTGCATGAATTTGCACTTTTCTTTTTTTTTTTGGAATTTTCTATTTATCATGCAAGGCGCTCACCCCATGTTTGAGTGGTCCTTCTTGCACCATGCAAGTTCCTGATGTCACCCCCCCTCCCCCCCATTCCCCCATTCCCC